>JALIGW010000004.1:1467500-1580000 GCA_023053685.1 Diadophis punctatus similis | reverse complement strand
TGAAATCTAGCTCATCTGAAGGATTACAAGTTGGAGGCGGCTAAAAATATGGCGTTGCAGGAGAGCCATGTATCTTATTTGACATCATCATTTCTCCACCTCCATCATTTCTCAAGAGTTCCACAACTGCTCAGGAGAACATCTAAGGACACATCCCTGCCCAGAACATAGAATAACAGGGTCAGAAGGGTCTTCTAGTCTTTCAGTCAGAAGTTGTGGGCACTCCATCACTGGAGGCTTTCAAAAAAAGGCTGGACAATCATTTGTCTGAAATGATATAGGGTCTCCTGCTCTAGCAGGGAGGGTTGGACTAAAAGACCTCTGAGGTCCCTTCCAATTCTATTATTATTCTATGTTCTATATGTTCTACGCCCCCTGCTTGAGCAGGAGGCCCTGTACCATTTCAGACGAATGGTTGTCCAGTCTGGGCTTTCTGGTTTTTCTTTGAAGACATTTCGCTTCCCATTCAAGAAGCTTCTTCAGCTCTGACCTGGATGGACTGAGAATCTCCATCGGTTGTCTGGTCTCTTTTTGAAAGTCTCCAGTGATGGAGCCTCCACAAGAACATCAGAGGGGATGCCGTCCCCAGTTGCTCCTCCAGACTTCTTGTTCTGACCCAGCTCCCCAAACACGAGAAACCCGCAGAAGTCAACTCAAAAGATTCCTTTATTAGGAGCTCCGGCAGCCCCTGCAAAAAGTTTTTCTCTCAATGCAGGCTAACAAGTCCGTCCGGCAGGGAGATGAATAGTTGTCTGCCCCATCTATTCATCTCCACCCCCTGCCTTTTATCCCCAGAGCTAGGGTGGGGCTTCGCTAGCAGCGGTGGCTCTTCCGTCCCAAGGACCGGCCCATAGATTTCCCCTGCTCTCCTCTCCTCTGCCTTCTGCGCATCCACACGTCAGGCACTGGACCCAGCTGTTCCTCCTCTTCCTCATCAGCCACCTCCAGCCCTGGAGACTGATGTCTCTCCATCTGACGGACAGCCCAGGCTCCGCCTTTGTCTCCCTCTCTCTCTCTATGCCAGCTCCACTCCCTCTTCCCCCTCTGAGCTCTCAGGTTGCCTTGATGCTGACCCCGACTCCCACGCCTCCTCTTCCTCCTGTGATTCAGCTGTTGGAGGGGCTGGCCACAACACTTCTGTTCCAAGGGTTGAGCTTCATCGTTGCAAAGGTGGCTCCTCAAATGGAAGAGATAGTCGTCATCTCCAAGGAGAACGTTGGGGAGAAGGAAACCCATCCCTCTGTGATGCTAACCATCACTGTCATCTGACCCCCAACCCTCCAAAGAAGCCAGACGGGGCTACTTCGGTCTCACCAGGTTTCGAGCAAGCCGCTCAGCGCTCTCCAGGGTATGGTACAAGGCGGCACTGCCAAATTTGACATCCAGCACCAGAGCGGAAAGCTTCTCCACCACCTTCTTACTCAAGATGGAACCTAAGAGCCAAGAAAGGAGCCGCTGAGACCATGGTGCACAGCTCTTCCCCAGAAGCTCATAGAAACATAGAAAGCTGCCCTGAGTCCCTCGGGAGTTGGGCGGCATATAAGAAAACCTAAATAAATAAATAAATAAATAAATAAATAAATAAATAAATAAATAAATAAATAAATAAATAAATAAATAAATAAATAAATAAATAAATAAATAAATAAATAAATAAATAAATAAATAAATAAATAAATAAATAAATAAATAAATAAATAAAAGTTGAAGACAAAAAGAGCATTGAGTCTGCCCTTTATTTATTTTTTTAGTTTAGTTTTTTATTTTTTCTTATTTTAAAATTAACATTTTTATATTTTGGTTTTTTTTTTGGCAGATGATAGATATGAGAGTGGTGCGGTGGCCTCGAGATGGAGTTCTGGCTTCACAATCAGGAGGCTGTGAGTTCGATCCTAGGTAGAGGCAGATATTTCTCTCTCTGGGCACAATGAGATTGTATCTGCTGAACAAAACTCCGCATTGGCGACAGGGAAGGGAATCCGGCCAGTAAAACACTCAGCTCCGTTCAGTTGCCCAGAGTCCACCCCAATGCAAGGGATTATGGGGTCGTTAAAAGAAAAAGAAGAAGACATACATGTGTTTATCCCAATTATGCTTAAACTCATTTCCTGGTGATTGACCCAAAATCTCCGCTGGAAGTTGGTTCCAAGCTCCCACTACTCTTTCTGTGAAGTACAGGCAGTCATCGACTTACAACCACAATTGGGCCCAAAATTTATGTTGCTAAGTGAGACATGTGTTAAGTGAGTTTTGCCCTGTTTTACGACATTTCTTGCCACGCTTGTTAAGTGAATCACTGCCATTATTAACTTAGTAACCTGGTTGTTAAGTGAGCCTGGCTTTCCCATGGACTTGGGGTCGCAAAAGGGGATTGTGTGACCCTGCGGGACACTGCCACCATCATAAATGTGAGTCAGTTGTCAAGCGTCCAAATGTAAATCACGTGACCCTGGGGATATTGCAACGGTCGTAAGTGTGAAAAACAGTCATAAGTCACTTTTTTCAGTGTCGTTGCAACTTTGAATGGTCACTAAGTGAACTGTTGTAAGTCAAGGACTATATGTACCGGTAGTCCTTGACTTACATCCACAATTGGGCCCAAACTGCCTCCTATTTATGATGGTGGCAGTGTCCCGGGGTCACGCGATCCCCTTTGGTGATCTTCTGACAAGCAAAGTCAAGAAGGGAAGCCAAATTCACTGAACAACCCTGTTCCCAACTGAACAACGGCTATGATTCACTTAATGACGGTGGCAAGGACAGGTCATAAGATGGGGCAAAGCTCACTTAAGAAATGTCTCACTTAGCAACAGAAATGCTGGGCTCGAGTGTGGTTGTATCTTTAAAATACTCTGACCAGGCTGTTCCACAGACTAGGAAACCCAGTGGTGAAATCCAATTTTTTAAAACTACCGGTTCTGTGGACGTGGTTTGGCTTGGTGGGCGTGGCTTGGTGGGTGTGGCAGGGGAAGGATACTGCAAACCCCCCTTTCCCTCCCCACTCTGGGGCCAGCCAGAGGTGGCATTTGCCGGTTCTCCGAACTACTCAACATTTCCACTACCGGTTCTCCAGAACCTGTCAGAACCTGCTGGATTTCACCCCTGAGAAAACCCAACATTTTATTGCATCCGGGCTGAGAAATCCTGCAGGAATTCAGTGCCGGCCATGAGACCGTCCAGGGTCAGGAGACTTACTGATGATGAGGGGCAGGCTGTCCACCGTGGCTGTGACGTCTCTCAGGGCATAGAGGATTTTGTCGGCTGGGACCAGCTGTTGGCTTTGCTCCACAATGCAGCAACCGACTTTTTCCAAGATCTCTTTCATCTGCAGGAGAACAAAGCCCATTGTTTGGCGTCCAAGGAGCAGGATTCTGGCCTGGTTCTTCCTTCATTGCCCAGGAAAGTCCTGAGTGGGGGAGAACCTCAGCCCAAGTTCTCACAATGCCTTCAACACAAACACACCGGTCCCCTTTGGATCTAATCGAAGGGAACTCGTAGGAGAAAGTATTTGAGGCTCAGGGTTGAACTGTGGGGTCCTTGGTGCTCTCTGAGCTTGGTGGTTTCCTTGCAGATGTTTTGACACCCAAGTAGGGAACATCATCAGTGCTAGAGGGGAGGGGGTTGTGGGGAAGAAGAGGGGGAGGGGGAGGGGGAAGAAGAGGAGGAGGAGGGCATTGATCGTGAGAGGTCCTTGGTGCTCTCTGAGTTTGGCTGTTTGCTTGCAAGACGTTTCATGACCCAACTAGGAAACATCATCAGTGCTAGAAGGGAGGGGGGTTGTGGAGAAGTGGAGGAGGGGGGAGGGGAGAGGAGGAAGAGGAGGAGAAGGAGGAGGACTGTATGGTCATTGGTGATCTCTAAGTTTGGCTGCTTGCTTGCAGGTATTTCATGACTCAACTAGGGAACATCATCACTGCTAGTGGGTAGGGAGGGTTGAGGAGGAGGAGGAGGAGGAGGAGGAGGAGGAGGAGGAGGAGGAGGAGGAGGAGGAGGAGGAGGAGGAGGAGGAGGAGGAGGAGGAAGAGGAGGACTGGGACACTGAAGTCCTTGATCATTTTCTTGCAGACATTTCATGGTCCAACTATGGAAAACTAGGGATTTGCTCTCTGTACAAGTTATTTTGCCCTGTTAAGGAACTCCCAAGAAAAAAGTAACACCCCCCAACCACACTGACAGGACAAGCCCCACTCCCTTCTAACACTGATGCTTTTATCTAGTTGGGTCATGAAACACATCGGTCTTCTCACCTGCTCCGGGCTCTGGGAAACGCAGAAGCCTGGCACCGATTCCAGTTTGTCCAGCGTGCCCCCGGTATGGCCCAGTCCCCGGCCACTGATCATGGGCACCTGCTCAGGAGAAAGGAGCAACAAGGGTTAACTGTGTTAGAAATTCTGTTTATGTATAACACCACAGAACAAACAAACAGAACAGTCACCATGTGCTTTACTGCTTTACTACTTTTAACTGTAGCAAGAAACAGGAAACTCTACTTAGAACAAAAGAGCATAGAGTGTATACCATAGATCCAAACACTGCCATCTATTGGCTGAATACTACTGTAGTTGTTGCATAAAAATGCATTCCAACAAACTCTGTGTGGGGGAGGAGGCAAAAAGGCCTTTGAGACCGGCTTGTAAGAAGGAGTATTGTGCCTCGTTCCTGGGCAGAGGAAGCCCTCCCACCCAAGTCTCTGTGTGATCCAGTTGCTGACATTCATTTTGTGCATTGGGGAAGCCCAAAGAGGGAGTTCTAGTGCTTGACCCAAATCCTAAACATCAGATTTTAAGAAAACTCCACCCATCCCCAATTATGCAGCATTAATGTCCCTTCTTGGGGTTTTCTCATTTCAGATTCTGCCCAGGTAAAGCGAAGAGAGGGCACCCCAAGCTTTAGCGCAGTGTTCGATAACCTTGGTAGCTTGAAGATGGATGCACTTCAACTCCCATAATTCCCCAGCCAGCCAACTTTTCTCAACCTTTGCCTCTTTAAGATGTCCACAAGGGAATTCAGGGAGTTGAAGTCCACCCATCTTAAAGTGCCAAAGGTTGAGAAATACAGGTTTGGAGGCTGACACGCAATGCCAGATTCTTGGCTTCTCTGTCCCCAGAGTCCAGTGGCTGCTCCTGAACCCAGCACCTGTTGAGTTCAGCATCTCTGCCACACTTTATTTTGTAGCTGTCAATCCCAACTTTGGCCAGTTTTAGAATTAGAATTCTTTATTGCCCAAGTGTGATTGGACACCCGAGGAATTTGTCTTCGGTGCGTAAGCTCTTATTGTACATAAAAGCTATAAGTGATAAATCGTGATCATAGTCATCATTAAAATAGGTTCATCATAAACCATAAGATACAACACTTAGTGATAGTTGTAGGATACTAAATAAGCAATCAACCTAAATCATACTAGGAAACTAAATAGAACAATATAAATCGTAAAGATACAGGCTCGTATCTTTATGATTTACATTGTAAGCAGAAAAGGAGATAGGTAATAGGAAAGATGAGAAGAAATGCAGGGAGCCTGGATTTGTAGAGTACCCGGCCCACATTCAGACATTAAGAGAACCAGGATTCACAGCCAGCTGGCAGCAAAGCCAGATGTGAGCCTTCAAGATGGCATCTGGCCGTCCTGACGCACCTTGCAGCCACAGGCCGCCAACGCGGGAGCCAGAGGCAAGCTGACTTTGTCCCCCACACCCCCCGTGGAGTGCTTGTCCACCAGCAGCCCTCGCCACTGTGCCGGCCACTCCAGGGTGGTCCCTGAAGCTGCGATTTCCCGGGTCAGCACCAGCGTCTCGGACAGCTCCATGCCTCTCAAGCGGATGGCCATCAACATGGCCCCTGGAAGGAGAGAGGAGAGGGGTGGGTGGGGGTCCCGGCTGGAAAAAGGGGGCAAGGGAAGGTAGGAGAGGCCTCGTTGCTGCAAACCAAGATGGCTAAGTCATGGTTTAACTGTGGCTAAGCCCGCTAAACAGGAAAGCGTTGTTTGTAAAATTAAAGTCAAATGACTTTGGACTTCTGGATAAAGGAAATGGACTTGAGTTAAAAGATTTACAGAATTATTCACAGAATTGGTTAAACATAAATGGGCTTTGGATGACTGTAACAAATCGTGGCACCAGTTTATTGATAAGGGTATGTCTGTAAATCAATTCTTAGTTTTTTGGGGGGTCCGTTTTGGTTTTCTCAGTTTCCTTCCCCCTCTTAATAGTTTTGTGTATGCTTTTCCTTGTGTGCATTTAATTAATTTTAGCAATTAGTTAATACACATTTCATTCTTTAATCAAAATATTTCATTTAAATATATTTCATTCTTTTATTAAAACGTTTAATTTAAAATATTTCATTCTTTCACTTAAATATGTAATTATTCGATTCAAAAACATTTAATTATTTCCTTAATTTCCTTAATTTGAAAACATTTAAGTGTGTCCTTGAAAAATATTCAATGATTTCATTTAAAAATTGATTCTTTCATTTAAAGCATTTTTGTGTTTCATTTCAAAATATGGAACATTCTATCATATTTTTTTAAATTATTTGATTTCAATTCTTTTAATTCTTTCTTTCAAAATATTCAATTACTTCATTTAAAAATATTTAACTCTTTCAATTGAATTTTTTTTAAAAAAATTGTTTAATTTTAAAGATATTGAATTTTGGAAAAAAGAAGAAGCCCTCATTTGGGTCCAAAGAGGTTGATGGCCGAAGAGTCTGAGCTACAGGGAAGCCCCCAGTCCCTCCTGGTCCCCATGCCAGCCCCTCCCCAATTCCGTCCCACCGCCTCTGCCAGGCTCACCGATTTGCCCCTCCCGGGACCTGCCACTGCCGAGAGTTTGCACAAAGTAGCGGATTTCCTCCTGTTGAAGCGTCTCACCATCCCGTTTCTTCCGAATAATTCCTGGGATGCTGATTTGACCGCCTTCCTCGGGGGCTGTGGAAGCAGGGGCCACGGTGAAGATGGGGAGGGGGCAATGATTTGGCAGGAAAAAAGCCCTTCCCCTCCTTGCCCCCCCTTCTAGAAAGCGGCATGATCCCCCACGCTTAGCAGAGGGGAAACTGCACTCTGTACATGGACAGAGCAGCTGCGGCCAAGCAATCCTAAAAGATCTTATTCCATCTCCCCCTGTGTGCCTTGGCTTGAATTGACCAAGACCCCTCCTTCCAGGGGCGGGTTCCTAATTTTTTTACTACCACTCTGTGGGCGTGGCTTATTTTGTGGGTGTGGCTTGCCAGCCATGTGACCGGGTGGGCATGGCTTCTTGGACTGCTGAAGGGAGGGGAACTGAGATAGGTCCTGCCGCCCATTCCCCCTCCCCTCAGCAGCTCGAGAAGCCTCAAACGTGTGAAAATGCCTGGGATCATCACCGCGCGTTCGTGGCTTCTCGGACTGCTGAAGGGAGGGGAATGGAGAGAGCTCCTGCCGCCCGTTCTTTCAGCGTCTCATGCGCTCCCTCAGACATCCTCCCCTGCTTGGATTCACTGTGGGGTAGGAAGGCAGCGCATGCGCAGTGCCGAAAGCTCGGCTTCTGGGCATGTGCAGAAGAAAATTTTTTTAAAAATATTTTTTAAAAAAAAAATGGCGGCACCCAGGCACCAGCAACTGACTGCACCGGTACTGTGATGTCACCAGTGGGCCGCTACCGGTGCTATAGAGTGGACTGCACTGGTAGGAACCCACCACTGCCTCCTTCCCCCAAATATGCAAATGGCCACGTCCACCACCACCCCGTCCCACTTTGCTAATTATGCATCCCCTCCTTGAAAATTTGGGGGTGGGGAGAGGATTACCTGGACGCCTCGGATCTGTTGGGGAAGACATCACCTGCGGAAGGAACGACAATGCAATTGGTGCTGTTCTGCTCACACTCACACAACGCCAGTGTTAGGAGTCTTTATGAAGGCTTCCAGGCCTGAATTAGTGTTCCTTGGTGCTGGAACCAGCTCAGTCCCAATGAGTTCCACAGGCTACTCACAAGAAGCCTGGAGACTAAAACATATGAAGAACGGCTGCAGGATTTGGGTGTCAGCATTCCAATAAACACCCCCAACGAAATAAGACTCCGAGGCTAGAAGTTCCTCCAAGTTCCAATTTATTAGAGATGGCAACATCTGGGAAAATCCCAATCTGAAAGCTTCCGGGTTTTCTCCACCCAAAGGAAAGTTCAAGTCCCTGCCCAGCACCCACATGTCCATCACACCATCCCAATCAGGCACCAACTGAAGATGCCTCCCAGTCACTTCCTCGCAGCTGCCGGGCACAGCGGCCTTGACTCTCTGGAAAGAATGTTACTTAGACTACTACATATCACCTACGCCATATAATCCCCCCTCCCATTTTCCCACAGCAGAAAATGTGGCACGCCTGAATACAAAAAGATAAAAGATGGCTCTTCCAGGCCCGACATTGGGTTTGGCCAGTCCAGAGAAAAGAAGGACTAGGGGGAACATGATAGCAGTCTTCCAGTATTTGAGGGGCTGCCACAAAGAGGAGGGGGTCAAATTATTCTCCAAAGCCCCTGAAGGCAGGACGAGAAGCAACAGATGGAAACTAACCAAGGTGTGAGGCAACCAAGAATTAAGGAGAAACTTCCTAACAGTGAGAACAATCAACCAGTGGAACAGAAGTTGTGGGGGCTCCATCACTGGAGAGTTTTAAGAAGAGTCTAGAGACAGTCACTTGTCTGAAATGGTATAGGGTCTCCTGCTTGAGCAGGATGGCTGGACTAGAAGACCTCCAAGGTCCCTTCCAACTCTACTATTCTGTTATTCTGTACACGATGGGAGTCTTCCAATATTTGAGGGGCTGCCCCAAAGAAGAGGGGGGTCAACCTATTCTCCAAAGCCCCTGAAGGCAGGACAAGAAGCAATAGATGGAAACCAACCAAGGAGAGAAGCAACCTGGAATTAAGGAGAAACTTCCTGACAGTGAGGACAATTAACCAGTGGCACTGCTTGCCTCCAGAAGTTGTGGGCGCTTCATCCCTGGAGGTTTTCAAGAAGAGTCTAGAGACAGTCACTTGTCTGAAATGGCAGAGGGTCTCCTAGTGCAGCACCCAAGACCTCCAATGTAGCTGTTGTGCACCTCTGCCACAAGTCCCACCTGAACATCTGGAATGTAAAAAAAATCTCTCTCTCTCCCCACCACCTCTGTACTATCCTCCCTGCCTCCCCTGGGTTGCGTCTCTCGGAATTTGCCGGAACCACTTTGGAGGCATCCAAAGGGCTCCAGGCTGGAGAAAGAGAACTGCTGAACCCACCAGGCGTCTTTGGGGCCCAGCGATGCAACCCCAATATTTCCCAGCCAATGGAAGGGACGAGGGCCACCTGGGGAGTCTTCTCAGCATCTACACAAAGAACGCCTCTTAATGCCTTACAGCAGGGGTCCCCAAACTTGACAACTTTAAGACTTGTGAACTTCAACTCCCAGAAGCTATGCTGGCTGGAGAATTCTGGGAGTTGAAGTCCACAAGTCTTAAAGTTGCCAAGTTTGAAGACCTCTGCCTTACAGGATAATCCTCAACTTACAACCATTCGTTTAGCAAGAGTTTGAAGTTACAACGGGGGCTGAGAAACGTGTTCGTACCTATGACTCTTCTCAGCATCTACTCATTAAGAAGACCTCTTAACGTTTTACAGGTAGTCCTCAGTTTACGACCATTAGTTCAGCATGACGGGGCTGAGGAAAATGACTTGCAACCCATCCTTGCACTTACGACCATTGCAACTTTCCCACCGTTACACGATCAAAATTTGGCAACTGGCATGTATTTGATGGTCTCCGCCTCCCGGGATCACATGATCACCATTTACAAACTTTCTGACTGGCCTTTGATAATCAAAGTTAAGATTTGCTTAAGGACCGCCCAATTCATTTAACAATTGAAGTGATTTGATTAACGACCATGGCCAAAAAAAGGTTATAAAATCACTGGCAAATCAAATCAAATTCTGGTAAGAATCTCACCTTGCTATTCTAAATATTCAGCGAGTTGCTGGCGAGGTTGTCAATCGAAGGGAAGGTTTTTGAGCTCCTGTTGGGAAGGTCAGAAAGTTTTAGATTTTTAGAAAAAGTGATTTAATAAAATGTTAAATATAATTAAACAGAAGAAATGGAATTCACCTGAGCTTGGTTTGCTGCACATATTTGAATCAAACATTTAGTTAATTACAAATTGCAGAATCTTTCTGTGACATTAATGACATTAGTTTTGTCCAATCCAGGCAATTCAAGATTTTGAATTGTGAGCCACCGATAGTCATTTGCTGAGATGGGTGGCTATAGAAAAGAAAGAAAGAAAGAAAGAAAGAAAGGAAGGAAGGAAGGAAGGAAGGAAGGAAGGAAGGAAAGAAGAGGGAGGGAGGGAGGGAGGGAGGGAGGCAGAGAATGAGGGAGGGAGGAGGGAAGGAAAAAAGAAAAAGAAAGAAGAAAGAAAGAAAAACAAAAGAATGAGAGAAAGAGAAAGAAAGAAAGAAAGTTCCCTTTTCACAGGCTCCAAAGTTCCCTGCTTGCAAGTTTAACTCACTTTCTTTTTCCTTCTTCTGAAGCAGCTTCAGGAAGAGGGCTGGTCTGGATGAGAAATTAGTCATCTGTTTTTTGCTTTCTACCTTTGCAAAGTGGAGCTTGAAGCTGATGACTAACAAATGAGCCAATGATTATTTGTGCCATTTTCTGGCAATGGCAAGGAAGGAAGTGGTTGATCATCGTCCCCTTCTGAGATTCTGCCTCTTGTTTTGCTGAATTTCTCAGAGAGAGAGAGAGAGAGAGAGAGAGAGAGAGAGGGAGGGAGGGAGGGAGGGAGGGAGGGAGGGAAGGAAGGAAGGAAGGAAGGAAGGAAGGAAGGAAGGAAGGAAGGATCCGTAACAACAGGGGACACAAGGGGCCCAGATGTTCTCCATCACGAGACATTCTGAAACAAACAGGAGCTGTGCAAAAGGGAGGGAGGGAGGGAGGAAGGAAGGAAGGAAGGAAGATCTTTTTTTCACGGGCTCCAAACTTCCCTGCTTGCAAGTTTAACCCAGTTTCTTTTTCCTTGTTCTGAACTCTCTCCTTCTATTTGTGAGGACCATTAACCAGTGGAACCGCTTGCCTCCAGAAGTTGTGGGTACTTCAACATTGGAAGTTTTTAAGAAGAGACTGGAAGACCAGAATGGTCTAAGATCTCTTGCTTGAGCAGGGGGTTGGACTAGAAGACCTCCAAGATCCTTTCCACTCTGTTATTCTGTATTCTGACATGATAGCAATCTTCCATTATTTGAGGGGCTGCTGCCCCAAGGAAGACGGGGTCCACCTATTCTCCAAAGCACCTGATGGCAGGTCAAGAAGCAACAGATGAAAACCAACCAAGGAGAGAAGCAACCTGGAATTAAGGAGAAACTTCCTAACAGTGAGGAGGACAATTAACCAGGGGAACAGATTGCCACTAGAAGTTGTGGGTGCTTCATAAGTGGACATTTTTAAGAAAAGCCGTTTCTTTGAAATGGTAGGTCTTCTGTTCAAGCAAAGGGGTTGGGCTAGAAGACCTCCAAGGTTCCCCCCAACTCTGTTATTCTGTATCGTGCATCCCTTCGTGGTGCCCCTCCGAGAAGGGAAAGGCAAGGGACTGCTTGGAAGCTGTAGGAATGAGGAAGGGGCTGCAAACCCTTCCAATCCAGAGAGAGAGAGAGAGAGAGAGAGAGAGAGAGAGAACGAACAAGCAGGTGGGTGAAAGGTAGCTGAGGAGAGGAGACTCAGCCCTGACAGAAAACAGATGGCTGTCACCGTCTCCAGGTAGCTTCCCTGAAGTGCCTGCCCAGACCCCCGAGGTTAGGTTGGCCACACCTGGAGAACTCACCTGCCAGCTCCGAGGTCCTCCTTGGGTGGATCGGCCAGCAGACGCCCGTCCAGAACCAGACACGTCCCGGTCCTCTTCAAGGGGCCGAGGAAGAGGAGGGTGTGAGGCTGGCCTTGGCAGAGGAAGAGACCAAGCAGGAGAAAGAGAAGAGCAGGTGGCAGAGACCAGCACCACCAGCTCTCCTAGGAGCGAAGTAGAAACGAAAGTTGGCCGCAGGGGTTTTCTCAGAGGCCAAGACTCTGTCTGTACTTCCCCAAGCCAAGCAGGAGAAAATTCAGAACTACCTTTTAGGATTTTTTTTTTGTCCAACCGCTTCTTTGCCAGCCTCCCCTCCCTGCCAGCTGGAGCAAAAGATTGCCCGGGGCCTTTGGCAAGAACTGGACATGTTGCAACTGGGTTCCTGTCACAAGTTTCGTTCCATCTGTTAATCTTTGATGGGTTGGGAGCGCAAACATGCGTGGGGGTTTAAAATAACCATGGTTTTTACCCATTGCTGTCCTGCTATGATCTCAGTGGGCTACAGAGCGAGAAAGCTATCCAAGCAGGTTGGCATCAAGATTTCTGCATTGGGCTAATCAACTTTTTTTTAAAAGGGAAAAGTTATTTTTAAGCCCTGAGTGATGCAGCATGACCCCCAAATCAGGCAGCCCCCTCTTGGTCCCCCAACTGGGTTAGAGGGATGGAGATACTGTGCCTTTCAATGCCAGGGAGCCCACCCTGCCTTGCCCTTCACCCCCTGCCCAGGCCTTTAAAAAGTGGAAAAGGGCAATGGACCAGCGAGGCCACGAACTGGACACTGACCTTAAGCCCCACTGAGTTTTCCCGTGTCCTGAAGTGACCTCAGTTCGTGTGGCTGCCAAGCCTGAATGACCAGTCAGGTTCTGAGATACTCCCCCATTAGTTTACATTTTTTTTTAAAAAAAATCTGTTTTTGTTTTAAGATGTATTTTATTTATTTTTTATAATACAGGTACTCCTTGATTTACAACAGTTTATTTAGTGACGGTTCAAAGTTTCAACCGCACTGAAAAAAGGGACTTATGACCGTTTTTTCACACTTATGACTTGTAGCATCTCCACAGTCACATGATCAAAATTCAGACTCTTGGCAACTGACTCATATTTATGATGGTCGCCATGATCTGGGGTCACATGACACCCTTTTGCGGCCTTTGGACAATCCAAGTCAATGAGGAAGCCAGATTCAATTAATTATGTCAGAAATGCAGTGATTCATTTAACAACTAGGGCAAGAAAGGCCATAAAACGGGGCAAAACTCCCTTAAGAAATGCCTCGCTTAACAACAGAAATGTTCGGTTCCATTGTGGACATTCGTCGAGGACAGCCTGTAATAATATTTAGTTTATTCAAGGAAAGTTAAAAGGCAAAACACCAAAATATTTTTTTAAAAACCCATAATAAATAAGACATTAAAAAGTGTCTTGGAAAAATAACGCCCTTAACTTGCCCCGAGCAAGAAACCCAGATTGTTTGTGGCTTGAGTGTTTTGTGATGCAAGCTGGGGCAAAGATTGTCTTCTGGCCTCAGGCAAAACCACAAACCACCCAGTTTTATTGCAGCCCCTAAACCGGTTTTTCTCAAGATTCTTAGATGCTCCCAAATACCGGAAAGACACTGAAGCGAGGACCCACCATGGAGCGGTGGCTGCTGAAGGCGAGGACATTGGGAGAGACGGAGAAGCTGACTGGTTTTATCAGAAAAAGCAGAAGAATTCATGCATTGGTGACTGCAAGGTTTCCTCCCCACCCCCCCAAAAAGAAAAGAAATGAAGGTGTGGTTTTATGGGTTTGAGGATTAGAAAGTGAAAGGAGGAAGTGATGTTGTAACCTTAGAAGGGGTAAACTGTAAATGTAGCTGCTCTTAAGTCACTTCTTTATAACATTTCCTTTCTTCCCTCATTTCTCATTTCTCAATTCAAATTCAATTCAATCCTTTATTGTCAATGCACAACATGTGTACAATGAAATTGAATTTCTCCTCCCTCCCTTCCTTCCCCCTTTCCTTTCCTCGTTTCCTTTCCTTTCTTCTCCTTTCCTTTCTTTCTCTCTCCCTCCTTCCCTCCTTTTCTTTCTTCTATTTCTTCTTTCTTTCTCTTTCTCTCTTTTCTTTTCTTTTTTCTTTTTCTTTCTCATCATTTATTTTTTTCCTTCCTTTATTATTTCAAAATTTGTGCTTTTATCTTATTCTTTCCTGCCACCACACACTCGACCCAGCACGTTCCTCTCTGCAGGAGGGAGCCCACGATCAAGAGAAGTTTCCTCTTGGTCAAACTTTACTTCACTTTACTTACTTCACTTTATTGTCATTGCACCTCATACAATGAAATTAAATGCCATCTTCAGTGTACATTATAACTATTAAAAAATAAAACACAAACACACATCCTTCACATTCTATACCAGTGATGGCGAATCGTTTTTTCCTCGGGTGCCAAAAACGTGCGCGCATGCACTATCACGCATGCGCGAGTGCCCACACCCATAATTCAATGCCGGGGGAGGGCAAAAACGGCCTGTTTCCCAACTTCTGGTGGGCCTGATAGGCCCGTTTTTTCGCCCTCCCCAGACTCCCTGGAGGCTTCCCTGGAGCCTGGGGAGGGCAAAAACGCCCTCCCTTGTCCTCCCAGAAGCCCTCTGGAAGCCTAAAACGCCCCCCCAGAGCCTCCGTGCAAGCCGAAAATCAGCTGGCTGGGGCGCACATGCGCGCTGGAGCTGAGCTAGGGCAACGGCTTGCGTGCCGGCAGATATGGCTCCGCATGCCACCTGTGGCACGCGTGCCATAGGTTCGCCATCACTGTTCTATACAGTTGAATTCAAAACCCGATATTGCATTAATATTGCAAACTCAGCTCTTGACCCTTCCAGGATCTTCTCCACAGAGAATCCGAGTCCGGGCCCTGCTGAGCTTCAGGGTCCAGCTGTGGTGTGCCAGGAACTGCTGCCTCCTCTCCACTGGACTCACCTGACTGAGGTGGGCTAGTGTGCATTTATTAGACTCGTATGCTGCCCCTCTCACCGAGAGCTGACCAATATCGTGGGAAATATCGTGTGGGCAGGGAAGCAGATACTGGGCTGGTTTGGGGTCTCAAAAGAAGCATTTCTGGCATTTCCAGCTGGGGTTTGAGGCTCAGAGGGGTTCTTCGGTCTGTGTGATGGGAAAAAGGAAAGGCCTTGAACAACATGGGGAGAAGAGCTGCAACCAAGACAACAGTCAGATAAAAGAGACCCAGGTCCAGGCTAGAACCGTAATCCGAAAAAACATCTCAGACGAGAACTGCGTAATACTCAGGAAGATAAAGGGACGGAGGAGGGAAGCACATTCTTCAGACTTGCCTCTTTCAAGTATTATAACCTTATACGGTAATGAAAGTAGTACAGGGAATTCGTTTAGTGACCATTGAAAGCAGTGGTGGGTTCCTACCGGTGCGGTCCGGTGCGTAGCTCCGGTAGGTAGCGCCCGATTGTGCAATTTGTGCGTGACTGCTCCGGTGCCGTCTTTGCCAGTCCGTCGCGCGCATCATCATCTTTTTAAAAGAATTTTTGGGCTTTTTTGCTTCTGTGCATGCGCAAAAGCAAAATCTCACCAAAATCTCGCGAGGGGACGTGCGCACGCACAAGATTTTGGTGAGATTTTGCTTCTGCACAGAAGCAAAATTGCACGTGCGCACAAAACATGGAGATGCGCGCACAGCGCACCGGTATCGGTAAGTGAGCAACCCGCCCCTGGTTGAAAGTTACAACGGCATTGGAAAAAGTGACGGCCATTTTTCACACAACCATTGGAGCACCCCTGTGGTCAGGTGATCAAAATCCAGATGCTTGGTAACAGACTCATATTTATGACAGTCACAATGTCCCGGGGTCACGTGATCCCTTTTTGCGACCTTCCGACAAACCAAAGTCAATGGGGAAACCAGATTCACTTAACGACCATGTGACTAACCTAACAACTGCAGCAATTCACTTACCAACCGTGTTGCTAACTTATCAACTGCGGTGATTCACTTAACAACCGTGGCAAGGAAGGTCATAAAATGAGGCAAAGCTCACTTAACAACTGTTTCACCAAGCAATATAAATTTTGGGCTCAATTGCGGACACAAACCGAGGATTACCTGGATTATAACCTTATACTAAAAATAGGGAGAGCCTGCATGGCTTTAGTTTCCTAACCTGGCCTACCTTGAAGGGTTGGCAGTTTACGCTGTGGCAGCAATTGTGCACAATTTTAGCAGGAGAAATGGTGCAACGTGGAGCCATTTTGCAAACCAACGACAAACATCTCCCCCCACCCCCTTACTGGAGTCTCTTTCCAGGGTCTTTTTGGTCCAAGGTGAAGATGCACAACTAGACATTTGTTTTATTTCTTTATTTCTTTATTTATTCGATTGATTGATTGATTTGTCGCCTATCTCGCCATGGGGCCACTTCAGGTGGCTTACAACAATGAAAAGGATGACATGAAAATAATGTAAGCAGAAGAGAAGTAAAGTAATAGAGCCACAAAATAAGCAATGAAAAATAACATGATGATAAGAATACATCCATGTCACAACTAGAAAAGATGGATGGGTGGAGAGCAGAGAACTGGAGGGGGGGGGGTTCGGGGGGAAGGTGGACTCTGCCATCAATTCAGCAGCCCCCTCCCAACCGGCAGAGTCTGGGAAGGAGGGTGGGGGCAGATGTTATCTGAGAGCAGGGGGTCTCCAAACATGGCCACTTTAAGACGGGCGGACTTCAACTCCCAGAATTCCTCAGCCAGCGGGGTCTCCACATTTGGCCATTTTAAGATTTGAGCCGCAGGGGCGCAGTGGTTAGAATGCAGTACTGCAGGCTACTTCTGTTGACTGCTGATTGCCAGCAGTTTGGCAGTTCAAGTCCCACCGGCTCAAGGTTGACTCAGCCTTCCATCCTTCCGAGGTGGGTAAAATGAGGACCCAGGTTGTTGGGGGCAAGAGGCTGAACTCTGTAAACCGCTTAGAGAGGGCTGGAAAGCACTATGAAGCGGTATATAGTGCTATTGCTATTGCTATTTGCGGACTTCAACTCCCAAAATTCCTCAGCTAGCGGAGTCTCCACATTTGGCCACTTTAAGATTTGCGGACTTCAACTCCCAGAATTCCTCAGTCAGCGGGCTCTCCAAACTTGACAACTTTAAGATTTGTAGACTTCCACTCCCAAAATTCCCCAGCCAGCTATGCTCTCTGAGCTTGGTTGTTTTCTTGTAGACATTTTGTGGCCCAACTAGGGAACAACGTCAATGCTTAGAAGCCTTCTAATCCAATTCTTCTAGCCCTGATGACGTTTCCTGGTTGGGTCATGAAAGTACGTACTGAAAGAAAGTACGGTAACAGATGAGAGAACACCAAGGACCCCACAGTCCTCCTCCTCCCTCCCCCTTCTAACACTGATGACGTTACCTAGTTGGGTCATGAAACATCTGCAAACAAGCAAACAAGCGCAGGGAGCAACAAGGACCCCACAGTTCAACCCTGAGCTACAAATATTCTCTTCCCTTGGCATGCCAGACATTGTCCCTCTGTCCCACCACCCTCCAATTCACACCCAAAGTCTGCCCACTGCAGTGCTACATCTGGTCATTCTAAGCCCCATAGACCAGGGGCCGCCAAACTTGGCCACTCTGACTCAGAGACTTCAAATTCCATAATTCCTCAGCCAGCTCCCAAACTTGCCCACTTTAAGACTTGTGGACTTCAAATCCCAGAATTCCTCAGCCGGGGGTCTCCAAACATGGCAACTTTGAAGACTAGTGGACTTCAAATCCCAGTCCACAAAGTGGCCAGGTTTGGATACCCCTTCTGTAGGCCAACGCTTGGCTCATGGTTTGTGGAGTGCTTCAGGATGCTGGGGCAGAATGGCCCCAGATCGGTGTGCGTTTGTGTTTCCACAACCAAAGGGTAAAGGACAACACACAACAGCTTCTTGCTGCTACTGAACAACCGCAGAGAACTCTGCCTCCTGCTGGAACCCAGCTAAGAGTTGAGCTGAGCTGGTTAAGAGCGCCAGTGGTCAGAAAAGTTTTGCCATGCCAGGCAGTGGTGTGATTTGTGTCAGTTATGCCGGCCCCACAATCTGCTCCTCCAGTCACTGAGTGGGGCACGGGCCGCTTGAAGAATCCATAAAATGGGTGCAAAACAAATCGAGGTGCTGCAATTGAAGCTACAGGGAGCTTCAATTCCAGCAAGGTGGCTGCCATCTTGACTTTTTTGACCCTATTTGGGGAGACCCCTTGCAGAATGCTGATCAGTTGATTGATCTTTCGAACCCTGGTTCATGCCAGGGGTCAAAAAAAATTGGTGGGTTTCCAAATGCCAAATACCAAATGTCCGCCTGGGACAGCAATCCGGCCAAACGGTTGGAGCAATGGGACGCCGCTGGACGCTGCAGCCTCCCCCCACCTTCCTAGGGGAACTGGGGGTCCCTGAGTCACCCCCCCTCCTTCCAGCCCAGTCTGAGGACCCTCCCAAGCCTCTCAGGCATCTGTCCAGCAATACCCCCCCTTCTCTGCCCCACACGGGAACCCCCCACCCCCCTCAAAGCATCGACCAGAGACCCAGACTTGGCAAAGAACGGCTTCTTGTCCGGCCCGCCCAGCCGTGACCTAATCTGCCACGTCCACAATCAGAGGAGCCACGTAGTCTGAGTGGCGGATCCCAAAGGTCAAACCATGGAGCGGATTGTGCTGTGGGATTTGGGGAGGGGGGGAGGAAAGAGAAGGAAAGGGGGAAAAAGAAGGCAGCGTTATTCCTGGGGGAGGGCGAAGAGAAGGGGAGGGGGCTAGGAAGCTGCCCCCCAGCCTCGCAGAAGAGGTCGGCTTGATGTTGGCAAAATTTGGGGTGGGGGTGGGGTGGGGTCAGGGGACCATCAGGAGTTATGACCATGAGGGCACAATGATGGTCGTAACTCGGGGACTCCCTCGAGGAAATGAAATGATTAAGATTAAGCAGGTGGTTGACCTACTTTACGACCACCGTGGACTCCCCATATTGGCAGACGAAGGAAGGGGATGTTTGAAATTAAGCAGATGTCTGACTTGCTTTATGTCCATCGTAAGTTACGCCCCTGAGGAGCAGGCTCCATTATGGTCGTAACTCGAGGAGTCCCCATATTGGCCCAGGGCAAGGAAAGAGGTGATCAAAATTAACCAGGTGGCTGACCTGCTTTATGACTATCATCAGGAGTTACCCCCATGAGGGTCAGGCTCCATTATGGCCGTAACTCGAGGACTTTTGGCAGAGGCCAAGGAAGGACTGAGTTGGGGAAGCAGCCCTCCTCCCCCTGCGTCCCATGACCCCTCGGCTGCACGGAAGCCCTGCAGAAGCCCCTCCCCCTTGCAGGCCCTTACCTTCTCCGGACTGTAGGCCCCGGGGCCCGGAATGATGGTCGTGTCCCCCGGAAGCATGTTCCGTGCGATGATGCTGTAATGCGGGGGGCGATTCTTGTAGACGCTGGTCTCCACCACACGATAATTGCAAGGCCCCGGAGTCTGCAGGGGGAGGGGGAGGTCGAGTATCACAAACTGTCTGCGCCCCCGCACGGGCCCCAACCCACCCACCCCATCCAGAATTGCAGCAGCCTGCACAGTAACAGGTGGGGAGGGTCCCTAGCTTTGCCCATGTAACCCATCTATTGCATGAGCTGCTGGGGCTTCCAGTTTCTTTCTGGATGCCATTCAATAGGATAGAGCTGGAAGGGACCTTGGAGGTCTTCTAGTCCAGCCCCCTGCTCAAGCAGGAGACCTGAGTAGAGTAGAGTAGAGTAGAGTAGAGTAGAGTAGAGTAGAGTAGAGTAGAGTAGAGTAGAGTAGAGTAGAGTAGAGCAGAGCAGAGCAGAGCAGAGCAGAGGAGAGGAGAGGAGAGGAGAGGAGAAGAGAAGAGAAGAGAAGAGAAGAGAAGAGAAGAGAAGAGAAGAGAAGAGAAGAGAAGAGAAGAGAAGAGAAGAGAAGAGAAGAGAAGAGAAGGAGGGAAAGAGAGATGGAAGGAAGAAGAATGGAGGAGAGAGCAGAGGAGAGAGAAGAGAAGAGATGGAAGGGAGAAGAATGGAAGGAGAGAGAAGAGAAGGGAAGAGAAGAGGAAGAGAAGGAGAGAGAGATGGAAGGAAGAAGAATGGAGGAGAGAGCAGAGAAGAGAAGAGAAGAGAAGAGAAGAGAAGAGAAGAGAAGAGAAGAGAAGAGAAGAGAAGAGAAGAGAAGAGAAGAGAAGAGAAGAGAAGAGAAGAGATGGAGGGAGAGATGGAAGGGAGAAGAATGGAAGGAGAGAGAAGAGGAAGAGAAGAAGAGGGGAGGGGAGAGGAGAGGTGATGTTAGGGGTCTCCCTACCCGGCTGAGGTCCTCGTAGAAGCTGCCGACGGCGCTGCGTCCAAACATGGAGTAATTGGGGGCTGAGCTCTTGCTGATCACCTTGGGGCCCAGCATTGGAGGGAGGCCGTAGGCGGCTGGCCCTGGGGGGCGAGCAAGGGGACAGTCAGGGTTTGGGATGGGGGTGGTGGTGGAGGGGCTTTGCTTGGAGGGAGAAAGCAACGGAAAGCAGCACAACACAAAGCAACACAAGCCAAAGCAATGCAAGACAACAAACCAACATGAAGCAAAGGAAAGCAACACAATTCAATGCAAAGAAAACAACCCAGCCAATGCAAAGCAAAGCAAAGCAGAGCAACACAACACAACAAAGCAACACAAAGCAAAGCAACACAATGCAATGCAACAAAGCAACACATCTCACCTGGCGTCTGTTCGTTTTGGAAGTCCTTTGTCCGTGAAGCCATTGAGTAATTCGGGGGACACGGATAAGCCAACTTCCCGGCTTTCTCTGGAGAATAGCGACCTGCGAACGAAAGAAAAGGTGGAATTCTGTTTGGTCCAAGAAGTGGGGTCAGCTCAGGCGGTCATCAGAGAACAGGGGGTTGAAAAACGCACTGCCCTTCCCCAAATTTAGCAGAATACAGGTAGGTATAACCACAGAGGTGGGATTCTACCGGTTCTCACCAGTTCACCAGCCTAAGCTTTATTGCCCTGCTTACAGAAACTGCCTCACCTAGACTTACTGTCTCGTGAGTTTTTTCTTTTTCTTTGCTGGTAATTTTTTTTTCTTTGCTTGACTTTCTTTGCTTGACTTTCTTAAAGGGGAAGGGTTGTTTTAAGCTTTTTACACTGCTGTTGGGAGGAAATACTCCCCTGTTGGAGTTCTTCCAGCCCAGAGCTGCCTGAAAGAAGCTTTTAATGACAAGGAACCAAGATGAGTGACATTCAGCAAGGCTTCTTGGCTAGCTAGAAAGATTGACATTCAAACGTGAGTTTACATACCCTTTCTGACTTTTGGTCTAAAACTGGTTTTTGCTGAATTTTAATTCTGTGTTTGGTGATGTTTAATCTTGTTTTTATTGATGGGATAATTTTCCCTATTCAGCTTTGTTTGGAAGGAAAAATGTTAATCTCTGTTTCTGAAAAGAAGCAGCTTCAGAAATCTGGCTAGTTCCTGTGTTTATTTGTTCTGGTAATTGGTTTAACAAGCAACAGCTTGTTAAACTTGTGTTTGCTCCTTTGCTTCATTCTAGTTAGGCTTATCTCAAGTGCGTTTTGCTAGTCAGCTAACTAAGGTATGTAGGAAGCACATCACAATAGTAATGGGGGATTTTAACTACCCTGACATCAACTGGGAGACAAACTCTGCACCAAGTGGAAGATCCAACAGGTTCCTAACAAACATAGCAAACAACTTTGTTACCCAAAAAGTAGAGAAGGGAACAAGGGGATCAGCCATATTGGACAATTCTCACTAACAGAGATGAAATGATAGAAGGTGTTGAAGCTACAGGAACCTTGGGGGCAAGTGATCATGCAATATTGGAATTCAACATTATGCAAACACAAGCAGCAGAACAAAGTCAAACTAGAGTCTTGGACTTTAAGAGAGCTAATTTCAATAAACTTAGAGAATGCTTGGGAAGGATTCCATGGACGAGAATCCTCAAGGGGAAAACAATTCAAGAAGCTTGGGAAATTTTGAAAAGTGAGATTATAAAAGCCCAGTCTAGCACAATACCAATGAAGAAGAAAAATAATAGCTCTCAAAAGAAACCAGCATGGTTGCATAAAGAACACTCGGACAAATTGAAAGAAAAAGGATAAGTATAAAAAGTGGAAAGAGGGGGAAATAACTAAGGCAGAATATCAGCAAATAGCCCGAGCCTGTAAAGATGAAGTGAGGAAAGCTAAGGCTCACAATGAACAAAGGCTTGCGACAAAAGTAAAAAGTAACAAAAAAAGCTTCTTCCAACATATTAAAAACAAGAAAAAAGTCAAGGTAACAATTGGTCCATTGCAGGGAGAAAGTGGCAAGAAGGTGACAAGCAACAGGGAGAAAGCAGAGCTACTTAACTCGTTTTTTGCATCTGTCTTTACACAAAAGGAAAAAACAATCCAACCTATCAAAAACAGCACCACAAAAAACATATTAGGAACACAAGTTAAAATAGGGAAGAAAATGGTAAGTGAACACCTGTCTACCCTAGACGAGTTCAAATCACCAAGACCGGATGGATTACGCCCCAAGGTTCTGAAGGAACTGGCAGATGAGATCTCAGAACCACTGAACTATATCTTTCAAAGATCCTGGAGCACCGGGGAACTGCCAGAGGACTGGAAAAGAGCTGATGTAGTTCCCATCTTCAAAAAAGGGAAAAAAATAGATTCAGGAAACTACAGACCTATCAGGCTGACCTCAATACCAGGGAAGATTCTGGAAAAGGTAGTCAAGCAACGAATCAACAAACACTTAGAAGCAAACAAAGTAATAACCAAAAGCCAACATGGGTTTGTCAAAAACAGATCATGCCAGACTAATCTTATTGCCTTCTTTGACAAAGTGACAAAATTAGTGGACCAGAGGAATGCTGTCGATATAATTTACTTGGACTTCAGTAAGGCATTTGATAAAGTAGACCATAACCTACTACTAGATAAAGTAGAAAAATGTGGGTTAGATAGCAATACCACCAAGTGGATTCAAAACTGGCTGACCAACCGCATTCAACGTGTAGTACTCAATGGAACTGCATCTACATGGAGGGAAGTATGTAGTAGAGCACCCCAAGGCTCTGTTTTAGGCCCAGTACTCTTCAACATCTTCATCAATGACTTGGACGAGGGGATAGGTGGAGAACTCATCAAATTTGCAGATGACACCAAACTGGCAGGAATAGCCAACTCTCCAGAAGATAGGCTCAAGATACAGAAGGATCTTGACAGACTTGAACATTGGCCGTTATCTAACAAAACTAAATTCAATGGTGAAAAAAGTAAGGTTCTACATTTAGGCAAGAAAAACAAAATGCACAGGTACAGTATATGTAGTACCTTGCTCAACAGTAGTAACTTCTATTCTAGTCTATCTGGAGAGGGGGTCTTCCTTCACTGCTTTAGTGGTTCTTGGCACTGTCCTTTTGGGATGTACTTCCAAGAGGCAGGATGCAATCTTGGCACTGATTTTTTTTTGTACTGCCTTTCTGGGGGGCATGTGATCTTTCCTTAAATCGGGATGATTTCCTTAGCATATCTTATAAGGTGAGTGAGACCAGCTGGTATCTTTAAGTGGTGCTCTTGGGTGTGCTCTTTCTGGAGAGCTTAAATGACCTCTCTACTAAAGGGTTTCACTTTATGAGCAAGAGTTGGCTGCTGATAATTATCATTGCATTTTAACTATTTTAATTCCTCAAGGAGCTCTGGCACCCTGCCTGATTTATAACTTTCTAATCTAATGATTGGTATTTAGGGCAGCTTTTTGCAAGCAAAGAAGCTTTTTGTATTTTTGTACAGGTAATCCTTGACTTACAGTTCATTTAGTGACCATTCAAAGTTACAATGGCAATGAAAAAAATGACTTATGACCATTTTTCACACTTACGACCGTTGCAGCATCCCCATGGCAGGGGTGGGTTCCTCCTGGTTTGGACCAGTTCACCTGAACCGGTAGCGAACCGCTGGTGAAGTCACGATGACATCACGGAACAGGTTCAGTTGGTGCCAGTCTGTGGGCGCCACCATCTTTTTTTAAAAAAAATTTAAATTGTTTTTTTGGGGGGGATTTTTTTCCAGGTTTTTTCTTTTGCGCATGCGCAGAAGCTGAGTTTCCGGCACTGCGCATGCGTCGCCATCTTGTTTTTGACTTTTTTGGGGGGGTTACGTGGAATTTTTTTGGATTTTTTGGCACTGCGCATGTGTGCGCATGCCCACGAGGTGCGCCCACGCAGTGCGGGAGGAAGCGAACCGGCAGTGAGGGAAGTTAGAACCCACCCCTGCCCCACGGTCACAAGAGGCCGGGTGAGGAGAAGCGCCCCTCGACGTGAATAATGTCGAGTTGACCATGCCCACCCAGTCACATGACCACCTGGCCACGCCAGGTGCACATAGGGACTACTCAGAGGGCTGAAAAAGTGATCTTTGACCGGTCCTCACACTTATGACTGTCCTCACATTTTACGTTTTGCACCCTATCTTGTCACCATGGTGAAGAGAAGAACTGCAGTTGTGAAATGCGTGACACAGTTGTTAAGAATGCTGCAACAGCCATAAATGTGAGGATGGTCATAAGTGTGAGGACCGGTTGTAAGTGCAAGGGCTGGTCATAATTCACTTTGTTCAGTCCTCTGAGTAGTCCCTATGCAAGTAGCCATGCCCACCCGGTCACATGACTACCAAGCCATGCTCCCAAATAAGCCATGCCCACAGAACCGGTTGTTAAAATTTTTTGAATCCCACCACTGTACGACCACATTTATGTTGCTAAGTGAAACCTTCATTAGTTTGTCCCATTTTACAACTTTTCTTGCCACATTGGTTAAGTGAATCACCACGGTTGTTCAATTAGTAACCTGGTCGTTAAGTGAATCCAGTTTCCCTGTGGACTTGGCTCATCGGAAGGTCGCAAAAGGGGATCATGTGACCCCCGGGACAATGCGACCATCATAAATGTGAATCAGTCATCAAGCATCCAAATATAAATCACGTGACCCTGGGGATGCTGCAACGATCATAGGTGTGAAACATGGACATAACTTTTTTTACTGGCGTTGTAACTTTGGGCGGTCACTAAGCAAACTGTGGTAAGGTGACCTAGGACGTTTTGGGCACCCCGATTGCAACACTGACCTGGCCCTGGCGTCCGAAAGGTTGCCCCGTCCTTGGGGCGGCCGTAGATGGAGAAGGCGGGGATGCCATCCTTGCCCCTCATAGTCATGTTGGTAGGAACCATGTAGCCCGGTCCGGGAGAACAGCTCTCCAGCATCTGGAAACGTCGGCTGCCTATGCTGTAGGCCGGAGCCCGGAATCGAGAGGGATCGTGTTGTTGGTAACCTGTACGGAGGAAGAGGGGGACATACGGTGGAGTGAACGGGACATACGGTGGAGAAGAAGAGCCCCCTGCAGCCAGCAAGCTCCCCCTCCCCCGTGCTAAGAAAGGGTGTGGGGTCCCCTGGCCTGCTCAACACCCATTGGGTCTCACTAGGGTCCATAGGATGGGTCAAGTGGGTAGAAGAAGAGACATGCCATGGCTCTGTGGGTTGGGCTGTTTTCTTGCAGACGTTTCAGGACCCAAGTAGGGAACGTCATCAGTGCTAGAAGGGAGGAAGGTTGGTAGAGAGGAGGAGGAGCAAAAGGAGGAGGAGGAGGAGGAGGAGGAGGAGGAGGAGGACGACGACGACGACGACGACGACGACTATGGGATCTTTAGTGCTTTCTGAGCTGGATTGTTTTTTTGCAGACATTTCATGACCCAACTAGGGAACATCATCAGTGCACCATCCTCAGAAGGAGAGAAAAACCATCTTAGGAATCAGGGACTTTCTTTGCATTGCAAATGTTGGAAAAAAATTGCTTCCAAGTCCAATCTGGGTTAGTTTGTTTTAATTTGGTATTCTTTTGTGCCACTGACTATCAAAATGTTCCCTGACAGGAAGTTGGATGGATAAAAAAAATACTCCTATCTAAAGCTTACAGAGGGTTGGATTCTTTCTTTCTTTCTTTCTTTCTTTCTTTCTTTCTTTCTTTCTTTCTTTCTTTCTTTCTTTCTTTCTTTCTTTCTTTCTTTCTTTCTTTCTTTCTTTCTTTCCTTCCTTCCTTCCTTCCTTCCTTCCTTCCTTCCTTCCTTCCTTCCTTCCTTCCTTCCCCACCCCACCCCACCTTTATTATTTTTAGAAATAAGGCTTCCCTCTTTTGCCTTCTTCAAGGATCAAAAGGAGAGCCCAGGAGCATCTTTTCATGAAGAACGCTGATGCTCACCCACATTACTCGGGAGTCCATACTTGGGCCCGGGGCTGCTGTAGAGGGCAGCAATTGGTCCCCTCGGCCGGTGGGGTCTCCATGTTCCTACCCAGACGTCTGTGGACATCTTCGCTGGGTGGTGCTAACTCTTCAGTAGATCTGTAGGAGGAGGAAGAGAGAAGGATGTTGACCAACTAAGTTTTTGCAACACTCTCCTGCAAGGCTGTGTGTCCGATCCACCATCCGCAGCCGGGCCTGACCAGGGAGAGGATTGCCGTTGAGGATTCCTATTTCCCTTGGCCAGGGAGGGAGGGAGGGAGGAGCAGGAGGGAGGAATCAATTAATTAAGAGAACCTATTGTTTAATTAATCCTTTGACAGGCAGGTTGGGCAACCAGATGGTGAAGTCTAGAAAGGGTTGGCCCAGATTAGTATTTCTCAGCCTTGGCCCCTTTAAGATGTTTGGACTTCAACTCCCAGAATTCTGGGAGTTGAAGTCCAGACATCTTAAAGGGGCCAAAGTTGAGAAACATTGAGGCAGAAGTAGAGAAGTGGGGTGGCCGAGCGAGAGTCAAATGTCCCCTCTGCCGATGGAGTTGGCCCAGCCTACCTCACAGGGCTGCTGTGATGAGCAGCGAGGGAAGGGATCAACTAAGGGATCCTATCCCCAACTCAAATGGACCAGTAAAAGTCATAAATCTGTGCACATATTCTTTTAATGTGCTGGTCATTTTGGGGGGGGTAGTACAGAAACACCCCGAAATTCGGCCCCTCTCCCCAAGGGTTAGGGTTAGGAGAGCAGGACGGGGTGGGTATGGCAGGGTGGAAGGAAGAGTGGGAAGACCCGGGTTGGAGACCCCCTGCCCGGGCAGGCGCTGTCGGCCAGCCCCCCCCACTCATGATGTGGCGTGGGGGAACCCAATCGAGGGAATCCCCGCGGGGAACGGGAGGCGGGGATCTGTGTCTGCTGAATGGGGAGGGGACGGGAGGGGCGTCCGCAGTCCAGCCCAGATGGGGCGAAGTTGGGGAAGGGATCTTAATTGGGATCTGGTAGTCGGAGCAGGTCCCTGCTGGGGGGGGGGAACCAGTCGCCCCTTCTCCGGCTCGAAGGTCCAGGTCCGGCAGCGACTGGCAGGGGGCTCGGCGGGGTCATCAAACCTCTTCCCCCCCCCGGCTGCTCCCCCACCCCCACGTCCGTGGACGCCCCATCCCCCCTAAGCGAACCAAGCTTCCCCCGAAATGGGTCGGGGGTCGGGAGAGCCAGGCAAGGGGCAGAGCGGGTTGTGCGGTCCGGGGGAGCCCAAAAAAGGAGGAGTCGGGGATCCCCCCTCGATCCCGCGCCGAAGGGGGCCCACCCACCTGGGGTCGGACTGCAGAGACCAGGCGCAAGGCGGAGCGTAGAGGCGCCCGCGGGAGCAGCACAGCACTGAGCCGGGCAGCGGGACGGCCGCCTCCTGCCCTCCCCCCCTCCTGCCCCCATTGTGTACAGCGTTGCCCGGCAATTGGCCCCGCGCGCCGCCTCCTCCCACGGCCCCCCTCCCGGGCGGATCCTTCCTCCCCTCCGCCCATTGCCCACCCCTCTTTAACCCCTCCCCCTGCCCGGCCCCCGCGGGCAGCCTGGCGAGCCCCTCCCGGGAGGTTTGGCGAAAAGGCACTCTGCACACACCCAGAGAGCGCCCTCTCCCTTTCCTTTCCAGCAGGGGTCTCCAAACTTGGCAACTTTAAGACTTGTGGACTTCAACTCCCAGAGTTCCTCAGCCAGCAAAGCTGCAAAGCTTTGAGTTCCAACTGAGAACTTTGAACTCAACGTTCCAACTCAAAGTTCCAACTGAGAACTTTGGGTGCTCGCTGGTCCTTTACAGCCAGGGGTCTCCATTGCAACTTTAGGACTTGTGGACTTCAACTCCCTCAGCCAGGAACTCTGGGAGTTGAAGACCACAAGTCTTAAAGTTGCCAAGGTTGGAGACCCTCGCTTTCAGGACCAGCGGGCGGAGAGCTCCGGACCCGCTGGGGGTGCTCAACCGGCGCCCGGGGGGCTCCCGGCCCTCCCTGCTCCCCCCTCCTGCAAGGTTGGGGCGCCCCGGAGACCCTCCGCAGAGTCCCGTCTGAAGCCAGGTGAGGAGAAAGGATGGGCGCCTCTCGGACAAGGCTTGGAAAAAAATCCGTGTCCGGCCACTCCGGGCTTGCCTGGACCAGAGATGCCCGCAGAGTGGTCAAAAAAGTCAAGATGGAATCTATGAGCAGAGCCCCCCCCGCTGGGATCTTTCCGGGAAAGCTGAGCTGGGCTTAAGGGCCACTTTCCCCATCCGGTTAGTTGCGATCCTAGCTGGAGGATCTCAAGCGGGGTTGCGCCTGGTTAGGACTCGAATGGGAGACCCGGAATTGCAGAGCCTCCCCCCTCCCAGTCATTGGAAGTGGAGCGCAATGCAAAGGAGACTTGATTGATTGGTTGATTGATGGATTGGGTGCCATCAATTTGTTGTCGCCTCTTAATGACACAAAGAGACCTCCTTCAGTAAGGGGGCGGGGGAAGACCTCGTTTTGGAAAGGCCGTGTGCACGACAGGTAGTGCATGTGAAATCACTGGATTGCAAAGTGGGGAAACTGCACAAAAGAAACATGATGGCTGGGGAATTCTGGGAGTTGGAGTCCACCCATCTCTCCCTCCCTCCCTCCCTTTCCCTCCCCCTCTCTCTTTCTCTTCTTTTCTTTTCATTCTTTCTGTTGTCTATCTGTCTTCCTTCCTTCTCCCTCCCTCCCTCCTTCCTTCCTTCAATCCCTTCCTTCCTTCCTTTCTTTTGTCTTTCTGCCTTCCTTCCTTCCATTCCTTCCTCTCTCCCTTTCCCTCCCCCTCTTTCTCTTCTCTTCTTTTCATTCTTTCTGTTGTCTATCTGTCTTCCTTCCTTCCTTCCTTCCTTCCTTCCTTCCTTCCTTCTCCCTCCCTCCCTCCATCTCTTCCTTCCTTTCTTTCTTTTGTCTTTCTGCCTTCCTTCCTTCCATTCCTTCCTTCCTTCCTTCCTTCTGAATTTCTAGCAAGATGTTTGCTCAGTTACCAAGTTTTAACCCTAAACATACAACTCAGGATCACACTTGTAGGTAAAAGCAAGGATTAGTCCTCAACAAAATATTTGCACACATAATTATGCATGCATATTTACACACATCCAGGCAGGGGGGGGGGGGAGGAGAGAGAGAGAGAGAGAGAGAGAAACAAGGAAATCCCCGTTTAATACAGATAAGAAATAACACAGCCTAAAAAGATAGTTTAAAATACAGAATAAGAGAATAATAGCGTGGGAAGGGATCTTTGAGGTCTTCTAGCCCAATTCAATCCTAGGCTGCTTTAACATAGAATCAAGACCATGTGAAGTGTTGATACCATTTTATAATGCCTTGGTAAGGCCACACTTGGAATACGGCATCTATCAGTTTGTTGCAAAATTAAATCCAGAAAGCACACAGACAGGTAAACTGATTCAGCAGGATTTATTCTTTATATGCATAATAACAGATACAATAAATATACAATACCAAGAGTAGATTCTTCCAACATGGTAGCAGTTACAAGCAAAACACAAGCAGAGTACAGCAGACTAGTTTCAGTTTAGAGCTGAGAGTTGCAGACAGACTACTTTCAGTTTCAATTCTCAGCACAGCACTCAGAGCTGCAGGGCTAAACCACGCCCAGGCTCCAATCTGTTTCAGCTCCCATTGGTTGACCTTGTTACTAAGCCTTATTCATTGGCTGACCGTGTTACCATCTCTCTGCCAGTTCATGAATATTCTGACAGCATCCACTTTTGATCTCCACTATGTAAAAAGGATGTTGAGACTCTAGAAAGAGTGCAGAGAAGAGCAACAAAGATAATTTTAGGGGACTGGAAGTTCAAACGTATGAAGAACGGTTGCAGGAATTGGGTTTGCCTAGTTTAATGAAAAGGATTAGGGGGGACATGATAGCAGTCTTCCAATATTTGAGGGGCTGCCCGAAAGAAGAGGGGATCCATTTATTCTCCAAATTTAATTTAATTAAAAGTTCTTATAGGCCGCCCAATCCCGTAGGACTCAGGGCGGCATACAGCATGAATAAAAACGGTACAATATATTAAAAAAAACAATTAAGAAAAACACAACATAAAATTTTAAAAAAGCAACAAAAACCATTCATCCAGGGGGAATCTGATCTTCTTCACCCCACCTGCCGGAAGAGCCATGTCTTTACGGATGAAGGAGGACAAGAAGCAATGGATGGAAACTAATCAAGGAGAGAAGCAACTTAGAACTAAGGAGAACTTTCCTGACAGTGAGAACAATTAATCAGTGGAACTGCTTGCCACCAGAAGTTGTGAATGCTTCAACACTGGAGGTTTTTAAGAAGAGATTGGACAACCAATTGTCTGCAATGGTATAGATTCTATACTTTTCTAGGCAAACAGCTGTCCACTCTCTTTTTGAAAGCCTCCAAGGGCCCATCATTTCTGGAGGTATTTGCACCATGATCAGATGCATATCAAAAACATAGAATCATAGAACAGGAAGGAACCATTGGAGGTCATCTAGTCGAACCGCCTGGCCAAGGCAGGATTCCTTATACCATCCTGGATAAATGGCTTTCCAATTTTTATCTTGAAAATTTCCAGGGAAGACCATTTGCGAGAACAATGACAATTCAGGTAGTCCTCAATTTACGACCACAATTGAGCCCAAACTTTCTGTTGGTAAGTGGAATATTTGTTAACTGAATTTTGCCTCATTTTACGACTGTTCTTGTGACATTTGTTAAGTAAATAACTGCAGTTGCTGAGTTAGTCACATGGTTGTTAAGTGAATCTGGCTTCCCCATTGAGTTTGCTTGTCAGAAGGTCACAAAAGCAGATCACGTGACCCCTGGACACTGCAACCGTCATAAATCCGAGTCAGTTGCCAAGCATCAGAATTTTTTGATCACGTGACCATGGGGATGTTGCAATGCTCTTAAGTGTGAAAAACGGTCATAAGTCGCTTTCTTCAGTGACATTATTGCTTTGAACGGTCACTAAGTGAACTGTTGTAAGTCGAGGATTGCATTTTCAAATTTCCTGATATAATGCCGATGATATTTTAAAAAAATAGCCAAGCCTAAAACAATTCATACTTCACGTGGGAGCTGAAGTCCACAGTTTGACAAACGCTGCTCTCATGAACTCCCTTATCACCTTGCAATCTTCTCGTGATGTTTATGATTTTAAAAAATCCATGTTTTCTTTGGGTTTCTTCAGGGTATAAATATTATGTCAGGCCTGGAGCCATCTTTTACCTTTTTGTATTCAGGCCTGCCACATTTTCTGCTGTGGGAAAATGGGAGGGGGGGATTATATGGCGTAGGTGATATGTAGCAGTCTAAGTAACATTCTTTCCAGAAAGTCAATGCCGCTGTGCCCGGCAGCTGCGATGAAGGGACTGGGAGGCATCTTCAGTTTTGGATGGTGCCTGGTTGGATGGTGTGATGGACATGCAGGTGCTGGGCAGGGACTTGAACTTTCCTTTGGGTGGAGAAAACCCAGAAGCTTTCAGATTGGGGTTTTCCCAGATGTTGCCATCTCTAATAAATTGGAACTTGGAGGAACTTCTAGCCTCGGAGTCTTATTTTTCTTGGAACGCTAAAAGATTAATCCACAGTATTTTCTGAGTGCAGCTTCTTGACGTATGACTCACACTGATATAAAACTGTAGAATATTGTTTCTTTCTATTATTTCCTCATTTGAGTTTCACATTCTTCCAGTTTATGGTGGTTTTACATACTCTTCAAGTATTCTAAGGACATGACCACGCTGGACTTTTCTTCTTTACCAAAGCCTCTTCGTCTGTCATATTTGACTCTTTTCGAGTCAAATATGATGTTTAAATATACACACACTGTGTATTGTGTGTGAATGTAGATAACAGGTAGTCCTTGACTTACGTCCACAATGGAACCCAAAATTTGGATTGCTAAACGGGAGCATTTTAAGTGAGTTTTGACCCATTTTCTGACCTTTCTTGCCACATTTCTTAAGTGAATCACTGCAGTTGTTCAGTTAGTAACCCGGTTCTTAAGTGAATCTGGCTTCCCCATTGACTTTGCTGGTCAGAAGGTCGCAAAAGGGGATCACGTGACCCCAGGACATTGCGACGGTCATAAATACGAGTCAGTTGCCAACCGTCTGAATTTGGATCACCCCACCATGGGGATGCTGCAATGGTCATTAAGTGTGAAAAATGGTCATAAGTCACTTTTTGTTGCAACTTCGAATGGTCAGTAAAGGAATTGTTGTAAGTCAAAGATTACATTTGTGTGTGTGTGTGTGTGTGTGTGTGTGTGTGTGTGTGTGTGTGTGTGTGTGTGTGTGTGTGTATGTACCAGTATGTGTTTGTCAATTTGTCAGAAATGTGTAGGGTCACCTGCTTGGGCGGGGGGTTGGACTAGATGACCTACAAGGTCCCTTTCCACTCTGTTAATCTAATCTAATCAATTTTTGTGGATTATGAAGCTAATTTTATTGCATTACTTCTCTCCCATTCATTACAGGTTGTCCTTGACTTACGGCCACAAATGAGCCCAGAATTTATGTTGCTAAGTGATGAAATTTTATAAGTGGGGTTTGCCCCATTTTACGACTTTTCTTGCCACATTTGTTAAGTGAAGCGCTGCAGTTGTTAAATTCGTTGCTAATCAGTTGTGAAGTGAATCTGGTTTCCCCCATTGACTTTGCTGGTCAGAAGGTCGGAAAAGGGGATCACGTGACCCCGGGACGTTTTTGTTTGTTTGTTTATTTGTTTATTTGTTTATTTGTTTATTTGTTTATTTGTTTATTTGTTTATTTGTTTATTTGTTTATTTGTTTATTCCATTTCTATGCCACCCAACTCCCTAGGGCCGTGGTGGCGAACCTATGGCACGCGTGCCAGAGGTGGCACGCGGAGCCATAGAAGCCGGCACAGGAGAGTTGCCCACCGGCAAACCGGAAGTGCGAAAAAATGCACTTCCGGTTTGCCGGTGTGCTGTTTTTTGCACTCCGGAGGGTTCAGGGAAGCTCCCTGAAGCTCCGGAATGCAAAAAACTACAAAACGGACAAACCGGAAGTGCACTTTTCCGCACTTCCGGTTTGTCCGTTTTGTAGTTTTTTGCATTCTGGAGCTTCAGGGAGCTTCCCTGAACCCTCCGGAGTGCAAAAAACAGCATACCGGCAAACCGGAAGTGCGTTTTTTCGCACTTCCGGTTTGCCGGTTTTGTCGTCCCAGGCTCCGGTAAGCCTTTGCGCGGGGGTGGGGGTGTGTGCGCATGCGCAGGGGGCAGCAGGGTGGGTGTTGTGCGCATGCGTGGGGGGGAGGGAATGGGTGTGGGCATGCGAGCGCGCGCGAGCGCCCCCCCTTTTTGGCACGCGAGCCGAAAAAGGTTCGCCACCACTGCCCTAGGGACTCTGGGTGGTTCACAACAGAAGAACAAACATCAAATCAATACAAAGACATCTAAAAGCAGTTAAAAAAACACATTTGCAATTTAAAACAGTGTCAGCCATCCGTACATTCATGGCCCGACCTCGCTAGTCATCCCCACAAGGTCAGTGGCCCCAGGCCTGTCGGAATGTCTTTCCGGCTTTCCAGAAGGCCAATAGGGTGGGGGTAGTGCGGATCTCAGGAAGTAACTGGTTCCAGAGAGCTGGGGCAGCCACAGAGAAGACCCTCCCCCGTGGACCCGCCAGCCGACATTGTTTAGCTGACGGGACCCAAAGAAGACCAATTCTGTGGGATCTTACCAGTTGCTGGGAGCTATGTGGTAGAAGGCAGTCTCGAAGATAGTCTCGCCCTGAGCCATGTAGGGCTTTAAAGGTGATAACCAACACCTTGAATTGTGTCTGGAAACCAATAGGGAGCCAGTGCAGTTCGTGGAGGATTGGTGTAATGTGGGTGTACCTATGGTACACCCACAATAGCTCGCGCAGTTGCATTCTGGACCAACTGTAGTCTCCGAACACTCTTCAGGGGTAGCCCCATGTAGAGCGCATTGCAATAATCCAACCACGAGGTGACAAGGGCATGAGGGACTGTGAGGTGAGCCTCCTGATCCAAGTAGGGTCGCAATTGGTGCACCACCAGGCAAACCTGTGCAAAGGTCCCTCTAGCTACAGTTGTCAGATGTTGGTCTAATCTTAGCTGTGAGTCTAGGAGGACACCCAAGTTGCGAACCCATTCTGAGGGAGTTCGTTTCTCTCCCCCCAGAACCAAGGATGGACAGTCGACGTAGTCTTTCGGAGGCAGAACCCACAGCCACTCGGTCTTGTCAGCCACTTGTGTTAAAAAAAAGGGGATCAAGATAGTGACTGGAACTGCACCGTCAACGTTCTGCCTCTTTTGATGCTACCACGGCCAACGTCTTGACTTTTTTTGACTGCTCCTGAAGACCCCCTTGGGAGTCCAGAGCTTTTTCCCTGGGAACTGGAAGGAAGCTGGGAGGCTGAAAACCCCCTCTGTATCTCTGATGGAAGTCTCCGCTGGAGAAAGACCATCATGGGTCAGATAATCCCATCCAGGCCTGGGCTCAATGAATGCAACCGTATCTCATGAATGAAGGTGAATCTACCTGTCCCAGGATAATTGTGCAGGATCCAATCCGGGTGGGTCACTGGGACCAGAGGTTTTAGGTTTAGGTTTTAGGCCAAAGACTAGCCTAGACAGAAGTCCCCTGAAGATGGACTCCAGCAGGAGTCTGAAAGCTCAGAAGACAACACACTCCTGGTGACCGACCCAGATCGGATCCTGCAACCATATCTCTCCAGGCCATGTCCTCCGATTTCCTCTAATTTCTTCCTTAGGGGAAAAATGGGTGGTTTCCCCCTGGACAAGATACGGAGACAGGGAGGAGAATATTTCTCACCCAGCCATAAAAATGTGTCATCCCCAAAAGAGAGGTTGAGGTTGTCTCAAAGGGGCTGCTGAAGGAAAAGCGTGAAGAAAATGGAACTTCGATTGTTCAAGGTCGGCCTTATCACCAAACTGGCAGCTTTTCCCAAATCCCAGCCAGAATGGGATTTTTCTAGTTTCCCCCTGAGAATTATTTCCTGGATGCTTTTCTCAGTCTCAAATTTCTCTTTGTCCTGTGTGTGACCGCCAGCTGGGTTCTGCAGAATCGCTGCCCATAAATTGCTCAGGTGCCAGGCAGATCGGACAGTCTTGGGAAAAGGCAGCTCACAGCCGGTCATCCAGCAGGAGACAGCAGAGGTGAGAAGGTGGGCATCAATTTCATGGCTCTCCGTCATCTTGCGATTGGGCCTTTTGCCTTTCTTGAAGTTGTCAAGAAGGAAAGAAGGAAAGTTGGAAGGAGAAGGAGAAGGAGAAAGAGGAGAAGGAGGAGGAGGAAGAGGAGAAGGACAGAGGAAGGAAGAAAAAGAAGGAGAAGGCAAAAACAAAGGGTTGGAAGGAAGGAAAGAGAAAGAAAGAAAGAAAGAAGGGAAGGGAAGGGAAGGGAAAAAAAGAAGAGAAGAGAAAAGAGGGAGGGAGGGAGGAAGAGGAAAGGAGGGGAAAGTCATTAAATCCCAACATTAGGAAGTCACTCACAACCATTTTTAGGATCATCCACAACCACCAAACATGGAGTTTTCCCTCTAAGATTGTGGTGGGGAGAGGGGGCTGAAGGGCAGCTCAGATCTTCTCCTGCCCATCCTTGGTTCTCCACACCCGGCCCCAACTGAGGGGGTCCTTGTGCTCGGTCTCCCTTCCACCTTCTGTTTGGCCTTGTGCTGCTGGGACCATGGAGATCTTCTGGGACCCTCTGGCTTATTGTGCTTGTGTTTGTGTGTTTTAGGAGAAGAAGAGGATGCGACATCAAACCTTCTGGGGATTCTGCCTCGTGGCCTGCGTGACGGTGACCTCCTTGGTGGAAGGTGAGTGCCACCTGCCAGAAGAGGTGGTTGAGCCAGTCCCACCATTAAGCCGGCCCAGTGGACACCTGAGGGGGGGGGCAATATCAGGAGTTGAGGGACAGTTGGAAGGAAGGTGGAGCCCTGTCTACCTGCCCTCTTCCTGCAGAGCTCGGTGTCCTCTGAAGGAGGCCCAGCCAATGCCATTTGGGGGCAAAGCTTCAAGTGCCCTTCCCCCTTTAGCCGGAGTTGTGTGTCCTCAGGAGATGCGTCTAACTTTGTCAACTGGAAAAATACCTTTCTGGCTGTGTGGCAGAGGTGTGGATGGAGTGGAACTGGGCTCCATGAGGTCTGAAGTTGGAGGGACCGGGGGATGCCCTTCCTTCTTCCAAAGCAGTTGTTCTAAAGATGGTTCTATGTTACCCAGGCTTCCAGGCAAGAGCCAAGTGTCCTGAAGCGGCCATTTATTATCGACTCCAATGCTATCAACCAGTTTATAGGTCCCTCACCTGGGATGAGGCAGAGGTGAGTGTGATACACAAAGAAAAGTTGTGTGTATCTCCCCATCAGGGAGACCAGAATTACCCTTAACTGAGATTGGCTCTCATAGCAGAATCTTGCAAGGATCCTTAGGCTCCCCCCACTTATACTTCAGTGAATTAGGAAGGTATCCCTCTGAAAGGTTTCCAATTATCATCCTATTTCTCATGATTTTTTTTTAAAGGTCCCACTCCATTTTTGGGCTAGGCATTCTTTCATGTTTTCATCAAGGTCATCTTCCTTACTCTACGGGTTTTGGAGAATCTCCAACTCATCCTCTGGTTTTGCTAAAACCCATGTTGTAAAAACAGCAGAGGAGGTGGGCTTCAGCAACTGCCCAGCTGGCATTAAGCTTGCTTTTTTCAAGGACCGGCTGGCATGTATTGGGCTGTGTATTGCATTTTGGATTTTTGTAGCATTTTATTTATACAGTTTTATCTTTTTAATATTGTAAGTCACCCAGAGTTGCTTGGACTCCAAAGTCCCTTCCAACTTTTCTCTTATTCTGCTTCTGTGTTATTCTGTTTCTCTCTTATTCTGTTACTCTCTTATTCTGCAATTCTTTCTCTTCGTGTCTGCAGATTGAGTGCCAACACCTGAGGAGAGGAAGCCACCTGGCCACTTTTCAGAATTCTGCTGAGGAAAAAATTGTCTCCTCCCACATCAGGCGCTCCAGCACTTCCACAGATGCCTGGATTGGGATGCATGCTGTGCGAACACCCACGGTAGGCAAGTCTTTGGCCTCGGATCCCCCTGAGATGGCTTCATCTCACAGACCACCAGATACCCCAGCCACAGCCTTGGCATTCCTCTTTCCTTCCAATCCTCTGTGGAAAGTCACAGAGGATTTTATGGCTTTGGGATCAGCTCTGTGCCGTGGGAAGTGTGGGCAGCTCCCAAGACCAATATCTGGGGACGGCACTGACGTTCCTTGATGGGAACGGGAAGATGAGTCCACAATCTAGTTAAGAGATCCTCCTTGGGAGCTGGTGCCCTTAAGATCTCCAGGTGGGAAGAAGAGACCCCTCCACAGACAGATTCCACTTTTTATTGAGTTATTTATTAATCGATATTTTAGCCACCCATTTCACCAAAGATAATAAAAGAACAGAGTTGGAAGGGACCTTGGAGATCTTCTAGTCCAACCCCCTGCTCAAGCAGGAGACCCTAGACTATTTCAGACAAATGGTTGTCCAACCCCTTCTTAAAAACCTCCAGGGATGGAGCACCCACAACTTCTGGAGGTTCACTTCCCCTGGAAAGGTTGTCTTCTGGCACTTTATTGCATGAAGTCCTCACAACCTCAATGTGTGTGAGAGATTTTGGGGAAGAGAAAACAAAGCCTACACAATCTTTCCTTAAGAAATTGTCTTTGATTCTCAAAACTTTTTTGCTCACCTGCCACCAAAAAACCCATTTGATGATTCCAGACATCTGGAGGGCAAATAGAATTAAATAAATACTTTACTCACTGAATTTCCTTTTTCCGCCTCAATAGAAACTCATCTGGGAATGGAGTGATGCAACCACCTACATCCCAGGAAGCCTCCTCTGGGACAACAGAGCCCCCGGCACCACAGTTTCCAGTGCTCAATGCATCTCGGTCACCAACATCCACAGTCCAGGAAGTGCGTCTCAGTCCCTCTACAGAAAAAGGGGTGGAGGGGGGGAAATGAGGAGGGGGACATCTAAGGAGGTCCCCTTGGAGGTCTTCCTCCATCCCTCCTTCCTTCCCTTCCTTCCTCCTTCCTTCCCTCCCTCCCTCCTCCCTTCCTCCTACCCTCCCTTCTTTTCTTCCTCCCTCTCCCCCCTTCCTTCCCTCCAGGCCCTCTCCTTTTTTTGCCCTTTCCTTCCCTCCCTCCTCTTCCCTCCCTTCCTTTCTCCCCCTCCCTCCTTCCTTCCCTTCTTCCCTTCTTTTTTCCTCCCCCTCCCTCCTCTTCCCTCCCTCCCTCCCTCCCTCCTCCCTCCCCTCCCTTCTTCCTCCCCCTCCCTTCTTTCCTTCCCTCCTCCCATCTCCTTTTCTTCCTCCCTCTCCCTCCCTCCCTCCCTCCCTCCCTCAATGGCATCCTTCAATCAACTAAAACGCTGACTTTCTTCATCCCAAGTCTAACAGCCTTTCTGGTCCTTCTCCCCTCCAGATGCAGCCAGGTGGATCCAGCGCACCTGTAACACTCTCCTGCCCTTCATCTGCAAGTACAGAGCTTCCTTATAGGTCTAACCAGCCACGGAAGAGAAGAGCAGACGGCCTCTTCCTCATTGGGGAGCATCTAAGGCGGCTTCTGCAACACCCCGATTCCACGGGAGCTCCACCTCCTGACCCTCCTTGACCGTCATCCTCCCAACAGGACAACCAACCTCACTTCCTGGTGTGCCCTGGTGCCAAGTTCTTCACCCTCCTGTGCCTCTTGCTAATTGTTGATGGTTGCTAACCTCAATGCTTTTAAGATATTTATACCTGTGTTTCTATTCTACTGTAAGCTGGGGCACTTGGCTGCAGGTAAATTGAACAAATAAATAAAGAGCAAACTGCTTCTTGGGTTTACTGAACTAAAATGGAAAAGGTCCTTTCTCCTTTGGCCAGGGTGGATTTGTTTGGCCCTTATTTGGCTGCCAAGAGAGTAGATGTGAACACAGCTACACACCCTTCTCGGTGGGTGAGAGTGGCCCCCAGAACATGGTCTGCAAAGCATTTCGAAGCCATCCCTCCAAAGACATAAGGATGGTTGTGTGATTTTGGGGGACAGTCAAAATATCTACTCTATTCGGGGTGATTGCATCGGCTTGGATGAAGCAGCTCTTCTGTGAAATCCAACCGATTCCTGTGTCTATCTGGGTGGCAGAGGAAGCCCATTTTGGCCAGGGGGTGGTGACTGAGTGGCCAAAACAGCACCTCCCCACACAAAGACCAAGAACCAAGGTGTGTGTGTGTGTGTGTGTGTGTGTGTGTGTGTGTGTGTGTGTTGTGGATATTTGCCACCTGCAGCTTGCAATGGTTTGCATGCAACCTTCTTCCCCATCTACAGAACTTTACAATTCTGTAGAGCCATTCATCGCCAGTTGTCCTTCCAGGAGGCTGTGTTACAGTTCCCATGTTCCTTGGCCAGGAAGCCCCTTGTCTTTTTTTTAATCTACGGGGGGTGGGGGATGGCTGCTCTAGCAAAACTCAGCCAGAAGTTGACCGTGTGGACATTTGGGGTTGACCGGAACAAGCTGGGTGTCTCGGAACCAAGATCATCGGTACAAAGGTTGTTTCTGAACCATGGCCACTCCAAGTGTTCTGGACTTCAACTCCCAGAATTCCCCACTCTTAAAGTTGTCTAAGTAGAGAAATAAGCACCGTAGCGAGATGGCTGTGCTTTCAACACCTTCTGAAAGGTTTGGCTCTCTTGGTGGTGCACTTTCCCTTTTCTTTTTCTGGCGAAACCTGACATCTTTAATCAAACCAAGGAGGATTAAGGGATTTTCTTCCCAGGGGGCTTTTGGCTTCTGCTCGGGTGGGGCCAAAAGGGAGAGGGGAGTGAGGAAGCTTTGGAAGGGGTTTGGCAAGACTCACCAAAGGAGCAATAATTGACTTGGCATCAGGAAGGGAGCCTCTGTTGTTCCCAAAACAGCACCGAGCAACGTTGGATCTCTTGCAACCCGGATTCGGGTTTGACCTTGTATTTGCACAGCTGTAGGGAAATAGGAACAAAATATGCATCTGCCCAGCATTTAGCCACATTATTCGAAGATCTTTCTTCCCCTTCAGTTAAAAGGGGGAAAAAAACAACCATTCATGGTTTGACAAGAATCCCACTTCAATCTCCTGATGACGGAAACTCCTATCTGGAAAAGTTTCAGTGATGGTGATAAAATCTTTGTCTCTGAAGGCAAGCTAGAGGTCATCTAGTCCAACCGCCCTGCCCAAAGCAGTACTCCTTGTATACCATCCCAGACAAATGTTTGGTCGATCTTTTCTTGAAAATTTCCGGCCACAACCATTTGCAAAAATCATGGCGATGTTGCTTTTTCAAATGTCATGATATCACGTCGATAATATTTAAAAAAAATAGCCCAGTCTCAAAAAATTATGATGCACATTTGAGTTGAGGAAGTTGAAGTGCACAGGTCTTAATGTTTGCAATAGTGGCAAATTTGTTATTGTGCTTTGACAAATACTGTTTTAATGAGCTCTCTTATTATTCTGCAATCTTCTTGCGATGTTTATGACTTTATTTTTATCAATGCTTTTTTTTTGACTCCTGTGAACTATGAATATTAATCCACAGAATTGTTTTGAGCCTTGACCTATGATTCATGTGCCTGAATGAATCTGTAGAATGTTTCTTCCTTCTATTATTTCTTCATTTGAGTTTCACATTATTCCAGTTTATGGTAGTTTTTTTATAATCTTCAAGTATTCTAAGGACATGACCACGCTGGACTTTTCTTCTTATCAAGTTTCATTTATCAAGTTGACATTTGTTCTTTTCGTGTCAAATATTTTTAAATATATATACACACTGTGTGTGTTTGTTGTATGTATATGTATGTATGTATGTATGTATGTAGATACAGGTAAACCTACATGTATGACAATTGAGTCCAAAATTTCGGTTGCTAAATGAGACACTGTTAAGTGAGGTTTGCCCCATTTTATGACCTTTCCCTCGCTAAGTGCATCATTGCAGTTGTTAGTCACACAGTTGTGACGTGAATCCGGCTTCCCCATTGTCTTTGCTTGTCAGAAAGTCGCAAATGGGGATCACATGCACAGGTACAGTATATGTCGTACCTTGCTCAACAGTGGTAACTGTGAGAGGGATCTTGGAGTCCTAGTGGACAACCATTTAAATATGAGCCAGAAGTGTGCAGCAGCTGCCAAAAAAGCCAACACAGTTCTAGGCTGCATTAACAGAGGGATAGAATCAAGATCACGTGAAGTGTTAATACCACTTTATAATGCCTTGGTAAGGCCACACTTGGAATACTGCATTCAGTTTTGGTCGCCACGATGTAAAAAGGATGTTGAGACTCTGGAAAGAGTGCAGAGAAGAGCAACAAAGATGATTAGGGGACTGGAGGCTAAAACATATGAAGAACGGTTGCTGGAACTGGGTATGTCTAGTCTGATGAAAAGAAGGACCAGGGGAGACATGATAGCAGTCTTCCAATATCTCAGGGGTTGCCACAAAGAAGAGAGAGTCAAACTATTCTCCAAAGCACCTGAGGGCAGAACAAGAAGCAATGGGTGGAAACTAAACAAGGAGAGAAGTAACTTAGAACTAAGGAGAAATTTCCTGACAGTTAGAACAATTAATCAGTGGAACAGCTTACCTCCAGAAGTTGTGAATGCTCCAACACTGGACGTTTTTAAGAAGAGATTGAATAACCATTTGTCTGAAGTGGTGTGGGGTTTCCTGGCTAAGCAGGGAGTTGGACTAGAAGATCTCCAAGGTCCCTTCCAACTCTTCTCTTCTCTTCTCTTCTCTTCTCTTTTCTTCTCTTCTCTTCTCTTCTCTTCTCTTCTCTTCTCTTCTCTTCTCTTCTCTTCTCTTCTCTTCTCTTCTCTTCCTATCCCTGTCCAGAAGGCATTTCAAAAAGTGGACTGCCCCCTTGCCAGGGGAGGTGGACCTGTGACTCTCATTAATCCCCCCCAAATGAGGAATATCCTTTGGGGTGGGGATGGGGGAAAAAGGGTCATGTTGGTGACCAGAACTGCACCATCAACCTTCTGCCTCTTTTGATGCTGCCACAGCCGCCATCTTGACTTTTTTGACTGCTCCGGAAGACCCCCTTGGGAGCCCAGGAGTTTTCCCTGGGAACTGGCTGAAGACCTCCCTGATCTCGAATGGAGAAAGACCATCATGGATGTCCTCCGATTTCCTCTAATTTTTTCCTTGAGGGGAAAAATGGGTGGTTTCCCCCTGGACAAGGTACGGAGACAGGGAGGAGAATATTTCTCACCCAGCCATAAAAATGTGTCATCCCCAAAAGAGAGGTTGAGGTTGTCTCAAAGGGGCTGCTGAAGGAAAAGCGTGAAGAAAATGGAACTTCGATTGTTCAAGGTCGGCCTTATCACCAAACTGGCAGCTTTTCCCAAATCCCAGCCAGAATGGGATTTTTCTAGTTTCCCCCTGAGAATTATTTCCTGGAGGCTTCCCTCAAGTGACTGGGACAAAGTCTGAAATTTCTCTTCGCCCTGGGTGTGATCACTTGTTTGGATCTGCAGAATCGCTGCCCATAAATAGCTCAGGTGCCAGGCAGATCGGGCAGTCTTGGGAAAAGACAGCTCACAGCCGGTCATCCAGCAGGAGACAGCAGAGGTGAGAAGGTGGGCATCAATTTCATGGCTCTCCCTCATCTTGTGATTGGGCCTTTTGCCTTTCTTGAAGTTGAAGGAAAGATAGGAAGAGAAGGAGAAGCAGATGGAGGAAAGAGGAAGGGAGGGAGAGAGGAAGGAAGGAGAGGCAAAAGCAAAGGAGAGAGGAAGTATGGAAGGAAGGAGAAGAAGAAGAAGGCAAAAGCAAAAGAATGAGGAAGGAAGGAAGGAGGGAGGAAGGAAGGAAAAAAAAGGAGAGAAAGGAAAGCAAAGAAGGAGAAGGCAAAAGCAAAGGAGAGAGAGGGAGGGAGGGAGGGAAGGAAGGAAGGAAGGAAGGAAGGAAGGAAAGAAAAGGAGAGAGAGAGAGGGAGGGAGGGAGGGAGGGAAGGAAGGAAGAGGAGGGAGGGAGGGAGGGAGGAGAAGCAGAGGAAGGAAGGAGAAGGCAAAAGCAAAGGAGAGAGGAAGTATGGAAGGAAGGAGAAGAAGGGGAAGGCAAAGGCAAAGGAGAGAGAGAGAGAGAGAGGGAGGGAGGGAGGGAAGGAAGGAAGGAAGGAAGGAAGGAAGGAAGGAAGGAAGGAAGGAAGGAAGGAAGGAAGGAAGGAAGGAATAGTGTCGCTACAGTCATTAAATCCCAACATTAGGAAGTCACTCACAACCATTTTTAGGATCATCCACAACCACCAAACATGGAGTTTTCCCTCTAAGATTGTGGTGGGGAGAGGGGGCTGAAGGGCAGCTCAGATCTGCTCCGTCTCCCTTCCACCTTCTGTTTGGCCTTGTGCTGCTGGGACCATGGAGATCTTCTGGGACCCTCTGGCTTATTGTGCTTGTGTTTGTGTGTTTTAGGAGAAGAAGAGGATGCGACATCAAACCTTCTGGGGATTCTGCCTCTTGGCCTGCGTGACGGTGACCTCCTTGGTGGAAGGTGAGTGCCACCTGCCAGAAGAGGTGGTTGAGCCAGTCCCACCATTAAGCCGGCCCAGTGGACACCTGAGGGGGGGGGCAATATCAGGAGTTGAGGGACAGTTGGAAGGAAGGTGGAGCCCTGTCTACCTGCCCTCTTCCTGCAGAGCTCGGTGTCCTCTGAAGGAGGCCCAGCCAATGCCATTTGGGGGCAAAGCTTCAAGTGCCCTTCCCCCTTTAGCTCGGGCACCAGGGCAGATGCATGCAGCTTTGGCATCTGGAAAAATGTCTTCCTGACTGTCCTGAAGGGTGGCAGAGGTGGTGTTGATGGACCGGAACTGGACTCCATTTCACCTGGAGGGGCTGGAAGGAGGCACCCCCTCCAAAGCAGCTGTTCTAACGATAGTTCTATGTCTCCTTCAGGATCACCCAAAATCCAGGCTCGATCCAAGTGTCCTGAACAAGCCATTTATTATCGACTGCAATGCTATCACCCAGTTTATAGGTCCCTCACCTGGGACGAGGCAGAGGTGAGTGTGATACACAAAGAAAAGTTGTGTGTACCTCCCCATCAGGGAGACCAGAATTACCCTTAACTGAGATTGGCTCTCATAGCAGAATCTTGCAAGGATCCTTAGGCTCCACCCCCCCTTATACTACAGTGAATTAGGAAGGTAGCTGTCCAAACTGTTTCCAATTATCATCCTATTTCTCAGGATTTTTTTTTATTTTTTAAAAAATAATTTTTATTAGGTAATTTTAAAAATACATAAAACATAAAAGACAAAACATATACAAACATATATACATAAGTACATAAATATATGAAGATAGAAAAAATATACACAATACAAACCTAACATACCCCGAAGAGAAAACAAAAACTCAACATATCACATAAAAAGTATAATTATTTTTCATTAAGCAGTTTAGCGTATCGTTATAACTCTATATCTCTACATATATCTCTTTTGTTTTACAACAGTCAATAGAAAAAAGAAAAAGAAAAATAATGTAAATTATCTTCGTTATACAAAACCTATTATTTTGTTGTATTTTTGCAATTCAACCAATTGTAAAAATTTTCCCAAATTCTATAAAAGTCTGTTTCCTCTTTATCCTTTATTTATATGGTTAGTCTATTCATTTCAGCACATTCGAATATTTTGTTTATAACCATTAAGTTGGTTGGAACTACTTCTTTTCTCCACATTTGAGCATAAGTGATCCTTGCCGTTGTTAATATGTGTATCATTGACAGATAGGAATTTTCCTATCAAGAGGCGATTTAGGATCTTGCTTCCCTGAAGTCATTCGTACTTAGAAAATAAAACCGAGATTCAATTCTAATTAACAAAATATTTATTTTAGTACAAAAGTAACAAAAGAATAAACCTTTAATAAGCTACATCTTCTCAGCTAAGGATTCAGGTCTGCCTCGGGCGAGGCTTCGAAGGAGAAGAAAAGGTAGGAGGAGACAAAAACTCCTGGAATGCACGCATGCCTAGTAAAACATATCACATGTCTGCTTGATTAGGAAATACAGTAAATCTAGAAATAGTAGAGATGCACAACTGGCAATTATTCACATCGTGACAATAATTAAATATTGATTGTTTTTATTTATTTATTTAACTCTTCTCTTGAATTTTCCTTGCCTGAAACGGCCACGAAAATGCAAAAAACTGGGCGAACCGAGCGGAGTCCCGTCGGCAAGCTCGCACATGCGTGATGCCAACCGGAAGTCCCTTTTTTTTAAAGGCCCCACTCCAGTGGTGAAATCTAAAAAATTTCCCTACTGGTTCTGTGGTAACGGTCATGTGACCAGGTGAGCTCAAAAACCAACTTTCACACTTCACACTCAAACAACACAAAAGCCACATAGCTGACTCACACACAATGCAAAAGCACACAAAATGGTCCCTGCAACAACAAGCAGGAACCTCACAGAGCCACAAAGAGCTCAAAAACCAACAGCCTGAACCGGTAGCATTTCACCCCTGTGTCCACTCCTTTTTGGGGCTTGGCGTTCTTGCATGTTTCCATCAAGGTTGTCTTCTTTACGCTACAGGTTTTGGAGTGACAATCTCCAACTCATCCTCTGGTTTCGCTAAAACCCGTGTTGTAAAAACAGCAGACATCTCAGAGGGGCTTTTCCAAAAGGCACCTGGAGTGGACCTTGTTTTTTTCCTTGAGGAAGACATTTCGCTTCTGACAGCCTTCTCCTTCTTCTCTTTCCTTCCTCTCTCCTTCTCCTTCCTTCCATCCTTCCTCTCTCCTTCTCCTCCCTCCCTCCCACCCTCTCCTCCTCCTCCTCCTCCTCCTCCAGGTGCCTTTTGAGAAAGCACCTTTGAGACAACCACAGATTCCCTGGATGACAGAGAATCTCCTTAGATATAAAAACAGCAGAGTTGGAATAGGAAAATAATTTAACTAAAAGGGGTCCCAAAAGTATGAGAGAGCTAGCATAGGCTTGGGGGTCTTCAGCTACTGCCCAGAGGTCATTAACCCATCCAGCTTGCTTTTTCAAGGACAGGTTGGCATGTATTGGGCTGTGTATTGTATTTTGGATTTTTGTAGTTTTTAATTTATACAGTTTTATCTTTCTAATATTGTAAGTTGCCCAGAGTTGCTTGGACTCCTTCCTACAAATCTCTTATTCTATTACTCTCCTACTCTGTTACTTTGTAGTTCTGTTACTCTCTTGCCCTGTTATCTGTTGCTCTCTTATTCTGCTAGTCTTATTCTGTTTTTCTGTTACTCTCTTATTCTGCAATTCTTTCTCTTCGTGTCTGCAGATTGAGTGCCAACACCTGAGGAGAGGAAGCCACCTGGCAACTTTTCGGACTGCTGCTGAGGAAAGAATTGTCTCCTCCCACATCAGGCGCTCCAGCACTTCCAAAAATGCCTGGATTGGGATGCATGCTGTGCAAGAGGGCAGGGTAGGCATGTCTTTGGGGGTGGTCTCTGATCACCCTGGGATGGCTTCATCTCACAGACCACCAGATACCCCAGCCACAGCCTTGGCATTCCTCTTTCCTTCCAATCCTCTGTGGAAAGTCACAGAGGATTTTATGGCTTTGGGATCAGCTCTGTGCCGTGGGAAGTGTGGGCAGCCCCCAAGACCAATATCTGGGGACGGCACTGACGTTCCTTGATGGGAACGGGAAGATGAGTCCACAATCTAGTTAAGAGATCCTCCTGGGGAGCTGGTGCCCTTAAGATCTCCAGGTGGGAAGAAGAGACCCCTCCACAGTCAGATTCCACTTTTTATTGAGTTATTTATTAATCCATATTTTTAGCCACCCATTTCACCAAAGATAATAGAAGAACAGAGTTGGAAGGGACCTTGGAGGTCTTCTAGTCCAACCTCCTGCAGGAGACCCTAGACTATTTCAGACAAATGGTTGTCCAACCCAGTGGTGGGTTCCTACCGGTGCGGTCCACTCTATAGCACCGGTAGCGGCCCACTGGTGACATCACAGTACCGGTGCGGTCGGTTGCCGGTGCCTGGGTGCCACCATTAAAAAAAAAAGTTAATTTTTTTTAAACATTTTCTTCTGCGAATGCCCAGAAGCCGAGCTTCCGGCACTGCGCATGCGCTGCCTTCCTACCCCACAGTGAGTCCAAGCAGGGGAGGATGGCTGAGGGAGCGTGTGAGATGCTGAAAGAACAGGCGGCAGGAGCTATCTCCATTCCCCTCCCTTCAGCAGTCCAAGAAGCCACGAACGCACGGTATTTTCGCACGTTTGAGGCTTCTCGAGCTGCTGAGGGGAGGGGGAACGGGCAGCAGGAGCCTAGGATCATCGAATGGGGAGAAGCATTCAGGCCGGACGGAGCCTCCTAGAAGAACCGCTGCAGCGGTCTTGCTGCTCCCGCTGCAGGGGGCTACGTTGCGGGTGGGCAATGCCTCCCCTTCTCCGGCCACTGCCAAGCTCCCGAAGCCCACGCCCACCCGGTCACATGGCTGGCAAGCCACACCCACAAAATAAGCCATGCCCACAGAGTGGTAGTAAAAAAATTAGGAACCCGCCCCTGGTCCAACCCCTTCTTAAAAACCTCCAGGGATGGAGCACCCACAACTTCTGGAGGCTCACTTCCCCTGGAGTGGTTGTCTTCTGGCACTTTATTGCATGAAGTCCTCACAACCTCAGTGTGTGTGAGAGATTTTGGGGAAGAGAAAACAAATCCTACACAATGTTTCCTTAACAAATTGTCTTTGATTCTCAAAACCTATTTCCTCACCTGCCACCAAAGAAACCTATCGACAGTGGATGATTCCAGACATCTGGAGGGCACCAGGCTGGAGAAATAAAAATAAAATGGAATAAAAGAAAAGAAAAGAAATGCTTGACTCATTGAATGTCCCTTTTCCACCTCAATAGAAACTCAACTGGCAATGGAGTGATGCAACCACCTACACCCCAGAAAGCCTCCTCTGGGACAACAGAGCCCCCAGCGCCACAGTTTCCAGTGCTCAATGCATCTCGGTCACCAACATCCAGAGTCCAGGAAGTGCGTCTCAGTCCCTCTACAGAAAAAGGGGTGGGGGTGGGGGGGAAATGAGGAGGGCGACATTTAAGGAGGTCCCCCTTGCAGGTCTTCCTCCATCACTCCTTCCCTCCCTTCCTTTCTCCTTCCTTCCCTCCCTCCCTTCCCACCCTTTCTTTCTCCCTTCCTTTCTCCCTTCCCACCCTCCCTCCTCCCTTCCTCCTACCCTCCCTTCCTTTCTTCCTCCCCCTCCCCCCTTCCTTCCTTCCCTCCAGGCCCCCTTTTTCTGCCCTCTCCTTCCTTCCTTCCTTCCCTCCCTCCCTCCTACCCTCCCTTCTTTTCTCCCTCCCCCTCACCCCTTTCTTCCTTCCCCCTCCCTCCCTCCTCTTCCCTCCCTTCCTTTCTCCCTCCGTCCCTCCCCCTCTCTTCTTCCTCCCCCTTCCTCCCTCCTTCCTTCCCTTCTTCCCTTTTTTCATCCTCCCCTCCCTCCTCTTCCCTCCCTTCTTCCTCCCACCCTCCTCCCTTCCCTCCATTCTTCCTCCCCCTCCCTCCCTTCTTTCCTTCCCTCCTCCCACCTCCTTTTCTTCCTCTCCCTCTCTCCCTCCCTCCCTCCCTCCCTCCCTCCTTCCTTCCCTTCTTTTCTTCCTCCCCCTCCCTCCCTCCCTCCCTCCCTCCCTCAATGGCATCCTTAAATCAACTAAAACGCTGACTTTCTTCATCCCAAGTCTAACAGCCTTTCTGGTCCTTCTCCCTTCCAGCGGCAGCCAGGTGGAGCCAGTGCACCTGTAACACTCTCCTGCCCTTCATCTGCAAGTACAGAGCTTCCTTATAGGTCTAACCAGCCACGGAGGAGACAAGCAGACGGCCTCTTCCTCATTGGGGAGCATCTAAGGCGGCTTCTGCAACACCCCGATTCCACGGGAGATCCACCTCCTGACCCTCCTTGACCGTCATCCTCCCAACAGGACAACCAACCTCACTTCCTGGTGTGCCCTGGTGCCAAGTTCTTCACCCTCCTGTGCCTCTTGCTAATTGTTGATGGTAGCTAACCTCAATGTTTTAAAGATGTTTATACCTGTGTTTCTATTCTACTGTAAGTTGGGGCACTTGGCTGCAGGTAAATTGAACAAATAAATAAAGAGCAAACTGCTTCTTGGGTTTACTGAACTAAAATGGAAAAGGTCCTTTCTCCTTTGGCCAGGGTGGATTTGTTTGGCCCTTATTTGGCTGCCAAGAGAGTAGATGTGAACACAGCTACACACCCTTCTCGGTGGGTGAGAGTGGCCCCCAGAACATGGTCTGCAAAGCATTTCGAAGCCATCCCTCCAAAGACATAAGGATGGTTGTGTGATTTTGGGGGACAGTCGAAATATCTACTCTATTCGGGGTGATTGCATCGGCTTGGATGAAGCAGCTCTTCTGTGAAATCCAACCGATTCCTGTGTCTATCTGGGTGGCAGAGGAAGCACATTTCGGCCAGGGGGTGGTGGCTGAGTGGCCAAAACAGCACCTCCCCACACAAAGACCAAGAACCAAGGTGTGTGTGTGTGTGTGTGTGTGTGTGTGTGTGTGTGTGTGTGTTGTGGATATTTGCCACCTGCAGCTTGCAATGGTTTGCATGCAACCTTCTTCCCCATCTGCAGAACTTTACAATTCTGTAGAGCCATTCATCGCCAGTTGTCCTTCCAGGAGGCTGTGTTACAGTTCCCATGTTCCTTGGCCAGGAAGCCCCTTGTCTTTGCTATCTAGGGGGTGGGGGATGGCTGCTCTAGCAAAACTCAGCCAGAAGTTGACCGTGTGGACATTTGGGGTTGACCGGAACAAGCTGGGTGTCTCGGAACCAAGATCATCGGTACAAAGGTTGTTTCTGAACCATGGCCACTCCAAGTGTTCTGGACTTCAACTCCCAGAATTCCCCACTCTTAAAGTTGTCTAAGTAGAGAAATAAGCACCGTAGCGAGATGGCTGTGCTTTCAACACCTTCTGAAAGGTTTGGCTCTCTTGGTGGTGCACTTTCCCTTTTCTTTTTCTGGCGAAACCTGACATCTTTAATCAAACCAAGGAGGATTAAGGGATTTTCTTCCCAGGGGGCTTTTGGCTTCTGCTCGGGTGGGGCCAAAAGGGAGAGGGGAGTGAGGAAGCTTTGGAAGGGGTTTGGCAAGACTCACCAAAGGAGCAATAATTGACTTGGCATCAGGAAGGGAGCCTCTGTTGTTCCCAAAACAGCACCGAGCAACGTTGGATCTCTTGCAACCCGGATTCGGGTTTGACCTCGTATTTGCACAGCTGTAGGGAAATAGGAACAAAATATGCATCTGCCCAGCATTTAGCCACATTATTCAAAGATCTTTCTTCCCCTTCAGTTAAAAGGGGGAAAAAAACAACCATTCATGGTTTGACAAGAATCCCACTTCAATCTCCTGATGACGGAAACTCCTATCTGGAAAAGTTTCAGTGATGGTGATAAAATCTTTGTCTCTGAAGGCAAGCTAGAGGTCATCTAGTCCAACCGCCCTGCCCAAAGCAGTACTCCTTGTATACCATCCCAGACAAATGTTTGGTCGATCTTTTCTTGAAAATTTCCGGCCACAACCATTTGCAAAAATCATGGCGATGTTGCTTTTTCAAATGTCATGATATCACGTCGATAATATTTAAAAAAAATAGCCCAGTCTCAAAAAATTATGATGCACATTTGAGTTGAGGAAGTTGAAGTGCACAGGTCTTAATGTTTGCAATAGTGGCAAATTTGTTATTGTGCTTTGACAAATACTGTTTTAATGAGCTCTCTTATCATTCTGCAATTTTCTTGCGATGTTTATGACTTTATTTTTATCAATGCTTTTTTTTTGACTCCTGTGAACTATGAATATTAATCCACAGAATTGTTTTGAGCCTTGACCTATGATTCATGTGCCTGTATGAATCTGTAGAATGTTTCTTCCTTCTATTATTTCTTCATTTGAGTTTCACATTATTCCAGTTTATGGTAGTTTTTTTATAATCTTCAAGTATTCTAAGGACATGACCACGCTGGACTTTTCTTCTTATCAAGTTTCATTTATCAAGTTGACATTTGTTCTTTTCGTGTCAAATATTTTTAAATATATATACACACTGTGTGTGTTTGTTGTATGTATATGTATGTATGTATGTATGTAGATACAGGTAAACCTACATGTATGACAATTGAGTCCAAAATTTCGATTGCTAAATGAGACACTGTTAAGTGAGGTTTGCCCCATTTTATGACCTTTCCCTCGCTAAGTGCATCATTGCAGTTGTTAGTCACACAGTTGTGACGTGAATCCGGCTTCCCCATTGTCTTTGCTTGTCAGAAAGTCGCAAATGGGGATCACATGCACAGGTACAGTATATGTGGTACCTTGCTCAACAGTGGTAACTGTGAGAGGGATCTTGGAGTCCTAGTGGACAACCATTTAAATACGAGCCAACCATGTGCAGCAGCTGCCAAAAAAGCCAACACAGTTCTAGGCTGCATTAACAGAGGGATAGAATCAAGATCACGTGAAGGGTTAATACCGCTTTATAATGCCTTGGCAAGGCCACACTTGGAATATACTGCATTCAGTTTTGGTCGCCACGATGTAAAAAGGATGTTGAGACTCTGGAAAGAGTGCAGAGAAGAGCAACAAAGATGATTAGGGGACTGGAGGCTAAAACATATGAAGAACTGTTGCTGGAACTGGGTATGTCTAGTCTGATGAAAAGAAGGACCAGGGGTGGACATGATAGCAGTGTTCCAATATCTCAGGCGTTGCCACAAAGAAGAGGGAGTCAAACTATTCTCCAAAGCACCTGAGGGCAGGACAAGAAGCAATGGGTGGAAACTAATGAAGGCGAGAAGCAACTTAGAACTAAGGAGAAATTTCCTAACAGTTAGAACAATTAATCAGTGGAACAGCTTCCCTCCAGAAGTTGTGAATGCTCCAACACTGGACGTTTTTAAGAAGAGATTGAATAACCATTTGTCTGAAGTGGTGTGGGGTTTCCTGGCTAAGCAGGGAGTTGGACTAGAAGACCTCCAAGGTCCCTTCCAACTCTTCTCTTCTCTTCTCTTCTCTTCTCTTCTCTTCTCTTCTCTTCTCTTCCTATCCCTATCCTGAAGGCATTTCAAAAAGTGGACTGCCCCCTTGCCAGGGGAGGTGGACCTGTGACTCTCATTAATCCCCCCCAAATGAGGAATATCCTTTGGGGTGGGGATGGGGGAAAAAGGGTCATGTTGGTGACCAGAACTGCACCATCAACCTTCTGCCTCTTTTGATGCTGCCACAGCCGCCATCTTGACTTTTTTGACTGCTCCGGAAGACCCCCTTGGGAGCCCAGGGGTCTTCCCTGGGAACTGGCTGAAGACCTCCCTGATCTCGAATGGAGAAAGACCATCATGGATGTCCTCCGATTTCCTCTAATTTTTTCCTTGAGGGGAAAAATGGGTGGTTTCCCCCTGGACAAGGTACGGAGACAGGGAGGAGAATATTTCTCACCCAGCCATAAAAATGTGTCATCCCCAAAAGAGAGGTTGAGGTGGTCTCAAAAGGGCTGCTGAATTTAAAGCGTAAAGAAAATGGAACTTCGATTGTTCAAGGTCGGCCTTATCACCAAACCGGCAGCTTTTCCCAAATCCCAGCCAGAATGGGATTTTTCTAGTTTCCCCCTGAGAATTATTTCCTGGAGGCTTCCCTCAAGTGACTGGGACAAAGTCTGAAATTTCTCTTCGCCCTGGGTGTGATCACTTGTTTGGATCTGCAGAATCGCTGCCCATAAATAGCTCAGGTGCCAGGCAGATCGGGCAGTCTTGGGAAAAGACAGCTCACAGCCGGTCATCCAGCAGGAGACAGCAGAGGTGAGAAGGTGGGCATCAATTTCATGGCTCTCCCTCATCTTGTGATTGGGCCTTTTGCCTTTCTTGAAGTTGAAGGAAAGATAGGAAGAGAAGGAGAAGCAGATGGAGGAAAGAGGAAGGGAGGGAGAGAGGAAGGAAGGAGAAGGCAAAAGCAAAGGAAGGAGGAAGAAAGGAAGGAGAAAGGAAGGAAAGAAAAGGAGAGACAAAGGAAACAAAAGAAGGAGAAGGCAAAAGCAAAGGAGAGAGGGAGGGAGGGAGGGAGGGAGGGAAGGAAGGAAGGGAGACAAGAAAGTGAAAATGAGAGGGAGGGAGGAGGGAAGGAGGGAAGGAAGGAAGGAAAAAAAGAAAAGGAGAGAAAGAAAAGCAAAGAAGGAGAAAGCAAAAGCAAAGGAGAGAGGAAGGAGGGAAGGAAGGAAGGAAGGAAGAAAAGGAGAGAAAGAAAAGTGGAGAAGGCAAAAGCAAAGGAGAGAGGGAGGGAGGGAGGGAAGGAAGGAAGGAAGAGGAGGGAGGGAGGGAGGATAAGCAGAGAGGAAGGAAGGAGAAGGCAAAAGCAAAGGAGAGAGGAAGTATGGAAGGAAGGAGAAGAAGGAGAAGGCAAAAGCAAAGGAATGAGGAAGAGAGGAAGGAAGGAAAGGAAGGAAGGAAGGAAGGAAAAGGAGAGAAAGGAAAGTGAAGAAGGAGAAGGCAAAGGCAAAGGAGAGAGAGAGAGAGAGAGGGAGGGAGGGAGGGAAGGCAGGAAGGAAGGAAGGAAGGAAGGAAGGAAGGAAGGAAGGAAGGAAGGAAGGAAGGAAGGAATAGTGTCGGTACAGTCATTAAATCCCAACATTAGAATAGAATAGAATAGAATAGAATTCTTTATTGGCCAAGTGTGATTGGACACACAAGGAATTTGTCTTTGGTGAATATGCTCTCAGTGTACATAAAAGAAAAGATACATTTGTCAAGAATGGTTGTCATAGGGTTCAAGTAAGCAATCAGGAAACAATCAATATGAAAATAAATCGTAAGGATACAAGCAACAAGTTACAGTCATACAGTCATAAGTGGGAGGAGATGAGTGATAGGAGCCATGAGAAAAACTAATAGTAATAGTAATGCAGCCTAGTGAATAGTTTTACAGTGGTGAGGGAATTATTTGTTTAGCAGAGTGATGGCGTTCGGGAAAAAACTGTTCTTGTGTCTAGTTGTCTTGGTGTGCAGTGCTCTATAGCGACGTTTTGAGGGTAGGAGTTGAAACAATTTATGTCCAGGATGCGAGGGGTCAGTAAATATTTTCACGGCCCTCTTTTTGACTCGTGCAGTATACAGGTCCTCAATGGAAGGCAGGTTGGCAGTAATTAGGAAGTCACTCACAACCATTTTAGGATCATCCACAACCACCAAACATGGAGTTTTCCCTCTAAGATTGTGGTGGGGAGAGGGGGCTGAAGGGCAGCTCAGATCTGCTCCGTCTCCCTTCCACCTTCTGTTTGGCCTTGTGCTGCTGGGACCATGGAGATCTTCTGGGACCCTCTGGCTTATTGTGCTTGTGTTTGTGTGTTTTAGGAGAAGAAGAGGATGCGACATCAAACCTTCTGGGGATTCTGCCTCTTGGCCTGCGTGACGGTGACCTCCTTGGTGGAAGGTGAGTGCCACCTGCCAGAAGAGGTGGTTGAGCCAGTCCCACCATTAAGCCGGCCCAGTGGACACCTGAGGGGGCCCCAATATCAGGAGTTGAGGGACAGTTGGAAGGAAGATGGAGCCCTGTCTACCTGCCCTCTTCCTGCAAAGCTCGGTTGCCCCCTCCGTGTCCTCTGAAGGAGGCCCAGCCAATGCCATTTGGGGGCAAAGCTTCAAGTGCCCTTCCCCCTTTAGCTCTGACTGTCCTGAAGGGTGGCAGAGGTGGTGTTGATGGACCGGAACTGGACTCCATTTCACCTGGAGGGGCTGGAAGGAGGCACCCCCTCCAAAGCAGCTGTTCTAACGATGGTTCTATGTCTCCTTCAGGATCACCCAAAATCCAGGCTCGATCCAAGTGTCCTGAACAAGCCATTTATTATCGACTGCAATGCTATCACCCAGTTTATAGGTCCCTCACCTGGGACGAGGCAGAGGTGAGTGTGATACACAAAGAAAAGTTGTGTGTATCTCCCCATCAGGGAGACCAGAATTACCCTTAACTGAGATTGGCTCTCATAGCAGAATCTTGCAAGGATCCTTAGGCTCCACCCCCCCTTATACTACAGTGAATTAGGAAGGTAGCTGTCCAAACTGTTTCCAATTATCATCCTATTTCTCAGGATTTTTTTTTATTTTTTAAAAAATAATTTTTATTAGGTAATTTTAAAAATACATAAAACATAAAAGACAAAACATATACAAACATATATACATAAATACATAAATATATGAAGATAGAAAAAATATACACAATACAAACCTAACATACCCTGAAGAGAAAACAAAAACTCAACATATCACATAAAAAGTATAATTATTTTTCATTAAGCAGTTTAGCGTATCGTTATAACTCTATATCTCTACATATATCTCTTTTGTTTTACAACAGTCAATAGAAAAAACAAAAAGAAAAAGAAAAATAATATAAATTATCTTTGTTATACAAAACCTATTATTTTGTTGTATTTTTGCAATTCAACCAATTGTAAAAATTTTCCCAAATTTTATAAAAGTCTGTTTCCTCTTTATCCTTTATTTGCATGGTTAGTCTATTCATTTCAGCACATTCTAATATTTTGTTTATAACCATTAAGTTGGTTGGAACTACTTCTTTTCTCCACATTTGAGCATAAGTGATCCTTGCCGCTGTTAATATGTGTATCATTAAATATTGGTTGTTTTTATTTATTTATTTAACTCTTCTCTTGAGTTTTCCTTGCCTGAAACGGCCACGAAAATGCAAAAAGCCGAGCGACCCGAGCAGAGTCACGTCGGCAAGCTCGCACCGGCATGATGCCAACCGGAAGTCCCTCCAGTGGTGAAATCTAAAAAATTTCCCTACTGGTTCTGTGGCAACGGTCATGTGACCAGGTGAGCTCAAAAACCAACTTTCACACTTCACACTCAAACAACACAAAAGCCACATAGCTGACTCACACACAATGCAAAAGCACACAAAATGGTCCCTGCAACAACAAGCAGGAACCTCACAGAGCCACAAAGAGCTCAAAAACCAACAGCCTGAACCGGTAGCATTTCACCCCTGTGTCCACTCCTTTTTGGGGCTTGGCGTTCTTGCATGTTTCCATCAAGGTTGTCTTCTTTACGCTACAGGTTTTGGAGTGACAATCTCCAACTCATCCTCTGGTTTCGCTAAAACCCGTGTTGTAAAAACAGCAGACATCTCAGAGGGGCTTTTCCAAAAGGCACCTGGAGTGGACCTTGTTTTTTTCCTTGAGGAAGACATTTCGCTTCTGACAGCCTTCTCCTTCTTCTCTTTCCTTCCTCTCTCCTTCTCCTTCCTTCCATCCTTCCTCTCTCCTTCTCCTCCCTCCCTCCCTCCCTCCCTCCCCCCTCTCCTCCTCCTCCTCCTCCTCCTCCTCCAGGTGCCTTTTGAGAAAGCACCTTTGAGACAACCACAGATTCCCTGGATGACAGAGAATCTCCTTAGATATAAAAACAGCAGAGTTGGAACAGGAAAAGAATTTAACTAAAAGGGGTCCCAAAAGTATGAGAGAGCTAGCATAGGCTTGGGGGTCTTCAGCTACTGCCCAGCGGTCATTAACCCATCCAGCTTGCTTTTTCAAGGACCGGCTGGCATGTATTGGGCTGTGTATTGTATTTTGGATTTTTGTAGTTTTTAATTTATACAGTTTTATCTTTCTAATATTGTATTGCTTGGACTCATCTGTTACTCTGTTACTCTGTTACTCTATTCTGCTGTTCTATCATTCTGCTATTCTCTTATTCTATTACTCTCCTACTCTGTTACTTTGTAGTTCTGTTACTCTCTTGCCCTGTTATCTGTTGCTCTCTTACTCTGCTAGTCTTATTCTGTTTTTCTGTTACTCTCTTATTCTGCAATTCTTTCTCTTCGTATCTGCAGATTGAGTGCCAACACCTGAGGAGAGGAAGCCACCTGGCAACTTTTCGGACTGCTGCTGAGGAAAGAATTGTCTCCTCCCACATCAGGCGCTCCAGCACCTCCACAGATGCCTGGATTGGGATGCATGCTGTGCAAGAGGGCAGGGTAGGCATGTCTTTGGGGGTGGTCTCTGATCCAGGGGTGGGTTCCTAATTTTTTTTACTACCACTCTGTGGGCGTGGCTTATTTTGTGGGTGTGGCTTGTCAACAATGTGAACCGGTGGGCGTGGGCCTCGGGAGCTTGGCAGCGGCCGGAGAAGCAGGGGGGGCATTGCCCACCCGCAACGTAGCCCCCCGCAGCGGGAGCAGCAAGACCGCGGCAGTGGTTCTTCTATCTAGGAGGCTCCGTCCGGCCTGAATGCTTCTCCCCATTCGATGATCCTAGGCTCCTGCTGCCCGTTCCCCCTCCCCTCAGCAGCTCGAGAAGCCTCAAACGTGCAAAAATGCCTGGGATCATCACCGCGTGTTCGTGGCTTCTCGGACTGCTGAAGGGAGGGGAATGGAGATAGTTCCTGCCGCCCGTTCTTTCAGCGTCTCACGTGCTCCCTCAGCCATCCTCCGCTGCTTGGACTCACTGTGGGGTAGGAAGGCAGCGCATGCGCAGTGCCGGAAGCTCGGCTTCTGGGCATGTGCAGAAGAAATTTTTTTTAATTTTTTTTTAATGGCAGTGCCCAGGCACCGGCAACCGACCCACCACTGCTCTGATCCCCCTGGGATGGCTTCATCTCACAGACCACCAGATACTCCAGCCACAGCCTTGGCATTCCTCTTTCCTTCCAATCCTCTGTGGAAAGTCACAGAGGATTTTATGGCTTTGGGATCAGCTCTGTGCCGTGGGAAGTGTGGGCAGCCCCCAAGACCAATATCTGGGGACGGCACTGACGTTCCTTGATGGGAACGGGAAGATGAGTCCACAATCTAGTTAAGAGATCCTCCTTGGGAGCTGGTGCCCTTAAGATCTCCAGGTGGGAAGAAGAGACCCCTCCACACTCAGATTCCAGTTTTTATTGAGTTATTTATTAATCGATATTTTTAGCCACCCATTTCACCAAAGATAATAGAAGAACAGAGTTGGAAGGGACCTTGGAGGTCTTCTAGTCCAACCCCCTGTTCAAGCAGGAGACCCTATAGCAGTGATATAGCAGTGAACCTTTTTGGCACCGAGTGCTGAAACTGGAGCATGTGTGCATGCCGGAGCATCAGAACCCGGAAGAGAGCAGCTCGCCGGTGTGCATGTGCGTGGCAGCCAGCTCCTCTTCGGAGTTCTAGCGCATGCATGTATACACCGCCAGACCAGCTGCCCAGTGCACATGTCTGCAACGGAACCCGGAAGACTAGCTGGCAATGGCACGCATGCCCACAGAGAGGGCTCTGCATGCCACCTCTGGGACGTGTGCCATAGATTTGCCATCACGGCCCTATAGCATTTCACACAAATGGTTGTCCAACCCCTTCTTAAAACCCCCAGGGATGGAGCACCCACAACTTCTGGAGGCTCACTTCCCCTGGAGTGGTTGTCTTCTGGCACTTTATTGCATGAAGCGACCTCAATGTGTGTGAGAGATTTTGGGGAAGAGAAAACAAATCCTACACAATGTTTCCTTAACAAATTGTCTTTGATTCTCAAAACCTATTTCCTCACCTGCCACCAAAGAAACCTATCGACAGTGGATGATTCCAGACATCTGGAGGGCACCAGGCTGGGGAAATAAAAATAAAATAGAATAAAAGAAAATAAAATAAATGCTTGACTCATTGAATGTCCCTTTTCCACCTCAATAGAAACTCAACTGGCAATGGAGTGATGCAACCACCTACACCCCAGAAAGCCTCCTCTGGGACAACAGAGCCCCCAGCGCCACAGTTTCCAGTGCTCAATGCATCTCGGTCACCAACATCCAGAGTCCAGGAAGTGCGTCTCAGTCCCTCTACAGAAAAAGGGGTGGAGGGGGGGAAATGAGGAGGGGGACATCTAAGGAGGTCCTCCTTGGAGGTCTTCCTCCATCCCTCCTTCCCTCCCTCCCTTCCCTCCTCCCTCCCTCCTTCCCACCCTTTCTTTCTCCCTTCCCACCCTCCCACCTCCCTTCCTCCTCCCCTCCCTTCCTTTCTTCCTCCCCCTCCCCCCTTCCTTCCTTCCCTCCAGGCCCCCTTTTTCTGCCCTCTCCTTCCTTCCTTCCCTCGCTCCCTCCTCCCTCCTCTTCCCTCCCTTCCTTTCTCCCTCTGTCCCTCCCCCTCTCTTCTTCCTCCCCCTCCCTCCCTCCCTCCTTCCCTTCTTCCTGTCTTTTCTTCCTCCCCCTCCCTCCCTCCCTCCCTCAATGGCATCCTTCAATCAACTAAAACGCTGACTTTCTTCATCCCAAGTCTAACTGCCTTTCTGGCCTTCTCCCTTCCAGCCGCAGCCAGGTGGATCCAGCGCACCTGTAACACTCTCCTGCCCTTCATCTGCAAGTACAGAGCTTCCTTATAGGTCTAACCAGCCATGGAAGAGAAGAGCAGACGGCCTCTTCCTCATTGGGGAGCATCTAAGGCGGCTTCTGCAACACCCCGATTCCACGGGAGATCCACCTCCTGACCCTCCTTGACCGTCTTCCTCCCAACAGGACAACCAACCTCAATTCCTGGTGTGCCCTGGTGCCAAGTTCTTCACCCTCCTGTGCCTCTTGCTAATTGTTGATGGTTGCTAACCTCAATGCTTTTGAGATGTTTATACCTGTGTTTCTATTCTACTGTAAATTGGGGCTCTTGGCTGCAGGTAAATCGAACAAATAAATAAAGAGCAAACTGCTTCTTGGGTTTACTGAACTAAAATGGAAAAGGTCCTTTCTCCTTTGGCCAGAGTAGATTTGTTTGGCCCTTATTTGGCTGCCAAGAGAGTAGATGTGAACACAGCTACACACCCTTCTCGGTGGGTGAGAGTGGCCCCCAGAACTTGGTCTGCAAAGCATTTCGAAGCCATCCCTCCAAAGACATAAGGATGGTCGTGTGATTTTGGGGGATGTCGAAATATCTACTCTATCGGGGTGATTGCATCAGCTTGGATGAAGCAGCTCTTATGTGAAATCCAACCGATTCCTGTGTCTATCTGGGTGGCAGAGGAAGCCCATTTTGGCCAGGGGGTGGTGACTGAGTGGCCAAAACAGCACCTCCCCACACAAAGACCAAGAACCAAGGTGTGTGTGTGTGTGTGTGTGTGTGTGTGTGTGTGTGTGTGTGTGTGTGTGTGTGTGTTGTGGATATTTGCCACCTGCAGCTTGCAATGGTTTGCATGCAACCTTCTTCCCCATCTACAGAACGTTACAATTCTGTAGAGCCATTCATCGCCAGTTGTCCTTCCAGGAGGCTGTGTTACAGTTCCCATGTTCCTTGGCCAGGAAGCCCCTTGTCTTTGCTATCTAGGGGGTGGGGGATGGCTGCTCTAGCAAAACTCAGCCAGAAGTTGACCGTGTGGACATTTGGGGTTGACCAGAACAAGCTGGGCGTCTCGGAACCAAGATCATCGGTACAAAGGTTGTTTCTGAACCATGGCCACTCCAAGTGTTCTGGACTTCAACTCCCAGAATTCCCCACTCTTAAAGTTGTCTAAGTAGAGAAATAAGCACCGTAGCGAGATGGCTGTGCTTTCAACACCTTCTGAAAGGTTTGGCTCTCTTGGTGGTGCACTTTCCCTTTTCTTTTTCTGGCGAAACCTGACATCTTTAATCAAACCAAGGAGGATTAAGATCAATTTTATGACTGCGGTAACTGTGAGAACTATTACTATTTAATTTTAAAGTGTCTGGCTGCCCAACAATCTTCCAGACGGAGGTTGACTCTGTCTGAGGCTCCAACGGCCCCTCTGCTGGATACGGCCGCTGCCTCCGTGATTAGTACGACATTGTTTGTCTGGCGTGCAGCTGCCGTTACCGCGGTTGCGAGGCCTCTTCTAATCAAAGCAACCTTGCTTGTTTGTGGGGACTTTTCACGTGCTCCACCTATTGTGTCAGCTGTTTATCATCTTTGCTGTGGTGTCCCCCATCTGGGACGTGGCTTCTGTCACCTCGATTGGAGCGGCGTTCTGCGTTTGGTGCCATCGTCGCCATTTTTGTCTCCACGAAGTTGCTGACGGCTGATACCAAATACAAAGCCCTTTGCAGTCTCACGGGGACATCTGTGAGGAATGCGAAAGCTTCACTAAGAACTATTACTGGCCTTGGTGTAGATGTCAGGAAGAGGGGAAGAGCTAAAGAAAAATTGAAAGAACTAACTTTTAGACTAGTTGGGAGGCTGGCACATTTGCACTCCCCATTCGTTGAAATTGTTTTTACCCTTGCTTGTTTTATATTTTTATCTCACCTCGGGGGGGGGGATGATGTATGGGTTATTTGTGTGAGCTGGATTAGGGTTGATTGGGTTGATATGAATGAAATTTTTATAGATAAATTCTGAGGGAATGAGTGAGTCCGGGGCTGGGATTCTGCCCCCCCCCCACTGCTGAGTGTGGAAACAGAAGCGGAGGGGTGTGTGAGACCAACCCTGGGCCCAGTATGAATGGAGTGTATGGCCTGTCGGGAGAATGGGAGACCAGCGGGGGAGGGGAGGGGATCTCTGGTGGAAGTGGGAGTAGGAGCATTACGGTCATAACAGGGAGGGGTAGGTATGGCGGGAGCAGAGGGGTAGGCCGCTCTCGGGCAACGAGGATTCGCTGTTTACAAGCGATTCCTTGTTCTGGCCCCTCTGATATGGTTCCACCTAGCTCAGCCCGAGTACCTGGTAACTAGGGATGTCAGGGCCCCGGGCTCAAGCTGCTGCTGTTGAACGCTAGGTCGATTATTAACAAGGCCCCCCTTGTTCGGGATTTAATCCTGGAAGAGGGGGCAGACCTGGCATGTATCACTGAAACCTGGCTGGGCCAGGAGGGGGGGGGTTCCCCCTTTCCGAGATGTGCCCGGACGGGTTTTCAGTTCAGCATCAGCCGCGACCCCAGGGAAGGGGTGGAGGAGTGGCTATTATAGCTCGCCAGAAACTTTGTCCTCGAAGGAGCCCTGCCCCGGAGATTGTTGCGTGTGAGACGCTCCTCCTGAAGTTGGACTTAGGGGTTCAGGTGGGCCTCTTGCTAACGTACTTGCCTCCTAGCTGCGTTGCAAAGGCCCTGCCTGTTCTGCTCGAGGTGGTTGCAGGGCTGGCGATTGAGTTCCCCAGGTTGATGGTGCTGGGGGATTTTAATCTGCCATCACCCGGTGAAGCCTCGGGGGCAGTCCAGGAGTTCATGGCTTCCATGACAACCATGGACCTGACCCAAGTAGTTCAGGGTCCGACTCATGAGGGAGGTCACACGCTTGACCTTGTGTTTCTCTCGGGGCAGTGGAGAGATGATCTGAGGCTGAGGGGTTTAGTCACAGCACCCTTGTCGTGGTCAGATCATTTCCTTCTGAGGTTGGATTTCATGGCACCACTCCTCCACCACAACGACTAAGTGTTTCCGCCCCAGGCGCCTAATGGAACCCGAGGGATTCCAGAGGGAGCTTGGGGAAATACCTGAATCCCTGGTACACAATTCATCCGAGTCCCTTGTTGCTACCTGGAACCAGGCGGCAGCGGGGGCCTTGGATCGTATTGCGCCTTTGCGGCCTCTCCGTGGTAGCGAATCCAGGAGGGCTCCTTGGTTTATCGAGGAACTCCGGGAGATGAAGCGCCACAAGAGACGCCTAGAGCGACGATGGAGATCTAGTAAAGCTGAGTCTGACCGGACACTTTTAAGAACTTTCATTAAGTCTTACTTAGTGGCGATACGGGCGGCAAAATGTTCACATTTTTCTGCCCTTATTGCGTCCGCTGACTCCCGCCCAGCCGCCCTGTTTAGGGTGACTCACTCCCTCCTTGCCAAGGAGGGAGGCGAAGATCCCTTGCAGGGCAGAGCTGAGGAGTTTTCTCGGTTTCTGGTGGATAAAGTCACTCAGATTTGGACAGACCTGGACTCCGATTGGGCAGTACAGGCAGAGATGACAGGGGCAGGCCTTAGTCCTGTTATTTGGGATGAGTTTGAACCGGTGACTCCTGATGATGTAGACAAGGCCATAGGAGCGATGAGCTCCGCCACTTGTTTATTGGACCCGTGTCCCTCCTGGCTGGTTTCGACCACCAGGGAGGTTTCACGCGGCTGGCTCCAGGCGTTGGTCAACGCTTCTTTGAGAGAGGGGTCCGTCCCGCAGCCCTTAAAAGTTGCGGTGGTGAGGCCTCTCCTCAAGAAGCCTTCCCTGGACCCGGCGGATTTAAAGAACTTCCATCTGGTCTCCAACCTTCCCTTTGCGGGGAAGGTTGTAGAGAAAGTGGTGGCACTCCAGCTCCTATGGCTGTTGGATGACACTGATTTTCTGGATCCCTTTCAATCGGGTTTCAGGTGCGGCTACAGTACGGAAACGGCTTTGGTCACCCTGATGGATGATCTCTGGCGAGCCCGGGATGGTGGTCATTCCTCCATCCTGGTGCTACTTGACCTCTCAGCGGCTTTCGATACCATTGACTATGGTATCCTTCTGCGTCGTCTCGGCGAGGTAGGAGTGGGCGGCACTGTTCTACAGTGGTTCTCCTCCTACCTCTCTGATAGGACTCACTCGGTGTTGACAGGGGGCAGATGTCCAGCCCTAGGCCCCTACTTTGTGGGGTGCCGCAGGGCTCGGTCCTCTCGCCCATCCTGTTTAACATCTACATGAAACCACTGGGTGAGATCATCCGACAACACGGGGTGAGGTATCAGCAGTATGCTGATGATACCCAGTTGTACATCTCCACCCCGTCTCAATTCAGGGAAGCCGTTGACGTAATGTGCCACTGCCTGGACGATGTTAGGGTCTGGATGGGGAGGAACCGGCTAAAACTCAACCCTGACAAGACCGAGTGGCTATGGATATTGCCTCCCAAGGATTCTGTCAATTGCCCCTCCTTGGTTCTTGGGGGAGAGAAATTAACTCCCTCAGAACGGGTTCGCAATTTGGGTGTCCTCCTAGATCCACAGCTAAAATTGGAGCAACATCTTTCAGCTGTGGCTAGGGGGACCTTTGCACAGGTTCGCCTAGTGCACCAATTGCGACCCTACTTGGAGAGGGAGGCTCTACTCACAGTCACCCACGCCCTTATCACCTCCCGGCTGGATTACTGCAACGCGCTCTACATGGGGCTACCCTTGAAGAGTATCCGGAGACTGCAATTGGTGCAAAATGCAGCTGCACGAGCTGTGGTGGGTGTACCTAGATACACCCACGTAACACCTATCCTCCGCCAGCTGCATTGGCTGCCCATTAGTCTCCGGATCCAATTTAAGGTGTTGGTTTTAACCTTTAAAGCCCTACATGGCTCAGGGTCAGGTTACCTTCGGGACTGCATCCTGCCGCATACCTCCCTACGACCGCTTAGGTCCCACAGAGTTGGTCTCCTCCAGGTCCCATCGTCCAAGCAATGCCGGTTGGCGGGGCCGAGGGGGAGGGCCTTCTCTGTGGGAGCTCCCTCCCTTTGGAACCAGCTTCCCCCGGAGATCAGGACCATCCCCACCCTATTGGCCTTCCGTAAAGCAATAAAAACCTGGCTCTTCCGGCAGGCGGGGTGAAAGTGAGACCAAGCAGAGTATACTTGGGTCTCCCCCCCCCCTAGTTATGAATGTTGGAGATTTTTTAATTTTTATATCTTTTTAATTGCTATATGTTTTTATATCTGTAATAGATTTGACATGTTGTAAGCCGCCCAGAGTCCCTCGGGAGTTGGGCCGCATACAAATCTATTAAATTAAATTAAATTAAATTAAATTAAATTAAATTAAATTAAATTAAATTAAATTAAATTAAATTAAATTAAATTAAATTAAATTAAATTAAATTAAATTAAATTAAATTAAATTAAATTAAATTAAATTAAATTAAATTAAATTTAATTTAATTTAATTTAATTTAATTTAATTTAATTTAATTTAATTTAATTTAATTTAATTTAATTAAATTTTCTTCCCAAGGGGCTTTTGGCTTCTGCTCGGGTGGGGCCAAAAGGGGGAGGGGAGTGAGGAAGCTTTGGAAGGGGTTTGGCAAGACTCACCAAAGGAGCAATAATTGACTTGGCATCAGGAAAGGAGCCTCTGTTGTTCCCAAAACAGCACCGAGCAACGTTGGATCTCTTGCAACCCGGATTCGGGTTTGACCTCGTATTTGCACAGCTGTAGGGAAATAGGAACAAAATATGCATCTGCCCAGCATTTAGCCACATTATTTGAAGATCTTTCTTCCCCTTCAGTTAAAAGGGGGAAAAAAACAACCATTCATGGTTTGACAAGAATCCCACTTCAATCTCCTGATGACGGAAACTCCTATCTGGAAAAGTTTCAGTGATGGTGATAAAATCTTTGTCTCTGAAGGCAAGCTAGAGGTCATCTAGTCCAACCGCCCTGCCCAAAGCAGTACTCCTTGTATACCATCCCAGACAAATGTTTGGTCGATCTTTTCTTGAAAATTTCCGGCCACAACCATTTGCAAAAATTATGGCGATGTTGCTTTTTCAAATGTCATGATATCACGTCGATAATATTTAAAAAAAATAGCCCAGTCTCAAAAAATTATGATGCACATTTGAGTTGAGGAAGTTGAAGTGCACAGGTCTTAATGTTTGCAATAGTGGCAAATTTGTTATTGTGCTTTGACAAATACTGTTTTAATGAGCTCTCTTATTATTCTGCAATCTTCTTGCGATGTTTATGACTTTATTTTTATCAATGCTTTTTTTTTGACTCCTGTGAACTATGAATATTAATCCACAGAATTGTTTTGAGCCTTGACCTATGATTCATGTGCCTGTATGAATCTGTAGAATGTTTCTTCCTTCTATTATTTCTTCATTTGAGTTTCACATTATTCCAGTTTATGGTAGTTTTTTTATAATCTTCAAGTATTCTAAGGACATGACCACGCTGGACTTTTCTTCTTATCAAGTTTCATTTATCAAGTTGACATTTGTTCTTTCTGTGTCAAATATTTTAAAATATATATACACTGTGTGTGTTTGTTGTATGTATATGTATGTATGTATGTATGTATGTAGATACAGGTAACCCTACATGTATGACAATTGAGTCCAAAATTTCGGTTGCTAAATGAGACACTGTTAAGTGAGGTTTGCCCCATTTTATGACCTTTCCCTCGCTAAGTGCATCATTGCAGTTGTTAGTCACACAGTTGTGACGTGAATCCGGCTTCCCCATTGTCTTTGCTTGTCAGAAAGTCGCAAATGGGGATCACATGCACAGGTACAGTATATGTGGTACCTTGCTCAACAGTGGTAACTGTGAGAGGGATCTTGGAGTCCTAGTGGACAACCATTTAAATACGAGCCAACCATGTGCAGCAGCTGCCAAAAAAGCCAACACAGTTCTAGGCTGCATTTACAGGGATAGAATCAAGATCACGTGACGTGTTAATACTACTTTATAATGCCTTGGTAAGGCCACACTTGGAATACTGCATTCAGTTTTGGTCGCCACGATGTAAAAAGGATGTTGAGATCCTGGAAAGAGTGCAGAGAAGAGCAACAAAGATGATTAGAGGACTGGAGGCAAAAACATATGAAGAACGGTTGCTGGAACTGGGTATGTCTAGTCTGATGAAAAGAAGGACCAGGGGAGACATGATAGCAGTCTTCCAATATCTCAGGGGCTGCCACAAAGAAGAGGGAGTCAAACTATTCTCCAAAGCACCAGAAGGCAGGACAAGAAGCAATGGGTGGAAACTCATCAAGGAGAGAAGCAACTTAGAACTAAGGAGAAATTTCCTGACAGTTAGAACAATTAACCAGTGGAACAGCTTGCCTCCAGAAGTTGTGAATGCTCCAACACTGGAAGTTTTTAAGAAGAGATTGGATAACCATCTGTCTGAAGTGGTGTAGGGTTTCCTGCCTAAGCAGGGGGTTGGACTAGAAGACCTCTAAGGTCCCTTCCAACTCTGTTGTTATTATTACATGACCCCGGGACACTGCAACCGTCATAAATATGAGTCAGTTACCAAGTGTCTGAATTTCGGTCATGTGACTGTGGGGATGCTGCAACGGTCATGTGAAAAATGGTCACTTTTTTGTTGCAACTTTGGTCACTAAACAAGCTGTTGTTAAGTCGAAGGTTATATGTGTGTATGTGAGTGTGTGTGTGTGAGTATTTGTCAATTTTTCTGGATTAGATCAATTTTTGCGAATTATGAAGGTACCGTGATTTTATTGCATTCCTTCCCTCCAATTCATTAATGGGTTACATTTTGGACAAGATCCTAGGCCCGTGATGGCGAACCTATGGCACGCGTGCCACAGTTGGCACGCAGAACCATATCTGAGGGCACGCAAGGCGTTGCCCTATGTTAGCTGGCCAGCTGGCTTTCTGCCTTCCGGAGGACAGGGGGAGGCCGTTTTCACCCTCCCAGGCTTCAAGAAAGCCTCCAAAGCTGATAGACTGAACTGGAAATTTTTACTAAAATTAATAGAAAAGATGCAGCTTGGAGAACATTTTACACAATCCATTAAGGCAATATACCAAAAACAAACAGCTCAAATAATAGCAATAGCACTAGCAATAGCACTTAGACTTATATACCGCTTCATAGTGCTTTACAACCCTCTCTAAGCGGTTTACAGAGTTCAGCATATTGCCCCCAACAATCTGGGTCCTCATTTTACCCACCTCGGAAGGATGGAAGGCTGAGTCAACCTTGAGCCGGTGAGATTTGAACAGCTGAACTGCTGAACTAGCAGTAGCCTGCAGTGTTGCATTTAACCACTGCACCAACTCGGCTCTTAGTTAATGGGGGGTTAACAGTTAATGGGGGGTTAACAGTTAATAGTTAATGGGGGGTTAACAGATTTAAATATAGAGAAAGGAATGAGACAAGGATGTCCCTTATCACCATTATTGTTTATTTTGTCTATGGAAATCTTACTTAGCAAAATAAGGGAGTCCGAGATAGTTAAGGGTATTAAAATAAGACAGGAAGAATACAAACTACGAGCATTTGCGGATGACTTAGTAGTTACTGTAATCCAACCACACCAATCAATTACAGGGTTGATGGAAATTATTGATTCTTATGGGCAAGTATCTGGTTTTAAAATAAATGTAGACAAAACTAAAATAATAGCTAAAAATATGACCAGAAGTCAAGAGGAAGAAATAGAAAGGGTTACGGGATTTGAAACAGTCAAAAAGGTTAAATATCTGGGGGTTAATATTATGTCAACAAATACGAAATTATATCAATACAATTATGAACCATTATGGCAAAAAATACAGAAAGATTTGGAAAACTGGAAAAAACTACAGTTGTCCAAGCTCGGCAGGATAGCTGTAGTAAAAATGAATGTTTTACCAAGGTTTTTATTTCTTTTTCAAACGATTCCTATACTCAAAAAAGATGACAATTTGAAAGAGTGGCAAAAGGGTATTAATAAATTTATTTGGGCAGGGAAAAAACCGAGAGTAAATCAGAAAATAATGCAAGATTCACGAGAGAGGGGAGGATTAAAAATGCCTAATTTAAGATTGTATTATGAAGCAGCTACCCTCTCAGTAATTATGGATTGGATTAACTTGACGGAAGAGAGGATACTAAATATAGAAGGGTATGGCTTGTTTTATGGATGGCATGCTTACTTAGTGTATAATAAAAAAGTAGATAAAGCCTTTAAGAGTCATATATTAAGAAATGCTTTATTACGTGTTTGGAAGAAATATCAATGTAAATTAAATGATAAGTTACCTATATGGACAGTGCCCAGACACGCAATAGAGAACATAAATATAGAGCAAAAGTTAGATAAGATTACATATAAAGAATTTCTTTATGTAGAAGGAATGAGGTTACAATTAAAATCAATGGAGCAATTAAGAGAAGAAGGAGTAATTAAGTCTTGGTTCCAATATGGGCAAATGCAGGCCAGATGGAAAGAGGATTCAAAAGTAGGTATTTCGCAGCAAGATGACAACTTGATAATTCAAATAAAGAACGAAGGACCAATGCATATAAAGAGATGATATAACGTATTAGTGGAATTAGATTCCGAAACAGAGCTAGTTAAGGATTGTATGATAAAATGGGCGCAAAATATTGGTGAACCTATAATGATGGAAACATGGGAGAATATATGGGTTAGAAATGTAAAATTTACACAAGCTCAAAATCTAAGAGAAATTTTTTATAAAATGTTTTATAGATGGCATTTGGACCCAAAAAAACTAGCTCGTATGTATCCAAATTTACAACCTAAATGTTGGAGATGTGAATGTGAAGATGCTACTTATTTTCATATTTGGTGGACTTGTAAGAAAATTAAGGCTTTTTGGATTAAAATATGGTGGATTATTCAGAATATTTTAAAGAAAAAAATTAAGTTTACACCACAGTTTTTCTTGCTGGGAATAATTACGGATTGTACTGTAATAGAGACTAAATTGATTTTGAACTTGATAACGGCTGCCAGATTGCTGGTAGCACAATACTGGAAGAAAGAAGATATACCTACTATTGAGGAATGGACAATAAAAGTTACACATCTGGCAGAAATGGCAAGAATTTCATCATATTTAAAAGAACATTCAAATGAAAGATACATATCGGAATGGAGTAGATGGACTGATTATATTCAAAAAAAGTATCAGATTAAGAAGATATATATAGTTTAATAATGATATATGGTTAGAATTTTAGAATGGTTTGATAGATTTTAGATAATGTGGAGTTTTTTTTAATAAAAAAAATATATTAGAGGAATTTTTGAATTTATATTTTGTTAGTATATTTTAAGTTTATGGTTATTTGAAGACTATATCCTGTGTTCTTTCTGGGAAGCCGGGGAAGGGGAGGGAAGGGGTTGGGGGGAAGGGGGGGGGAATTTAAAAAATGTTTGTACTTTGAACCAATAAAACTTTTTGAATAAAAAAAAAGAAAGCCTCCAGAGCCTGTGGATGGCGAAAAATGGACCCAATGGGCATACGGGAAGTTTGTTTCGCCATCCGCAGGCTTCAGGAAAGCCTCCTGAAGCCTGGGGAAGGCAAAAAATGGCCCAGCGGGCCTACCGGAAGACCGGAGGCTTCAGTGAGGCCTGCACGCATGCACGGGGGGGGGGAGTGTGTGTGTGGGGGGGGTTGTGCATGCATGCATGGGGGGAGGGCATTGCATTATGGGTGTGGGCACAAGCACCCGAGCTATCACACGCACGCACGCCCTTTTGGCACCCGAGCAAGAAAAGGTTCGCCATCACTGTCCTAAGCAGTAATTTTGTCTTCTTCCTGCCCAACCCTGTCATTTCTGGGAGGCTGCCTGGACAAGTCCCTGCAGATTATTTTTTTTAAGCCAGGTTTATCAAGACTGGTTTGCCGTTGCCTCTTTCCTAGGGCTGAGCGAAAGTGACTGGCTGAAGCTCATCCTGCTGGCTTTGTGACCAAGGCAGGACTAGAACTCCCGGTCTCCCAGTTTCCAGCCTGGTGCCTTCACCCCTAGCCTGAATTGGCTTCAAGAACACCAAGAGCCTGGATTGAATCCGAGGCCATAAATATGAGAATCCAAAGATAAGATGGGTAAAAAATAAAGCCATAAAGATCAGGAGAAGATTGCAGAATGCACGGAAGGAAGATGGGGGGGGGGGGGGAGAAATTGTGTGTGAAGAAGACACAATACAGGAAGGATACCTTCTTTAAGAGGGAAGCACCCCTATATAAGGGAAGGTAGCTGGGCATTGCTGGTAGGGGTGGGGAGGGGGTGTTCAGCACCCCCAGAATTTCCTTTGTGAAGTTTCTAAAAGCAGCTGAGGTGGTTGGATGTCCATATTGACTAGGGATTACCCCTCCCCCCCCAAAAAAATCCTTGTAGAGTTTCTCCATCCAGAAACTCAGATTAACAGTTGGAAGGGACCTCAGAGGTCTTCTAGTCCAACCCCCTGCTCAAGCAGGAAAACTATACCATTTCCGACCAATGGCTGTCCAATCTCTTCTCCAGGGTTGTCTTAAAAATCTTAAAAGCACTTAAGGCACAAAAAAATGTTGTGTTGCATAGAGGTAATCCTCAACTAACAACCGTTCATTTAGTGACCGAAGTTACAAACAGCACTGAAACGAGTGACTTATGTCTGGTTTTCACACTTACAACCATTGCAGCATTTCCATGGCCATGGGATCAAAATTCAGACTCTTGGCAACTGACTCGTACTTATGACGGTTGCAGTATCCTGAGGTCAGGGGATCCCCTTTTGTGACCTTCTGTCAAGCAAAATCAATGGGAGACGCCGGGTTCACTTAACAACCGTGTTCCTAACCGAACAGCTTCAGTGGTTCACTTAACAGCTTTGGCAAGAAAGGTCGTAAAATGGGGCCAAACTCACTTAACAAATGTCTCACTTATCAACAAAAATAGTGGTCGCAATTTGAGGACTGCCTGTTATGGCCACTATCTGGTGACTAAGATTGGCCTGATCCATCTTCACTTGATCTTTTGGAGACCAAGAGTTGTAAGATTTCCACCCAACTGATGAGCAGATGGCTTCTGCAAATTTCTCCAATGTTTCCAGTTTAATGAAAAGAAGGACCAGGGGAGACATGATAGCACAGGTCCAATATTTGAGGGGTTGCCACAAAGAAGAGGGAGTCAAGCTATTCTCCAAAGCACCTGAAGGTAGAACAAGAAGCAATGGGTGGAAACTGATCAAGGAGAGAAGCAACTTAGAACTAAGGAGAAATTTCTTGACAGATAAATTAATCAGTGGAACAGCTTCCCTCCAGAAGTTGTGAATTCTCCAACACTGAAAGTTTTTAAGAAGATGTTGGATAACCATTTGTCTGAAGTGGTGTAGGGTTTCCTGCCTAAGCAGGGGGTTGGACTAGAAGACCTTCAAGGTCCCTTCCAACTCTTCTCTTCTCTTCTCTTCTCTTCTCTTCTCTTCTCTTCTCTTCTCTTCTCTTCTCTTCTCTTCTCTTCTCTTCATCTCTTCTCTTCTCTTCTCTTCTCTTCTCCTCTCCTCTCCTCTCCTCTCCATCTCCATCTCTTCTCTTCTCTTCTCTTCATCTCTTCTCTTCTCTTCTCTTCTCTTCTCTTCTCTTCTCTTCATCTCTTCTCTTCTCTTCTCTTCTCTTCTCTTCTCTTCTCTTCTCTTCTCTTCTCTTCTCTTCTCTTCTCTTCTCTTCTCTTCTCTCCCTATCCCTATCCCTATCCCTATCCCTATCCCTATCCCTATCCCTATCCCTATCCCTATCCCTATCCCTATCCCTATCCCTATCCCTATCCCTATCCCTATCCCTATCCCTATCCCTATCCCTATTCTAAAGGTGTTTCAAAAAGTGGACTGCCCCCTTGCCAGGGGAGGTGGACCTGTGACTCTCATTAATCCCCCCCCAATGAGGAATATCCTTTGGGATGGGGATGGGGTAAGAAAAAAGGGTCGTGTTGGTGACCAGAACTGCACCATCAACATTCTGCCTCTTTTGATGATGCCACAGCCACCATCTTGACTTTTTTGACTGTTCCGGAAGACCCCCTTGGGAGCCCAGGAGTTTTCCCTGGGAACTGGCTGAAGACCTCCCTGATCTCGAATGGAGAAAGACCATCATGGATGTCCTCCGATTTCCTCTAATTTTTTCCTTGAGGGGAAAAATGGGTGGTTTCCCCCTGGACAAGATACGGAGACAGGGAGGAGAATATTTCTCACCCAGCCATAAAAATGTGTCATCCCCAAAAGAGAGGTTGAGGTGGTCTCAAAAGGGCTGCTGAATTTAAAGCGTAAAGAAAATGGAACTTCGATTGTTCAAGGTCGGCCTTATCACCAAACTGGCAGCTTTTCCCAAATCCCAGCCAGAATGGGATTTTTCTAGTTTCCCCCTGAGAATTATTTCCTGGAGGCTTCCCTCAAGTGACTGGGACAAAGTCTGAAATTTCTCTTCGCCCTGGGTGTGATCACTTGTTTGGATCTGCAGAATCGCTGCCCATAAATAGCTCAGGTGCCAGGCAGATCGGGCAGTCTTGGGAAAAGACAGCTCACAGCCGGTCATCCAGCAGGAGACAGCAGAGGTGAGAAGGTGGGCATCAATTTCATGGCTCTCCCTCATCTTGTGATTGGGCCTTTTGCCTTTCTTGAAGTTGAAGGAAAGATAGGAAGAGAAGGAGAAGCAGATGGAGGAAAGAGGAAGGGAGGGAGAGAGGAAGGAAGGAGAAGGCAAAAGCAAAGGAAGGAGGAAGAGAGGAAGGAAGCAAGGAAAAGGAGAGAAAGGAAAGTGAAGAAGGAGAAGGCAAAAGCAAAGGAGAGAGAGGGAGGGAGGAAGGGAAGGAAGGAAGGAAGGAAGGAAGGAAGGAAGGAAGGAAGGAAGGAAGGAAGGAAGGAAGGAAGGAAGGAAGGAATAGTGTCGCTACAGTCATTAAATCCCAACATTAGGAAGTCACTCACAACCATTTTTAGGATCATCCACAACCACCAAACATGGAGTTTTCCCTCTAAGATTGTGGTGGGGAGAGGGGGCTGAAGGGCAGCTCAGATCTTCTCCTGCCCATCCTTGGTTCTCCACACCCGGCCCCAACTGAGGGGGTCCTTGTGCTCGGTCTCCCTTCCACCTTCTGTTTGGCCTTGTGCTGCTGGGACCATGGAGATCTTATTGTGCCTGTGTTTGTGTGTTTTAGGAGAAGAAGAGGATGCGACATCAAACCTTCTGGGGATTCTGCCTCTTGGCCTGCGTGACGGTGACCTCCTTGGTGGAAGGTGAGTGCCACCTGCCAGAAGAGGTGGTTGAGCCAGTCCCACCATTAAGCCGGCCCAGTGGACACCTGAGGGGGGGGCAATATCAGGAGTTGAGGGACAGTTGGAAGGAAGGTGGAGCCCTGTCTACCTGCCCTCTTCCTGCAGAGCTCGGTGTCCTCTGAAGGAGGCCCAGCCAATGCCATTTGGGGGCAAAGCTTCAAGTGCCCTTCCCCCTTTAGCTCGGGCACCAGGGCAGATGCATGCAGCTTTGGCATCTGGAAAAATGTCTTCCTGACTGTCCTGAAGGGTGGCAGAGGTGGTGTTGATGGACCGGAACTGGACTCCATTTCACCTGGAGGGGCTGGAAGGAGGCACCCCCTCCAAAGCAGCTGTTCTAACGATAGTTCTATGTCTCCTTCAGGATCACCCAAAATCCAGGCTCGATCCAAGTGTCCTGAACAAGCCATTTATTATCGACTGCAATGCTATCACCCAGTTTATAGGTCCCTCACCTGGGACGAGGCAGAGGTGAGTGTTATCTTTCTAATATTGTATTGCTTGGACTCATCTGTTACTCTGTTACTCTATTCTGCTGTTCTATCATTCTGCTATTCTCTTATTCTATTACTCTCCAACTCTGTTACTTTGTAGTTCTGTTACTCTCTTATTCTGTTGCTCTCTTTTTCTGCAATTCTTTCTCTTCGTGTCTGCAGATTGAGTGCCAACACCTGAGGAGAGGAAGCCACCTGGCCACTTTTCAGAATGCTGCTGAGGAAAAAATTGTCTCCTCCCACATCAGGCGCTCCAGCACTTCCACAGATGCCTGGATTGGGATGCATGCTGTTCAAGAGGGCAGGGTAGGCATGTCCTTGGGGGTGGTCTCTGATCGCCCTGGGATGGCTTCATCTCACAGACCACCATATACCCCAGCCACAGCCTTGGCATTCCTCTTTCCTTCCAATCCTCTGTGGAAAGTCACAGAGGATTTTATGGCTTTGGAATCAGCTCTGTGCCGTGGGAAGTGTGGGCAGCCCCCAAGACCAAAATCTGGGGACGGCACTGACGTTCCTTGATGGGAACGGGAAGATGAGTCCACAATCTAGTTAAGAGATCCTCCTGGGGAGCTGGTGCCCTTAAGATCTCCAGGTGGGAAGAAGAGACCCCTCCACAGACAGATTCCAGTTTTTATTGAGTTATTTATTAATCGATATTTTTAGCCACCCATTTCACCAAAGATAATAGAAGAACAGAGTTGGAAGGGACCTTGGAGGTCTTCTAGTCCAACCCCCTGCTCAAGCAGGAGACCCTATAGCAGTGATATAGCAGTGAACCTTTTTGGCACCGAGTGCTGAAACTGGAGCGCGTGTGCACGCCGGAGCATCAGAACCCGGAAGAGAGCAGCTCGCCGGTGCGCATGTGCGTGGCAGCCAGCTCCTCATGTGTGCAACGGAACCCGGAAGACTAGCTGGCAATGGCACGCATGCCCACAGAGAGGGCTCTGCATGCCACCTCTGGGACGTGTGCCATAGGTTCGCCATCACGGCCCCATAGCATTTCACACAAATGGTTGTCCAACCCCTTCTTAAAAACCCCCAGGGATGGAGCACCCACAACTTCTAGAGGCTCACTTCCCCTGGAGTGGTTGTCTTCTGGCACTTTATTGCATGAAGTCCTCACAACCTCAATGTGTGTGAGAGATTTTGGGGAAGAGAAAACAAATCCTACACAATGTTTCCTTAACAAATTGTCTTTGATTCTCAAAACCTATTTCCTCACCTGCCACCAAAGAAACCTATCGACAGTTGATGATTCCAGACATCTGGAGGGCACCAGGCTGGGGAAATAAAAATAAAATGGAATAAAAGAAAAGAAAAGAAATGCTTGACTCATTGAATGTCCCTTTTCCACCTCAATAGAAACTCAACTGGCAATGGAGTGATGCAACCACCTACACCCCAGAAAGCCTCCTCTGGGACAACAGAGCCCCCAGCGCCACAGTTTCCAGTGCTCAATGCATCTCGGTCACCAACATCCAGAGTCCAGGAAGTGCGTCTCAGTCCCTTTACAGAAAAAGGGGTGGGGGTGGGGGGGGAATGAGGAAGGCGACATCTAAGGAGGTCCATCCTCCATCCCTCCTTCCTTCCCTTCCTTTCTCCTTCCCTCCCTCCCTCCTCCCTTCCTCCTACCCTCCCTTCTTTTCTTCCTCCCCCTTTTTTTCTGCCCTCTCCTTCCTTCCTTCCTTCCTTCCCTCCCTCCTTCCTTCCCTTCCTTCTTCCTGTCTTTTCTTCCTCCCCCTCCCTCCCTCGCTCAATGGCATCCTTCAATCAACTAAAACACTGACTTTCTTCATCCCAAGTCTAACAGCCTTTCTGGTCCTTCTCCCCTCCAGATGCAGCCAGGTGGATCCAGCGCACCTGTAACACTCTCCTGCCCTTCATCTGCAAGTACAGAGCTTCCTTATAGGTCTAACCAGCCACGGAGGAGACAAGCAGACGGCCTCTTCCTCATTGGGGAGCATCTAAGGGGGCTTCTGCAACACCCCGATTCCACGGGAGATCCACCTCCTGACCCTCCTTGACCGTCTTCCTCCCAACAGGACAACCAACCTCACTTCCTGGTGTGCCCTGGTGCCAAGTTCTTCACCCTCCTGTGCCTCTTGCTAATTGTTGATGGTAGCTAACCTCAATGTTTTAAAGATGTTTATACCTGTGTTTCTATTCTACTGTAAACTGGGGCTCTTGGCTGCAGGTAAATTGAACAAATAAATAAAGAGCAAACTGCTTCTTGGGTTTACTGAACTAAAATGGAAAAGGTCCTTTCTCCTTTGGCCAGGGTAGATTTGTTTGGCCCTTATTTGGCTGCCAAGAGAGTAGATGTGAACACAGCTACACACCCTTCTCGGTGGGTGAGAGTGGCCCCCAGAACTTGGTCTGCAAAGCATTTCGAAGCCAGCTATCCCTCCAAAGACATAAGGATGGTCGTGTGATTTTGGGGGATGTCAAAATACCTACTCTATCGGGGTGATTGCATCAGCTTGGATGAAGCAGCTCTTCTGTGAAGTCCAACCGATTCCTGTGTCTATCTGGGTGGCCAGGATTCTCACCTCAAAAACTGGTGTGTGTGTGTGTGTGTGTTTACCTGCCATGCTTCAGTCCCGCCCCACAATCTCACGAATCTCAGCTATCCTGAGATTCGTGAGAATTTAATGCAAATAAAAGTTGACCTATTCTGGATCCTCATTTGCATCTGATAGAATAACAGAATATGAGGAAAGGGACCTCGGAGGTCTTCTAGTCCAGTAGTCACCAACTGGTGGTCTGTGGACCACCGGTCATCCATGAGAAAATTTTGGTGGTCCGCAGAAAAATTATTTGCATTTCTTATATTGCACTAAATATTATTTATCTTTTAAAAAATTCGTATTAGTGGTCCGCAGGATTTAAAACTATGACTTTAGTGGTCCCTGAGGTCCGAAACATTGGTGACCCCTGTTCTAGTCCAACCTCCTGCTCCAGCAAGAGACCCTACATCATTTCAGACAAATGGTTGTCCAATTTTTTCTTAAAAACCTCCAGTGATGGAGCACCCACAACTGTGCGTGCCCCTTCCCCCCCAAGCCATGTGATAGCGAGATGGGCAGCATATAAAATAAATAAAAGAAAAAGAAAAAAGAAAGAAAGAAAGAAAGAAAACAAAGAAAAGAAAGAGAAAGAAAAGAAAAAGCAAGGAAGGAAGGAAAGAAGGAAGGAAGGAAGGAAAGAAAGAAAGAAAGAAAGAAAGAAGAAAAGAAAGAGAGAAAAAAGAAAGAAAAAAGAAAGAAAAAAGAGAAAGAAAAAGAAAGAAAGAAAAAGAAAGAAAGAGAAAGAAAGAAAAAAGGAAAAGAAAGGAAAGAAAAAAGGAAAGAAGGAGAAAAGAAAGGAAGAAGAAAGAAAGAAGAAAGAAAGAAAGAAGAAAAGGAAGGAAGAAAAAGAAAAAAGGAAGGAAGGAAGGAAGGAAGGAAGGAAGAAAGAAAGAAAGAAAGAAAGAAAGAAAGAAAGAAAGAAAGAAAGCCCCTTTTTAGTGTTCCCAAATGCTAAAACCGCTCAAGAGCTTCCGGTTGGTCTGTCTCCTTGGTTTTTCTCATCAGAGGAGGCCTGAAGTGGGAGAGAGATTTGGGACCCGAACTCATTCGTCCTTCTGTCCTTTTACAAGCCGGACTTGATTCAACGATTCTCTCCTTATTGAGCAAGAGGTTGGACTTGACCAGGGGGGGTCTCCAAACGTGGCCACTTTAAGACTTATGGACTTCAACTCCCAGAATTCCATGGCATGGTTGGCTGGCTGGGGGGTTCTGGGAGTTGAAGTCCAAGTTTGGAGACCCCTGCATCAGGACATCTCCAAGGTCCTTTCACAACTCTGTTCTTCTGTATTTTTTTATTCTATTCTAAGAAATGAAGACAACCCCTTAAGCCAATAATGACTGAATTCTTGTTCTCGCCTTACACTTTGCCATTTAGCCTGAAGGTCTTTGTGGCTTTATGGTTATTAAAGGCTTAGCTGGGAATAACAGTTTCTTTCTTTCTTTTTTAAAAGACACGGAAATATCACCAGTCGTAGCCTTTGATTCCTGAATCAATCAGTCAAATATCTGTCCATCCATGGACTCTGTGGGTGCACAATGGAGCAAATATCCGGGTTCAGACATGCTCAAAACTACCGCGAGGAACCAGAAGGGGGAGGCAGAAATAGAGGAGTCTCAATAATTTTGTCTCAATTTGCCCATCAGAGTGGACAGAATCCTGTTGGTTCTTCTCCCAACTTGGCTGTCATGAAAATGTGGACAAGCCAAAATCACCAAGATCAGAGAGCTCCAAAGACCCCATAGCTCTCTCCTCTCTCTTCTCCCCCTTCTCTCTTCAGTCAGGTTGGATATGGAGAATCAAATATGGGCAGAAGCAGGGGTGGGTTCTGGTTTTCTTCACTGCCGGTTCGCTCAGTGACAATCCACGCATACGCAGTGCTAAAACAAAGCTTCTGCGCATGTGCAGAAGCAAAAAACAAGATGGTGGCACCTATGGCGCCACCGAGAGAACCGGCTCAGGGGCTTGGCAGGCCTGGGTCACTGCCGGTTCCAGTGACCCAGGCCACCAAGTTACTACCAGTTCTATAGAACCGGTCCAAACCGGGAGGAACCCACCTCTGGGCAGAAGAAGATCTGAAATGGGGAGTTGCCCTTCAGATCCCTCTCCTCATCACAATCTTAGACAGGAAAAAAAATGATGTTTGATGGTTATGGATAATACGAAAATGGTTGTGAATGACCTCCTAATGTTGGGATTTGATGACTATTAAAAAAAAACCTTCCCTCCCTCCCTCCCTCTCATTTTCACTTTCCCTTCCTTCCTTCCTTCCTTCCTTCCTTCCTTCCTTCCTTCCTTCCTTCCTTCCTTCCTTCCTTCCTTCCTTTCTCTCCTCTCTCTCTGTCTCCTCCTCCTCCTCTCTCTTTTCCTTCCTTCCCTCCCTCCCTCCCTCCTTCCTCTCATTTTCACTTTCTCATCTTTCTTCCTTCTCTCCTTCCTTCTCCTTCTCTCTTTCTTTGTCTCCTCCTCCTCCTCTCTTTTCCTTCCTTCCTTCCCTCCCTCCATCCTTCCTTCCTCTCATTTTCATTCTCATCTTCCTTCATTCCATCCATCCATCCTTCCTTCCTTTCTTCTCCTCCTCTCTCTCTTTCTCTGTCTCCTCCTCCTTCTCTCTTTTCCTTCCTTCCTTCCCTCCTTCCCTCCCTCCCTCCCTCCCTCCTTCCTCTCATTTTCACTTTCTCATCTTTCTTCCTTCTCTCCTTCCTTCTCCTTCTCTCTCTTTCTTTGTCTCCTCCTCCTCCTCTCTTTTCCTTCCTTCCTTCCCTCCCTCCATCCTTCCTTCCTCTCATTTTCATTCTCATCTTCCTTCATTCCATCCATCCATCCTTCCTTCCTTTCTTCTCCTCCTCTCTCTTTCTCTGTCTCCTCCTCCTTCTCTCTTTTCCTTCCTTCCTTCCCTCCTTCCCTCCCTCCCTCCTTCCCACCCTCCTTCCTTCCTTCCTTCTCTTCTTCTCTCATCCTCTTTTTCTTTTTCTCTTTCTCTGTCTCCTCCTCCCCTCTTCCTCTTCCTCCTCCTCCTCCTCTCTTGTCCCCTTATCCTCCTTCTCCACTCCACAAACCCCACTCCCTTCCAGCACTGATGATGTCCCTTCGTTGGGTTATGAAACCTCTGCAAGAAAACCCCAAACTCAGAAATCACCAGGGGAACCCCCCCCCCAGTTCAACCCTGAGCTGCAGAGATTCTCTTCTATCAGAAGCAATGGCAAGATAGAAAGATGGTCTGATCTCTGTCTGCAGCCCTGGGACCTGGGAAGTTGTGGACCATCAGCAGACTATTGGGGCATTTTTGGAGAAGGAAGCAAACCCACGTGTCCAGACAGAGATCAGAACATTGTGAGCCCCCAGTTCTTCCCCTGGAGGGCTCCCAAGTGGGGCTAAGACTTTCTTTGTACCAGAGAGTATTTGTGGGGGGAGGGGGAGAGACAGATGTGTTTGTTGCTTCCTTGGAGCCTGAATGGAAGTTGGCTAAGAGCCCCTGACTCAAGACCTCTGAAGGCAGAAGACAGTCACCAAGCAAAGGGTATTTGCATCCACTTCAGGGTCCTACGGCTTCAGTGGAAATGGTTCATTTTTTGGTCTGTTCCGTCACTTTGAGGCTGCGTGTCAGCAGAGCAGAAATGACATGAATGTTCTTATGTTGACAAGTACAGGACACGTGTGCATGTGTGTGTGCATAAAGATAATGGGGGTTTATGTAAAACATTTTGCAATATGGATTGAGCAAAGTTTGGAGGGAATGACATTTAATGACTGAACCAATCCAGGCTCAGATTGTTTAAAGAATTTGCTTCCTTCTTCCCTCTCTTCTTCTTCTTCTTCTTCTTCTGCTTCTTCCTGGTTTCCTTTCCAAAGGGAAGAAGGCAACTTTGTGCTTGTGGCACTTTGCGTCAATGCTTTGTGGTGCTCTCTCTTTTGGGGGCTCCAGGGACCAGCTTCACACTTTGGACACTTTAAAAATAGAAGAAATACATTAATAAGATGAGCTGCTCCCTGTGAAAGGAGTTAAAACCCGAGAAGTGACCGTGCTGAGCCTCTCACACCAGCAAAACCTCTACTAGATCCAGACGACGTGTTGATCAGCTCTGAGAAATATCCCTCCCTCTTTTTAACACAACCTGCAATGGTTGGCTAGTTCTTGGTTGGCTTAGTGTGTCACGCAGAGGAAGCCAGGATGGTGGGTTTCATCTAGTGGCAACTGTACAAATCCAGAGAGGGGGGTTTGATTCTGTCCCAAATGAAAGGGGTGACATGGGAAAGTCCTTGGGTTCAGCAAAAGACAAGAAGAACATGGAGGCATGAAGTCAAACGGACAGGAGGGATGTTGGAAAGCCATGTTAGAAAGTTGGACTTCACAGAAAGAGCAGTCGAAGGTTGCAACCAGCATCCAGCACAGAGGATGGGCCAATCCTCAGTAACTGGGTTTGAACATGGCTGGGATAAAGACATGTCATTCACCTGGAAAAAAAATTAAGAAATGAAATAACATAACGTAAATTGTGATGGACCACAGGGCCTTTTTCTGCTGTCAGTTTTCTATGTTTCTGTGTTGTAGGGAGTTTGCAGGAGAGACTTGTGTGGTTTGTGGTTCAGCATTTCTTGAAAACCCAGCCAGTCATTCAGCAGATTGTGTGAACGAAGCACCCGTTCCCTTTTCTTAACCCGGGTTGAGGTCTTGGGCTATTGTGGGAAGGGAGTGAAGCCCTCCCTGGGGAGGATGCTGGGAGCTGTTCATCCCTGCAGGTCCTGAAGGAAAGTAAGAGAAATCTCACTCACAAAAAGAGAAAGTCAACCTGTGAACAGCAGCTCCAAGACCAAGATGCCGTGTGTGTGTGTGTGTGTGTGTGTGTGTGTGTGTGTGTGTGTGTGTGTGTGTGTGTGTGTGTGTGTGTTAGCCATGTGTCCAGGGTGCTGAGCAGTGGCTGGACTGGATGGCCTCAGGACTATTACAAATTGCCGTATTTCTGTGTGAGATCTATCCTGGCAGAATGTAAATCCTCTCAGATTAAAGTTCTTTTGTGCTACTTCCTTGTGGTTAAACCAAAAATTCCCTTCTGAAGCAATTTCCTTCTCCCTCCACTCCCACTCCCCAAGAAATCCACCCCCCACCCACTCCTGCTTCCCTTGCCTATAAAGGCCTCCATTCCCTTTGCTGGAGGAAAGCCTGGAGTTGCCACTGAGCAGACTTGCTATCCCAGGAGGCAAAGGGACAGGTGAGTGCGGCTCTCCCACCTGTGGACATCTGACAGGTGAGGCCCCTGCAGCAGATCGCTCTGCGTCTCTTTCTCCATTTGAAGGGAATTCTTGCAGGGGGCTGCGCGTGATGTCCAGGTTCCAGCAGGGGATCAGTGGGAGGCAGGGAGCAAGGGATCTTTGGGGGGATCTCTGGGGAAGATGCACAGGAGAGACTTTCCAGGGGAGGCCCTTCTGCCCTTTATGGAGCAATGCAGGATCCGCTGTGACCCACCAAGGCTGCTGGATGACCAAGGAGGGAGAAACGGGGTCCAGATGGGTAAAGAAAAAATTGGGATTCCCACCTTGGTCCTCGGTTGGATGTGAGGCCTCCTTCCTGAGGGGGCTTTCCCCTGGGTCTCCCTCTCCTTTCCTCTTCTCCTCTCTTTTTGCTCTTCTCTGCAGGAAAGGAAAGAAGACCATGGGGCGATTCAGCTTTGTGAGCTTCAGCTTGCTGGTCGTGGCCCTCTCCTTGAGTGGTGAGTTCCAGCAGGGTCTCTGGGGTCCGGAGAGGCCAATGATCTTGCATCTCAAACCCCTTCCTCATTTGACACCCTCCCTCCAGCATCCTGTCCCCGAAGTAGCTTTTCTTCCTGCTTGGCTTATTCTGCCATTTAGACCCCACCTTCTCTCTCTGCTCCAAGACCCAGGACTCTGTGCAACGATACAAAACCAAAGCAAAATTAACAGGATTGAAATGGAGAATGAAGTTAAACCCTTGGCAAAAATGCATGCCTCAATCGTTGAACGTAGAATGCTGGGATTTGCACTTTATGGGGCCCACAGAAGAGAAGTCTCAATCCCAGAGACCAAAGAGCTGAGCCTCTGCCGAGGAGAGCTACAGAAGGGCCTCTCCTGGGCAGTGGGTAGCAGTGGGGGGTACTCCTCAAATAATCAGCCACTCAGGGGTTTAGGGCTTGAGCAGTTTGGGGGATCCAGGAAGCCAGTGGAGAGCCTTTAGGACAGACCCACATGATCTCCCTGCCTTGCACCAGTCCATAGCCTGACTCCTACCTTCCGCAGGAATTGCAATTTCAGGAGGCTTTCAAGGGCAGCCCCACAAAAAGTACATTGCAGTAGTCTGGCTAGGTTGCAACCAAAGTGGGGGTAATTGTTGCTACGTCCGGCTGGCTTGGGAAGTTTGGGAAGGCCATGTAAGGTGGGTTGGGCACAGAGAGAAAGAGGGGAATGGCCCAAAACCACCCACCTGGCTTTCATGCCTAAGACAGGACTAGAACTCCTGGTCTCCCACTTTCTAGCCAGGTGCCCTAACCACTATACCAATCTGGGTCAGTTGGGACTTGAGGCCTGCAAAGGTTAATCTGACTCTTGAAGGTTCCTTCCTGGCTTTGCACCGTTCCCTAAATGATAAACCAATCCAGGTGGAGAGAGTCACACAAGATATGAAGCTTCCAGGGAGTTAACCAGGACTAGCTCTAACCAAGGTTTGGACAATCTGCAAATGCAGTTCCAAGTCAGTTGCAATTTACTGTCATCAAAGATGTTTGCAACTCAGCAGGTCAAGAATGTTCTGCAGACCCAGTTGTTGTCTCCTCCTCCTCCTCCTCCTCTTCTCCTGGCCATCTTCTCATTGTGCTCTCTCTCCTCCCACACAGGAGCTGGAGCTGATCACCATTGCCCCTCCGGTTGGTCCTCCTATAATGAGTTTTGCTACAAGGTCTACAATAGATCAGTGACCTGGAACGAAGCAGAGGTTAGAAGTGCTTGTGTGTGCCTGTGAATCTCTTAGCCCAGGCAATGGAGAAGTCCAGGCAGAGCCTGGAAGACCCCCCCCAAAGACCCCTCCTGGCTGGGCTGGTGGAGGGCCACTAGGCCGGGGTGCCTGCATGCGTAGCAAAGATCAACATTTTGGGATAGCCTGAAATGCAGATATTCTGAGGACTTCCTCTGAGCCCATTTGATCTTCTCTTCTCCCCTCTTTGAGCCAGCAGGAAATGGTGCCAGGGTGCCAATTCCTCCCCTGACTCTGGGCACAAGGTGGGCAGGTGCCAGCAGCCTTATGGGTAGCATATAGGGACAATTAAGGGCAGGGATTTGCAGTTTTCCTGGTTTGTTCACTCCCGCCATCCATTTCCACCAATGCCCCTCCTTAATGTGGTTTTCTTTTTAAATTTATTTTTATCCCACCTTTATTATTTTTTACAAATAACTCAAGATGACCAACACACATAATAGTGCTTCCTCCTGCTTTGCCCACTAGAACCCAGCTGCTGTAGCCTAGAGGTAGAGCTCTTGCCTCACAATCAGGAGGTTGTGAGTTCTATCCTAGGTAGAGGCAAATGTAGGGTCTCCTACTTGGGCAGGGGGTTGGACTAGATGACCTGCAAGGTCCCTTCCAACTCTGTTAATATGTTTAATATGTTTAACTCACAGCCTCCTGGCTTCTGGCTCTTAGCTGGCTCTCAGTTTGGTTTAGGGTTGAGGGTGGAGGAAGCAAATTTTGACAGAAGTCTGATAAGGGGATTAGACATTTGTCACAACTCATTTCAAGATTGACAGGTGAGAGGCTTTGCGGGTGTGTGTCATGGAGCTCTCCAGTAACATTGTGCAACCTCTCCCTTAAGCCCATCACCCAATTCTTGGGCTACTCCGAATGAATAGTATAATAGCAGTATTTTAGAAGAGCGCTAAACCTAAGTTTTAAAATACTCCCTGATATTTGAACACTGGATGGAAACTAATCAAGGAGAGAAGCAACCTAAAATGAAAAAGAAAACACAGTCACCTCCAGAAGTTGTGGGTGCTCCATCACTGAAGGTTTTTAAGAAGAGTTTGGGTAACCATTTGTCTGAAATGGTCTAGGGCAGCGGTTCCCAACCTTCCTAATGCCGTGACCCCTGCCCCACCATCGCGCCCCCACCGCGACCCACCCGCCACCGCCATTTGGGTTCTTCGCAGAGTCTCTCCCATCTACCTGTAGCATTCGGGGTGAAGGGGTGGCTCCCTCCGGGCAGCCACCTGTCCCGGCCCCACCAAAGTCACAAACGCCTTTCACGACGGGGCTCAAAAAGCTCCCAGAAGGAACACACGAAGCAAGTGGAGACCTTGCCCAGATCTGGAGACTTCGGCCGGACGCCGTCATTTGGGTTCATTTACCCTCTGCGCATGCACAGAATGCTTTGTGCATGCGCAGAGGGTAGAAGAACCCAAATGGCGGCGGCGGGGTGGGTCGCAGGGCGCGGGTTGTGGGGCGCGATATGGCCAGGCTTGCGGCAGTGGGGGGGGGGAGCTGAGGATGCCAGGGCGACCCCTGGAAAATGATTGTTCAACCCCCAAAGGGGTCGCAACCCCCAGGTTGGGAACCGCTGGTCCAGGGTCTCCTGCTTGAGCAGGGGGTTGGACTAGAAGACCTCCAAGGCCCCTTCCAACTCTGTTACACTGTTATAAACAGCTGGTAGATGCATGAATGTGCATCAATTCTAGATTCCATTGAAAAGCCGGGCAGCAGCTGGCTTGGACATCTCCCCCAATGCTTAAAGCTGGCATACGGTTGGCCACCTCCCAAATTTTGCAAAGTTTTTCTTCTGCTCCTCTCGGAAACTCTGCGCAAAGAGGCACCTTTGTTGAGCCAGAGGGGGCTCCACAGACAGGAAGCAGGTGGTGAGGGGTTTCTGTAGAGCCCACTACCCAAAAGGCTGGTCCTGGGTTCAGGCTAGGGCCTTGCTAAAGTGCTGGTGGTGGGGTCAGAAACCCGTGAAGCTGAATCAGGAATTGTTCAAAAACTGCGTATTCAAGCCAGGGCAACTGCAATCAAATCCTTGCTCTTCTCTCCGAGAAACAAACACACATATCTGCTTCTCAGCTAACCAAGTCTCCTTCCCTCTCGTCCCTCCCTCCCTCCCAGAGATTCTGCCTGCAACAACAAGAAGACAGCCACCTCGCCTCCATCCAGAGCAAGCAAGAGGCAGCGTTCATTGTGAGGCTGGCCTACCATAGGGCCAGACCCACGTCCAGCGTCTGGATCGGACTGAATGATCCAGAGAAAGTAAGTCCTTTCCAATGTTAATCTTCATGGATTTATCTTTACTGCTTCTAATGGGTTTTATTGATGAATCCTCCAATGGGAGGCAGAGATCTCTCTACTGAATGTTCTTGCCTTGGACAACACCATGGAAAATAGAAAACATTTACTCTCTCTCTCTCTCTCCAAATCCGTCCTGCCCCATTGAAGGACTGACTGCTGTCTGTGAAGCCCCAAAGGGACGGATCCTGCCCTGGCCCCCATCTCAGCATCAAGGCCTCCCTTCCTCTTGAGGGCCCCTTGGATGGGCTCTAAACCTGGTTGAAACTCTGGGGGGGGGCATGAACTGAGGGACTGCAGAGATTGGCCTGGGAGGGCTGTTCTTTCCTCTCCCTCCTTTTTTTTATTTTATGCAGGAAATTCTTGTTTCTGTTACGGGCAGGCTTTCTTCTTCTGCTCTGTGGCATTTTCAGTTCTTTGAAAAATGCTGGATCATATACAAAGAAAGGATGTTTCCCTGGGGTTCAGATCAGCTCCTGGTGACTTTGGGAATAGAAATATTAATCTCTGGCCACAACAGAGAAGTAGGTCCTGCCTCAAATCAAAATGAATGAATGAATGAATCCAGGATGCTTTTCCATTGGCATCTGTCACCAATAGACCTGGGGAGTTTATTGATGGTCTCCCACCCAAGGACTCATTGATTTTGACCCTATTTATCTTCCTGAGATCAGTCAGCCACCAGACTAGAGGATAACAGGATAACAGAGTTGGAAGGGACCTTGGAGGTCTTCTAGTCCAACCCCCTGCTCAGGAAAACCCTAGAGTCTAGAATCTTTCAGACAAATGGTCATCCAATCTCTTCTTAAAAGCCTCCAGTGTTAGAGCATCCACAACTTCTGAAGGCCAGCTGTTCCACTAGTTGATTGTTCCCATATCAGGAAATTTCTCCTTATTTGTAAGTTGGATCTCTCCTTGGTTAGTTTCCATCCATTGTTTCTTGTCTTACCTTCAGGGGCTTTGGAGAATAGCTTGACCCCCCCTTCTTTGGGGCAGCCCCTCAAATATTAGAAGACTGCTATCATGTCTCCCCTGGTCCTTCTTTTTATTAAACTTGGCATACCTGCAACCATACTTCATATGTTTTAACCTCGAGCTGCCTAATCTTCTTTCTTGCTCTTCTCTGCACCCTTTTTACCATCTTTTCCATATTGTGGTGACCAAAACTGGGTACAATGGTCCAAGTACAATCTTACCAAGGCATTATAAAGTGGTATTAACACTTCATGTGCTCCTGATTCTGTTTTTTTGGCAGCTGCCGCACACAACTGGCTCATATTGAAGTGATTGTCCACTAGGACTCCAAGATCCCTCTCACAGTTACTGCTATTGAGCCAAGTTTCACTTAATCTCTACCTGTACATTTGGTTTTTATTGCGTAACTGTGAAATCTTACTTTTCTCTCCACTGAATTTCATTTTATTAGACGGGGGTCCAGTGTTCAAATCTGTCAAGATCCTTCTGTATCCTGAGCATGTCTTCTGGGGTGTTGGCTAGTCTGCCAGTTTAGTGTCATCTGCAAATCTGATGAGTTCCCTTTCTATTCCCTCATCTAAGTCATTGATGAAGATATTGAGGAGTACTGGGCCAAAGATGGAACCTTGTGGGACCCCACTGCTTACTTCCCTCCATGTAGATTTTATTTATTTAGCATATGACAAATACATAGACTTATAGTGGTTCAAATGTTAATGTCCAGTCCACCCAGCCATTCAAGGACAGGGTGGTCTATGTTGAAAAAAATCAGACATTGGGCTGATGTAAGCTCTTGATGGACATTTGGACACAATGTGGTGGATATTTTGTTGAGGAGCAGCACAGTCACACTGAGGGGTAGAGACAAGAGCCCACTTAAGCAATGAGTCCTGGCAGACACCATGTTGGGTACGGATCCTGTTCAGAGTTGACCAATGCTGGCGAGGAAGCTCAAAACCTGGCACCTTTTGTGTAGGGTCATCTACGTAACTGCCTGTTTGTACATGTAGATGTAGTACCATTGAGGACTACATGTTGTTTGTCAGCTAGTTACAAATCCATCTGGTGATGATCAAATCTTTTAATCCTCACCTATCTAAGCATTCACCAAGTTTAGCCCCGATTAGCTGTTCCAAATCAACTGAGATTGATGGAGAAATTGAGAAATAGAGTGGGAGAGAGGGGGAGAGGGAGAGGAAGAGGGGGAGGGAGGGAGGGAGGGAGGGAGAGAGAGAGAGATGGTCTATTTAATTTATAACAGAATAACAGAGTTGGAAGGGACCTTGGAGGTCTTCTAGTCTGCCCCTTGAAACTTGCAAGCTTTTCTCTCTCTGGCCCTGCAGAGTCAGAGCCCCCTCCTCAATTGGCTAATGCAACTTCCCTTTCATTACAGAAAGGCATCTGGCAATGGAGTGATGGCTCCCATTTCAGCTACAAATCCTGGACGCCAGGAGCCCCCAACAACCATGCAAACAAGGAATATTGTGTTGTGCTGTCAGTCTTTTCAAGTAAGTGAATGTGATGGTGCACATTGGGTTAAGTCGAGGAGGGTGCGCTTCCCACAACCAGGGCCCAAGGGACCCTTCTGGCAACCTTGACCCCTTGGCCACCAATGACCTTTGTTGACCTCTCGGAGCTCTGAGCTGCCACAGTCCTACACTCTGTACAGACAAGGGGACCCAAAACGTCCATGGGACACACCATTCAAATGGAAGTGGAGCTGTATATGATATATTACAGGGCCATCAGCTCATAATCAAAGTAACAATCCTCATCTTAACCCTGTTCTGAAAGGCCATCGTTGTCACGGGACATCTGGTATTTTCTTCATTTTTTGCTTGCTCAGATATATATCAATCTTGCAACCCCCCCCCCAGACTTCCGGTTTTGGAGCGCTTCATCGCAGACATCCCTCGTTGGATGCCTTTCCGATCTTTGTTAAAAGCCGCCAGAACAGCTGTCTGGCGGCTTTAAAATCTCTTCCCCGGGCAAAGGGGAGAGATGAGAGCCTGACAGGAGGGGTAGAGCCCCCCCAGCGCCTTAGGAGCCATCTGGCAGGGCGCGAAGGGAGAGCTCCCCATGCAGCCTGTCTCCAGCTCCGAAGATCCGGAAACCTCTGCCTTTTGCAGAGCTAGATGGAGTGACCAGCCGCTGCTTCAAAAATGGGATTTATAACTACATTTAAACTATAGAAGCAGACAGAGAGAAACAGGCGTGAGATGGGCAAGTACTGAAACCTCTTTTTTTCCTTTTTTTTTCAACTCCTGGGTAAGCTTTCACTTCGGCAAGGGAACAAAGGAAACAGAGTAACAATATGGCGATTGAGAAGTGAAAGTGACTTTCGTTTCCCCAGAGGCTTTTTTTTTTTTTTTTCTTTCTCTCTCTCTTATGGAAACTTTTAACTTGGAAAAATGGTTTTTTCTTTCTCTGTCTCCTAACTCTGGATTAAAGTTATAATAGAAATATTTTCAATAATAAAAGACTATCTGATTTTTAAACTGGAAAGAACTTTAATCAGGCAACTGGCTTTCTTTCTTTTTTGTACTCTTTTGAAACACCAATGGCTTCAAAGTTTGGAAAGACTGTTTTGACTAAAAGAAATGACTATTCATCTGGATATATTTCTAAAATGCAACTTAACACTGAGCTAACACCTCCACAGCTTTTGACACCTGAAAATTTATTAAATAATTTAAAGATTATGAAACATGAACTTACTTTGGAATTTAACCAGAAAATAAGTGAGATAGACCATAAGATGCAGGCTGCTTTGAAGAATATGAATCAACAACTAAGATTTGATGTGTTAGAGGTTTGCAAAGGCTTAGCAACAAATATTGAAGTTTTGGCAGAACGTATTGAAACAAATAAACAAGCTTTGGCAACTTCGGTGAATTACATAGATAAAATCCAAAATGACATTGCAAATTTTGAAAAAGAGGTCTTAATGACTCAGTTCAGATCTATGGAAGTTGCTATAAGGATTAGAGGTTTGAAAGAAGGATTATATGAAAATTTAAAAGGCAGGATGGTTGACATATTGGATCAGGTGTCTGGAATTTCTAAAGCGGAATTGGCTACACAAATCGACAAAACATACAGAATCAACTCGTGGTACGCCAAACAAAAGCATCTACCAAGGGATATTGTCATATATTTTACCACAAGAGCTCTACGGAACAGAATTATACAAGCAACGTTTAACAATAATCTTATGGTGAATGGTCAGGAACTAAAGATTTGGAAAGAAATCCCCTCTAAAATGCTTAAAGCCAGGAAAAGCTATACTTTTTTGATTGATGAATTTAAGAGATTAAATTTACAATATAAATGGGAAGCACCAGTTGGAGTAGCAGTGAAATTTTCTGGAAAAAGATACCGGCTCAACACGATAAAAAAAGCTACTGAATTTTATGTCAATGTTCTAAAGGCTGATATATCCAAGATTCCAGAAGAAGGGTGTATGAAAATAAAAGAGGAGGAGGAGGGGAAGCCACCTTCGATGGATCAAAAAGAAATAGACTCAAAAATCCAAAAGGAGTGCCTGAATCAGATAGCTGGGGAAGAGGAGATGGAGGTTTGGGAGCAGACGGGAGACGACTTGACAAATTTGAATTTATTGAACTATTAAAAGATGAACTATCAAGATACAAAACAATGTGATGTTGAAATATATTGGATGGATAGAGACTAATATGATTGTATTTTATCTTTTCCCTATCTAATGATTACTTATGCAATATTTAGTTAAGTTCTATATAATTTTGAGGTTATTTTTAATGTTGATAATATTAGATATATATAGTTTGTTGAAGATTTGTTTATTGTTTATTCTTCTTTTATTTTCTTTTTTTGTTTATTGAAGTTAGCGAATTAATTTAGAATAATATTATCTTATTAATATCATGATGAAATTTAATATTTGATGATTACTTATGTAACATTTAGTTAAGTTTTATCTTAGAGGTTATTTCTAATGTTAATAATATTAGTTTAAGATTTGTGTATTTTATATTTAGTTATTACTTATGTAACACTTACCTTGTATAAGATAGAGGACTGAAGGGAGGAGGTAGGAGGTTTGTTTGTTTGTAGTGTTAAAGAGTTTTCTCTTTCTTTCTTTCTTTTTTTTTATTCTCTTTCTTTTTTCTCTCTCTCTTTTTTGTATCTTTACTATTGTATACAAATGCGATATATTAGTACTGTATAGTTTGGAGTTGAAGTTTTTTTTTAAAAATAGTGTTCTTTTTTTTCCTTTTTCCTTTTTCTTTTTATTAACAATTTAAACTTATTATTATGCCCTGTATTATCTCTGGGAAGTCCGGGGGGGGGAGGTGGGGAGGGAAGGGGGTGGGTCTGGGGGGGGGAAATAAAAATGTTTGTACTTTGGATTTAATATTTTGTTACCACTTATGTAAGTTTGTACTAATAAAACTTTTTTGAGAAAAAAAAAAAAATCTTGCAACCCCCATTGCAGGGAGATGGATCTCAGCCCCATTTTGTGTGTGTAGAACAGAAATATTAACACATCAGGGGTGGGTTCTAAGTTAACTCGCTGCTGGTTCGCTTCCTCCCGCGCCACAGAAAAAAAGCTGAAAACAAGATGTGACCGTATGCACAGTGCTGGAAACTCTGCTTTTGCGCATGCTCAGAAAAAAAAATTACAATTTTTTTTTAAAAAAAGATGGTGGCTCCCACGGACTGGCACCGACCGAACCGGGTCGGCGACGTCATCATGACATCATCAGAGGGTCGCTACCGGTTTGCCCGAACCGGTCAGAACCAGGAGGCACCCACCCCTGTAACACATGTCTGAACAGCCTGAAAGCTAGTTTGGTCTACTGGCTAAGACTCCAGGCTAGAAACCAGGAGACAGTGAGTTCTAGTCCCACCTTAGGCACTCAAGCCGACTGGGTGACTTCAGGCCAGCCCTCTCTCTGTGCCCAACCCACCTCGCAGGGTTGATGTTGTGGCGAAAAGAGGAGGAGGAAGGTGTGCTGGATATGTTTATCGCATTCAGTTCTTTGTAAAATTAATACACTCGGGATACAAATAAATTAAAAAAGGAAATAAAATTTAAAAATAGACAAAAGAAACATGATGGCTAGGTAAGTCAACTGGGTCACAACCACCTGCTGAACCCCCAGCCTGTTTTAGCACAGATGAGGTTCTCCACCTGTGGTATCTTCAGGTCCTCCTTCAACTGAGGGAGGAGCCTCTGAAAAGATCTTCTGGGACTCTCAGGGAATCACGGCAAAAGATGATCCAAATTTCTCTTTTGCTGCCCAGGTTACATCGGATGGAATGATCTGGACTGTGGGATCAGGCATAATTTTGTCTGCAAGTTCCAGCCAAGGGATGAGGAGAACATCGCTGTAAATGTTTCATTGAGGAAGTAATGAATTCCTACTTCCTGTTCTGCTCTGCACTCTGTCGCTTCATGGATGATTTCTCTAGCTTGGATCTGACTTTGCTCCTTCTGATGGGCCAGAAGGTCAAATAAATTCTTCCTAGCATGACTGGCCTCCTTTATTTTGGATATCCAGAGACTGTTGAGATCCAAAGCTCAAGACCCCCCCCCCGAGTCTTCTGCGTGGCAAGCCTTGGCATTAAAGAGGGGGCGGGGGAGGCGTCTTTTAAGAAGGACCATCCATTGATGTTAGGATGCTTTCTTGCATGTCCATCTCATTTTAATTGGAGGGTTGAGAATCTCTTGGTCCTCAGCATCCCTTTCCTGCCTCCAAAGCTGGTTGGTGCTTGCAACTTCCACTCTGGGCATGAATCCTGCTTGAAAGGGCCTGGGGGTGGGTGGGATGGTGGAGTGGTTTGAAAGAGGGGTCAAAGAGGCCATCTACATTAAGATTGAAAAGTCCTTCGTCAACAGAGTGGGAGGGATAAGACACCACCTATCTCCTCTTTCACAATACAATCCTTTCCAAGGAGGTTCCACACAGCCATTTGCACCCTGATTCAGGGGACCTTGAGGGCACAGATGAACCTCCAAGTGGCCTCCACAACTCTCAGAAAGAGGGCTAACGACCAGATGACTGCAAGGAATATCAATCCTTCCATCCTCCACTATTCAGTCAGAACTGAAGAAGCTTCTGGATGAGAAGCAAAATGTCTCCAAGGAAAAACGAAGCCCAGCTGCCTCTTGAAAAAGCCCCTTTGGGGCCACCATGGCCTAGATAGGAGGTTGGCAACATGCGGCTCTAGAGCCGCTTGCGGCTCTTTGGGCCGTCTCCTGCGGCTCCCTGTCGGATGATCCCACAAGTGGGTGGCCCCTCCCCTCCCCCTCACTCCTCGCTTGCCCTGAGAAAAGAAGGGCGACTGTGGCGGATGGAGACTCGCTCCGTATTCCAGAGCGGGAACGAAGCGCCCGTCTACTTGCCTTTTTCCGGCCCTTGTTGATGCTGTGCGCACCTCGGCCGCTGGGGGAGACGCATGGCTTTTCTCCCTGCCGAGACACTAGCTGGGCTGCCCGGCTGCAGCCGATGTTCCGCGTCGTAATGGGCTCCAGGAGGAGGAGGAGGAGGGGACGCCGTCTCCCCCATTGTGCAACACGCTAAGTTTAAGTGCAAGAGCAGCAAGCAGCCATGGAGGTGGTGAGAGGAATATGGGGAGACGCACCCCAGCCGGTGTCTCGGGGCAGAGAAAGTCATGCATCTCCCCATATTCCTCTCACCACCTCCATGCACGATGGGGGAGACGGTGTCCCTCCTCCTCCTCCTCCTCCTGGAGCCCATTACAACATGGAGCATCGCCTGGGGCGGCCCAGCCAGTGTTTTGGCACGGAGAAAAGTCACGCGTCTCCCAACAAGGGCCAGAAAAAGAGGCAAGTAGAGGAGCGTTTTGCTTCCGCTCTGAAATACGGAGCGAGTCTCCATCCGCCGCTGTCGCCCTTCTCTTCTCAGGGCAGGCGAGGAGTGAATAGGACGAGGGGAGGGCGAAGGGTGGGGGGCAGCCAGCAGGCAGGGAGCCACAGCAGGGGGATGAAAGAACTTCATTTATCTGGAAACCTGAAATGACTCTTGATTTGAAATTAAATCATATGGTAAAAAGCACCCCAAGAAGAAGAAAGAACAACATCAGCAAAACAACAACAACAACAACAACAACCCTCGCCTGTTTTTGGAAATGGTTCAAGGGGGGGGAACACACACACACACACACACACACACACACACACACACACACACACACACACACACACATGAGAGAGAGAGAGGGGGGGAGAAAGAGAGAGATGTAGAGAGATGAGAGACAGAGAGATGAGAAAAAGGGAGGGAGAGAGATGAGAGAGAGGGAGAAAGATAAGAAAGAGAGGGAGAGAGAGAAAGATCAGGAAGAGAGAGGGAGAAAGATGAGAGGGAGAGGGAGAAAGAAAGAGGGAGAAAGAGAGGGAGAAAGATGAGAGAGAGGGAGAAAGAGAGAGGGAGAAAGATGAGAGAGAGGGAGAAAGAGAGTGAAAGAGATGAGAGAGAGAGACGGAGGGAGGGAGGGAGAGATGAGAGATTACTATTTGGAACCATGACACAGGGAGAAAGATGAGAAAGAGAGGGAAAAAGATGAGAGGGAGGGAGAGGGAGAGAGAGAAAGAAAGAGGAGAAATAGATGAGATAGAGAGAGTGGAAGAAAGATGAGAGAGAGGGAGAAAGAAAGAGAGGGAGAAAGAGAAAGAGATAGAGAGGGAGAAAGAGAGAGGGGGAGAAAGAGAGAAAGAGATGAGAGAGAAAGAGAGAGAGAGAGAGAGAGATCTGTTTAAAAGAAAATACCTGGAGCCACAAAACCTGGGTAGGCGTGGCTGGGGGGATGTCATGTGACTGGGTGGGAGTGAGTGATGTTGAGTTGGCCATGCCCACCCAGGTTTTGTGGCTCCTGGTGTTTTGTTTTCTGAGGGAAATGGGCCCAAATGTCTCTTTGTGTGTTTAAGATTGCAGACCCCTGGCCTAGATGATGGAGAATCTCCATAGATACTCTCTTTGGTTGTTGAGTTTTCCAACTACCTGCTAAACACCTATTTGGGACATCTCTGGAGCTTCTCCATCACCCAGGTCCCAAAGGTGCTTTTGAAAAGGCAACTGATTTCTTTCCTTGAAAAACTTTGGCGTCTCATCCAAGAAGCTTAGCTAATGACCAACCATCAGAGTCACTGCAAACAATATAAATCTTTCTGTTCCCCACAATCAGTCAGAACTTGAAGAAGCTTCTTGGATGAGAAGTGAAACATTTTCAAAGGGGGGAGAAAACCCCCAAGAAAGCCTAGTTGCCTTTTGAAAAGCACCTTAGGTCCTACTCTGGAAGTTTTGCTGATCAGCCCCCCAAGATCCTGAAGTAATAGCATCCCCGTTGTCTCCATCCCCTCCATGGAGTTCATTTGGGCCCCAGAATGGCCACAACAAAAAAAAAATGACATAGGGGGAAAAAATAGCACCATTGAAGAACGCAGGGAGATTTCTGGAGAAAAATGCACAATTTAGGCTGAAAATGTGTTGGTGCAGAGTTGGGTAAGCGGAATTGGAGAAAGGTCTGTGTTTGGTAGAATAAACTATAGTATGATTCTTCTTAGAGTGAGAATTAATCTCACAGAGGCGATGATTGATCTTTCTCTCTGAGCTCAGACATTTAGAAATGAAACCGAAGTTAAAAGGTGTAATAAAATATTTATTTCAGTACAAAAACAATAAATTCTGAATGATTACATTATTGCTAATTAAATGCGACCGCTCCCGGTCAAAACCAAGTCAAGAAGAATAATGGAGAATCAGGAATGCACACATGCGCAGATCACATCACGTGTCCTGCTTGTTATGGAATGTACCATAATATTAGAATAGGGATGCACCACCCTGCATAGACATACAACTGACAATATTCACTACGTGACACTACCACTTGCTCATTTCTCTTGAAAGACCTTTAGGACAGCTATGCATCTACATTTGGTGGGTCTCAGGACACGTGTCTTCTCAATTGTGGTGCCCTCCATACAGAATATTCTTCCCAAAATCAAGTCGGCCCCATCCCTTTGGATTTCTTTAGAAAGCCTTAAGAACAGGTTAGGTCATGGGGGTCAAACTCAAGCCCTACGGGATGGAGCTGGCCCACGGGGCTGGCCTGGAAATAGCAAAGGACAGGCCCGCGGTGCCTCTGGCAGCCAAATCCCCCCCATGCCCTGTTTTGGCCGGCAAAGTGCTGCAGGAGGCGTCCGTCCCATCTCCCCCCCGCCCCAGCCAGCCTGCGGAAAACTACAATGCTGATCTGGCCCTCGAAAAAATTGAGTTTGACACCCCTGGGTTAGGTGATCAGGACTGATCACTTACATATGAGGCAGCAGTGTGCAGCAGCAGCCAAAAAAGTGAATCGGTTTGCCAAAGAATGAAATAAGATTGGTTTGAAACATGATCTGTTTTTAACAGACCGGTGCTGGCTTCTAGTGATAACTTTATTTATTTATACCCCAACCCCTGGTGATGGATGATCTCAGCCAGAGGTTTCATGTACAGTAGATGTTGAAAAGGAGTGGACACAGTACGGAGCCCTGCGGCACACCTGAAAATAGCGGCCAAGGGCTGAACCTCTCACTCCCTATCAACACTGGCCATGGAGAAAGGAGCTGAACCAGTACAAAAGAGCGCCACCCAGCCCCAGCCACCATAGCTGGCCCAAAAGGATACTGTGGCTGATGGAATTGAAGGCCACTGATAGGTCCAGGAGAGTGAGGATGGTTTTATTACCCCCATCCTACTCTGTGATCACTACCCTGGACGCTTCCCCAGATACCTCCCCAGATGTCAGTTCGGAGGAGGACAAACCAGTTCTGGGCATGTCAGGAGGGGAGTTGGTCAATGGCTCCAAGCAACCCTCTGAGAGGGATTTGGCTGAAGCACGGCCACTGCAGGACAGCCCTGAGGCTTCAGGCGGGAAAAGCACGCAGCTGCAGCCGGACAGCAGGGGTGGGTTCTAACTTATCTCAATGCCGGTTCGCTTCCTCCTGCGCCGCATGGCTGTGCCTTGTGGGCACACGCGTGCTTTGTGCGCACGCACATGCACATGCACAGTGACAAAAAATTCAATTTTTTTTAAAAGCCAAAGATGGTGATGCATGCACAGTGCCAGAAACTTGGCTTCTGTGCATGTGCAAAAGAAAAAAACTGGGAAAAAACCAGCCCCCCCCAAATCACCCCCAAAACAATCCCCCAAAAGATGGCAGCCTTCACGGACCAGCACCGACCGATTTGGTTCCGTGACATCATCATGATGTCACCAGCGGTTTGCTACCAGTTCGGGCGAACCGGTTGGAATCGGGAGGAACCCACCTCTGCCGGACAGTGATGATGATGAGGAACTGCCTTCAGCACCTGATCCAAGAACACGTAGGGCAGAGAAAAGGCAGGAGCAGCGAAGGTCAGCCAGATTACTCGCAAGGAGGCAGCCTTGCCCAGAAGCTGACTATTTAGCAGAGCAGACAGACAGAGATGATGCTGGGAACAAAGTGTCCATTTCCTAGCTGTGTGTTCTTGCCTTGAACATTGAATCGTGTCTTTCAATTGTTGCCTTGGGAACTTGCCTTTGCCTTGAGGACTAGTGTAACCTGTGGAACTCATTGGGGTTGAGCTAATGCCGGCTCAGGGAATTGCTGGGGAATACCAATTCAGGCTCAGAAGCCTTAATAAAAATTCCTTACACCCAGTGTGTGTGTGTGTGTGTGTGTGTGTGTGTGTGTGTGTGTGTGTGTGTGTGTGAGAGAGAGAGAGAGAGAGAGAGAGAGAGAGAGAGAGAGAGAGAGAGAGAGAGAGAGAGAGAGAGAGAGAGAACACAAGAGCACACACTGTCACCAGAGATCATCAATTGTGACCAATGCTCTTTCTATCTCATAACTGCACCTGAATCCTGACCGGAAGGCGTCTCTTTCATCCAGGACCCTCTGGAGCTGCCAAGCCACACCACCTTTTCCACAACCTGCCCTAAAAGGGGGAATTTGGAAACTGGATGAAAATTGTCCAGGCAGGTGGGATCCAGTGTTGGGGTTTTTTAAAGAAGGAGGCGAACCAGGAATTCCTTAATTCCATTGGAAATGTCCCACTCTCTAGTGACTTGTCAATCACTGTGTCAGTTTTGGAAAGCATTATTTCTGCTTGCTTCAACTGCCACATATTTTATCCTGGGAAATTGAGAGGGGTTTTTTTTGTTGGAGCGGTAGAAACTTAGTCATAACAAAATAGTTTATTCAAGGATGAATGTGCTTGCACCTGCACGGAGACTGTATCCAGTTGAGTGTGAAGATTTCATTGGACCACGTGATGAGCTTGTGGGTGTGGGGTAGGGTTGTAAACTTTCAACTGGGTGGGAAAACCCTGGAAGCTTTCAGATTTGGGTTTCCCCAGAGGTGCCAACATGACATCTCTAATAAATTGGAACTTTGAGGAACTTCTAGCCTCTGAGTTTTATTTCACTGGAGGTGTTTGCTGGAACCCTGACGCACCGCCTGGACCCACCTTTCACCATCCAGGAGGGATGAGGATGTAACTGGCAGGTGGTGGCCCTGATCGCCTCTTCCTTGGGTCCAACAGGGTCAAACTATTCTCAGATAATCAGCAAGCCTTCTCCTTAAAATCTCTTAAAATCTATATTTTCAAATGATTAAATCTTCTCCGCATATCTTCAAATCTATGCTTTCAAAAGTATATTTTTCCTTATATTGCCCAATGAATAAATCTTTGTAGCTGCACCCATAATTTCTGGACTTAGTTGGCAGGGGAGAATGTCTGCTAGGACAGCCTTCCTGATGTGCCCATCCTGAAGGCCAATTAAACTCCGTGGAGTGGAGAGAGACAACCGGGGTGCCGTTTCTTCACGATCTCGGGGCTCCTAAGAGGGATCCCCAAATCTCCCAGAGGAGGCGTCCAAGTGATAGTAGGAAAACTCAACGACCAAAAAGAGCTTCTTGCACCCAGCCCCTCACCCCACCCCGTGTCTTTTTTAGCATGATGCTGCCTTCATGCCCAGAGTGGGGATCGCAGGTGCCAGTCAGCTTTGGGGGGGGGCAGGACAGGGGTGCTGAGGCCCAGCAGAATCCAAAACTCTTCAGTTCAAAGGAGGAGGACATCAAGGAAGCATCTTAGCATCAGTGGATGGTCCTACTTAAGAGTCACCCTTCCCCCCCCTGAAGCCGAGCCTCGCCATGAAGAAGACTCAGGGGTCTTGAGTTTTGGACCTCAACCGTCTCCTGGGTCTCAAAAATAAAGGAGGCCAGTCATGCTAAGGCAGAATTTATTTGACCTCCTGGCCCATCAGAGTGAGCAAAGTCAGATCCAAGCTGCAGAAAGCATCCATGAAGGGAAGGGGTGCAAGAGCCGAGATTTCATTAGGCAGAGGGGGGGGCTTCTTGGCTTCTCCAGACTTCTCCAGGTGCTTCTCTCACTCTGGAGCTCGAACCTGAGGCTCTGCCAGGAACTTGCAGGTGAAAGGTAATGTGCTTTTGCACTCTATACTGTACCACTCGATAGAACCTGGGCAGCAAAAGAGAAATTTGGATCACCTTTTGCCGTGACTCCCTGAGAGTCCCAGAAGATCTTTTCACTCCCTCAGTTGAAGGAGGACCTGAAGATACCACAGGTGGAGAACCTCATCTGTGCTAAAACAGGCTGGGGGTTTACAGCAGGAGGTTGTAACCCGGATAACTTACATAGCCATCATTTCGTTTCTTTTGTCTATTTTTTAAATGTAATGCAATTTTTATTGGTTTATTTGTATCCTGCCTTTCTACTTTACAAATAACTCAATGCAGCAAACATATTCAACACACCTTCATCCTCCTCTTTCCCCCCACAACAACAACCCTGTGAGGTGGGATGTGCAGAAAGAGAGAGGCTGGGCCATCTGCTCGGGATAGGCCCAAAGTCACCCAGCTGGCTTTCAGACTTAAGACGGGACTAGAACTCCCCATCTCCTGGTGATTGGCCTAAAATCACCCAGTCGGCTTTAGTGCCTAAGGCTGGACTAGAATTCACTATCTCCTGGTTTCTACCTTAACCAGTAGACCAAATTGGTTTTTAGGCTGTTCTTTTGATTGGTTTATAATTTGACCAGACAGGAGTTAATATTTCTCTTCTACACACACAAAATGTATAATTGAGATCCATGTCCCTGCAATGGGGGGTTGCAAAGGACATCTGCCATGAAGAAAATGGCAGATGTCCCTTGACAACGATGGCCTTTCGGAACAGGGTTAAGATGAGGATTCTTACTTTGATTATGAGCTGATGGCCCTGTAATAATTTTCATATACAGCTCTAGTTCCATTTGAATGGTGTGTCCCATGGACGTTTTGGGTTCCCTTGTCTGTACAGAGTGTAGGACTGTGGCAGCTCAGAGCTCCAAGAGGTCAACAAAGGCCATCGGTGGCCAAGGGGTCAGGGTTGCCAGAAGGGTCCCTTGGGTCCCGGTTGTGGGAAGTGCACCCTCCTCGACTTAAACCCAATGTCCACACCACATTGACTTACCTGGCTTTAATCCCATTATTACACAATCGGCTCCTTCAACCCAGGCTTCGTAACCGAGGCTGGAGCCATCACTCCACTCCCAGCCGCATGCCTGCAAAGACAGGGAAGCCACGTTAGCCCACTGAGGAAGGGGCTCCGGCTCTGCAGGGCCCAGGGGCAGAGAGAGAGAGGGGAAAGTGGGGAGGTTTAGAGGAGCAGAGCAAATGGGTCTAGGACAATTCTCCACGGCCAACACGCTGTGGAACAAAAGTTACACTAATATCAAAGAAATGGTGGAATACAATCATTAAAGAAAGGATGCCAAAGGAGGGACAAAATAAAATGGGAGTGACAAAAAGTAAAATAATTTTTTAATTTAAATTTAATGTAATTGTTAAGCTGTCCCACAATGAGTTGTCCTGTGTTGAGTTGTCCCATTCCAAGAGCAAATGTATCCCACCCCCCATTCTCCCTCACTCACTCCCAGGAGGAAAGAACAGCCCTCCCAGGCCAATCTCTGCAGTTCCTCAGTTCATGCCCCCCCAGAGTTTCAACCAGGTTTAGAGCCCATCCAAGGGGCCCTCAAGAGGAAGGGAGGCCCTGATGCTGAGATGGGGGCCAGGGCAGGATCTGTCCCTTTGGGGCTTTACAGACAGCAGTCAGTCCTTCAATGGGGCAGGAAGGATTTGGTAAGGGGAGAGAGAGGGAGGGAGGGAGGGAAGGAGGGAGGGAGGGGAGGGAGGGAGGGAGAGAGAGAGAGAGAGAGAGAGAGAGAGAGAGAGAGAGAGAGAGAGAGAGAGAGAGAGAGAGGGAGGGAGGGAGGGAGGGAGGGAGGGAGGGAGGGAGGGAGGGAGTAAATGTTTTCTATTTTTATTTTCTATGGTGTTATCCAAGGCAAGAACATTCAATAGAGAGATCTCTGCCTCCCAACAGAGGATCCTTCCCAAAAAAACCCAACAACCCTCCTCAGAAACAGGAAAGGTGAATTGATAAAGATTAGCATTAGAGAGGACATACATTCCATATATTGCTCAGTCCGATCCACATGGAAGGATGCTTCACACTTTTGAAGGCCAGATTGGCCACATAGGATGCTTCTTCGCTGCTAAGGATGGAGGCCAGATGGCTGCCTGTCTGCTGCTCCATGCAGAACTTCTGGGAGGGGCCAACAAGAGAGAAAGACATTTGTTCAGCTGAGAAGCAGGTGTGTGTGTGTGTGTGTGTGTGTGTGTGTGTGTGTGTGTGTGTGTGTTTGGCTGATTTGGTTGACACCCGCAGCTGCCCTCACTGAACATGCAGTTTCTGAACATTTCTTGTTTCAGCTTCACAAGTTAGAACTTCTGACCCTCCCCCCGCCTGAATAAAGGCCCTAGCCTGAACCCAGGACCAGCCTTTTGGGTAGTGGGCTCCACAGAAACCCCTCGCCACCTGCTTCCTCCCTGTGAAGTCCCCGCTGGGTGCCTCCTGCGCAGAGTTCCCAAGAGGAACAGAAGGAACAGTTGGGAAAATTTTGGAGGCGGCCAAGCGCATCTCAGCCTTCAGCACTTTGGGAGGCCTCCATGCCAGCTCCTACCCGGCTTTTCAATGCATCCCAGAACTCCGTGCACACTCCTGCTCCTCAGAGCTACTCGGAATAACGGAATCACAGAGTTGGAAGGGACCTTGGAGGTCTTCTAGTCCAACCCCTTGCATCATTCCAGACAAGGGGCTGTCCAGTCTCTTCTTGAAAAAGCGATAGGAGACCCACAACGTATGGAGGCAAGCCGTTCCACTGATTGATTGTTCTCCCTGTCAGGAAATTCCTCTTTCCCTTTAGCTTGCTTCTCTCCTTGATGAGCTTCCATCCATTATTCAAATATCAGGAAGCCTTCTCCTCAGCCCCAAAGCAACCTGAGAGCCAGCTTGCTCCAGGGGCGAAGGCAGCCAGGAAGCTGTGAGTTCTAGTCCCACCTTCGGCATGAACGTTGACTGGGTGACTTTGCCCAGTCCCCCCTCGCTCAGACCAACCCACCTCACAGGGTTGTTGTTGTGGGACAAACAGAAGGACAGAGGACTATTCTGGGTGTGCTGGCCACCTTGAGTTATTTGTAAAAAAAATATCAAACGTGGAATAAAAATAAATTAAAAAAACACATTAAGAAAAGTGGGGATGTATGGCAGGAGTGGAGGCTGTGACTTCTAGTGGGGGAAAACAGAAGGAGGAAGGACTATTGTGGGTGTTGGCCATCTTGAGTTGTTTGTAAAAAATAATAAAGGTGGGATAAAAATAAATTTAAAAAGAAAACCTCATTAAGGAGGGGCATTGGTGGAGATGGATGGCGGGAGTGAACAAACCAGAAAAGCTGCAAATCCCTGCCCTTAATTGGCCCCATAGGCTACCCATAAGGCTGCTGCCACCTGCCCATCTTGTGCCCAGAGGCAGGGGAGGAATGGGCAGCCAGGGGCAGCAAACGTGATCCTGGCACTGTTTCCTGCTGGCTCAAAGAGCGGAGAAGAGAAGACCAAATGGGCTCAGAGAAAGTCCTCAGAATATCTGCATTTCAGGCTATCCCAAAATGTTGATCTTTGCTATGCATGCAGGCACCCAGCCTTGTCTCCCTCCACCAGCCCAGCCAGGAGGGGTCTTTGGGGCAGTCTTCCAGGCTCTGCCTGGACTTCTCCATTGCCTGGGCTAAGAGATTCACAGGCGCACAAGCACTTCTAACCTCTGCTTCGTCCCAATTCTTGCGTTCATTAAAGACCTTGTAACAATTCTTATCATAGGAGGACCAACCAGAGGGACAATCAGCTCCAGATCCTGTGTGGGAAGAAGGAGAGTCCAATAAGTAGATGGCGAGGAAGAGGAGGAGGAGGAGGGGGAGGGGGAGGGGGAGGGGGAGGGGGAGGGAGTGGAAGAGACAGCTGGGTCTGCAGAACTTCCTTAGCCTGCTAAGTTGCAAATATCTGCTGCTGCTGCTGCTGAGTTGCAACTGACCTGCTGCAGCATTTGCCGATTCTACAAACCTTGGTTAGAGCTAGTCCTGGTTAATTCCCTGGAAGCTTCATATCTTGTGTGACTCTCTCCACCTGGATTGGTTTATCATTCAGGGAACGGTGCAAAGCCAGAAAGGAACCTTCAACAGTCAGATTAACCTTTGCAGGCCTCAAGTCCCAACTGATCAAACATCCTGTTGACGTTGCAGCGAGAACGGCTGGAAAATAGAGAGCTTCGCAAAATCCAGCCGGTAACTGCTGCCGGGAGACCCTATGGGGTCATAACCGCCTTGAAGGGATGGTGAATGAAGGAGAGGCGCTTCGCTGACCACGAGGAATCCGCAAATTCCTTCTTAGGTCTGAAGCAAGCTCTCCTGAACAGCAGCAGGGACGACAGCCATTTTTGGCAGTCACAAAGCTGGGACAACCTGGACCACAAGATTCGTGCTGGAGCGGTGTATGGACAGAGCTTGGAAACTGGGTGAGATAACTACCAACTGATGCAAATACAAGAATATTAAAATGTAACTCCTAAGCCTAAGATAGCGGTGAATTGACACACAGAGGGGAAAGCCCCCCAGAAAATTAAGTGGCGAAAGAAGCCCAAGGGAAATTAAAAAACCGTGAATAAATAAAAACCATGAGCCATTCAGACTTAGCAAGACTTATCCCCACTTTGTCTGCACCCCATCCAGACTACTGCAATGTGCTTGATGTGGGGCTGCCCTTGAAAGCCTCCTGAGATTGCAATTTCTGCGGAAGGCAGCAGCCTGCCTGATGACCAGTACAGAGCAGGGGGATCATGTGGGTCTTTCCTAAGGGATCTTCACTCACCTTCTGGATGCCCCCAAACTGCTTGAGGGGTTTAGGAACAGACAATCTGTGAGACTGCCCCCCCTGCTACCCACTGCCCAGGAGAGGCCCATCTGAGGCCCATGCATTTTTGCCAAGATTTAACTTATAATTAATTCTGCATCTCAATCCTGTTAATTTTGCTTTGGTTTTGTATCGTTGCACAGAGTCCTGGGTCTTGGAGCAGAGAGAGAAGGTGGGGTCTAAATGGCAGAATAAGCCAAACAGGAAGAAAAAAGCTACTTCTGGAGAGGTCAAATCAGGATTGGGGTCAGATGTGAGAGCTTTCATCTTTCAGGGCACCAGAGACCCTCCTGGAACTCACCCCTTAGGGAGGAAGCCACGACCAGCAAGCCCAGGCTCACAAAGATGAATCGCCTCATGGTCTTCCTTCCTTCCTTCCCTGCAGAGAGAATGGGGAGGGGGGAGAGAGAGGAGAGGAGGGGGAGATGGCTGGGAAGCCCAACCTGTGGCCAAACTGGGAGTCCCACACTTTGCTTTGCACTTTTTCTCTTGCTCGGCTGGACATAATTTCTCCCTCCTTGGTCACCCAGCAGCCTTGGTGGGTCACAGTGGACCCTGCATTGCTACATAAAGGGCATGAGGCTCAGGAAGGCTCTCCTGTGGGTCACTCTCTCTCCCCCCCTGAGATCCCCCTGGTAGATCCCTCGGTACTTGCCTCCCACAGATCCCCTACTGGAACCTGGGACTTGCCAGCAGCCCCCTGCAAGAGGTCCCTTCAGGTAGAGACAGACAGACACAGAAGTGATCTGGTGCAGGGGCCTCACCTGTCAGGTGTGCACAGGTGAGAGTGCCACACTCACCTGTCCCTTCGCCTCCTGGGATAGCAAGTCTGCTCAGTGGCAACTCCAGGCTTTCCTCCAGCAAAGGGAACCGAGGCATTTATAGGCAAGGCAGGGGGTGGATTTCTTGGGGGGGGGACGGTGGGAGAAATGGCTTTGCGTGAGAATGGAATTTTGTGGCTAGCAATCAGGATGTAGCTTGTTTGCACAAAAGAACTTGATGGATTTACACTCTGCCAGGAGAGATGTCACCGAGAGAATCCAACAACTTGAAATGTTCCCTGAGGTCATCCAGCCCAGCCCCTGCTCAGTGCAACAATCCAAAGGAAGGAACCCCTGGAAGCATGGCTGATTAGCCCCCACCTGGCTTGGGGGCATCCAGACAAGGGGAGCCCCCCTGCCACCTCCCCTGGGTCTTGGGGCTGCTGTAGACAGGTTGACTTTCTCTTTTTGTGAGTGAGATTTCTCTAACTTTCCTTCAGGACCTGCAGGGATGAACAGCTCCCAGCATCCTCCCCAGGGAGGGCTTCACTCCCTTCCCACAATAGCCCAAGACCTCAACCCGGGTTAAGAAAAGGGAACGGGTGCTTCGTTCACACAATCTGCTGAATGAAGGGTACTCTCTGGGCTGGGTCTTTTTTGCAGACCCAACTTGGGAACATCATCTGTGCTAGAAAAGAGTGAGTGGAGAGGAGGAGGAGGAGGAGGACTGTGGGGTCCTTGGTGCTCTCTGGTCTGGGTATTTTGATGCAGAAGTTTCATGACCCAACTAGATAACATCATCAGCGCTAGAAGAGAGTGAGATTGCAGAGAGGAGGAGGAGGAGGAGGACTGATGGGGCTGTTACCTGTCATGCTTCAGTCCTGCCCCACCCAGGGGTTTGGCAAGACTCACAAAGGAGCAATTCTTGCCTTGGCATCAGGAAGGGAGCCTCTGTTGTTCCCAAAACAGCACCGAGGAATGTTGGAGCTCTTACAACCCGGATTCCGGTTTGGCCTCCTATTTGCACAGCTGAGGGGTAGCTGGAACCAAGTATGAGCCACTCGGCCACGTCATTTGAAAATCTTGCTTGCCCCTCAGATAACAGGGTGGGCAAAGGGGGCTCCCCGAAGACTGGAAAGAGCCACTGTATCAGTGAGATGGGTGGCATAGAAAAGGAAGAATGGAGAAAGGAAGAAAGAGAGGAAGAGAGGGAAGAGAAACGGAAGGAGGGAGGGAGGAATACATGACACCCTTAACTCTGTTATCAGCTGTTTATTCACCTCTGCTTGAGTTTTATATTTAGGGATTAAAGCTGGGTAATTGACTGAGTTTCATAGCTAAAATTTGTCCTTTTGGAAAACTTCCCCTCTCAGGAGGGTTTCTGTGTTATTCTGAAGATTTCCACAAAGAAAAAGGACAAAGAATAGAAATAAGATTGGTTTGACCTGGCCTGTTTTTAACAAACCCTTCCTGACTTCTACTTACAACTTTATTTGCTTCTAGATATTTGCAGATCTGTTTTTTGATTATCTTTTCCAGTATCTTCCCGGGTATTGATGGTAGGCTGATTGGTCTATAATTTCCTGGGTCTGTTTTTTTCCCCTTCCTTTTTTTGAAGATGGGAACCACATCAGCTCTTTTCCAGTCCTCTGGCAGTTCCCCGGTGCGCCAGGATTTTTTAAAAAAGATACCATACAATGGTTCTGAGATGACATCTGCCAGCTGCTTCAGAACTCTGGGATGTAATCCATCAGGTCCCAGAGTGGAAGGGCCCTTTGACATTTTCTAATGCAGGAGTCTCCAACCTTGGCCACTTTAAGACCAGTGGACTTCAACTCCCAGAATTCCCCAGCCAGCTTTGCCATGGAATTCTGGAAGTCGGAAGTCCACAAGTCTTAAAGTGATGATATGACATTTCACTTGCCAGTTGCTCCTATTAATAACCCACCTCCCTCGATTCAAAAACATAATGCAAAGAACCGACTTCTTTATTATTCTGAAGATTATTTGGAGAGGGGAGGTTTGACAAATTTTAGCTATGAAACTCAGTCAATTACCCAGCTTTAATCCCTAAATATAAAACTCAAGCAGAGGTGAATAAACAGCTGATAACAGAGTTAAGGGTGTCATGTATTCCTCCCTCCTTCCGTTTCTCTTCCCTCTCTTCCTCTCTTTCTTCCTTTCTCCATTCTTCCTTTTCTATGCCACCCATCTCACTGATACAGTGGCTCTTTCCAGTCTTCGGGGAGCCCCCTTTGCCCACCCTGTTATCTGAGGGGCAAGCAAGATTTTCAAATGACGTGGCCGAGTGGCTCATACTTGGTTCCAGCTACCCCTCAGCTGTGCAAATAGGAGGCCAAACCCGAATCCGGGTTGTAAGAGCTCCAACATTGCTTGGTGCTGTTTTGGGAAAAACAGAGGCTCCCTTCCTGATGCCAAGGCAAGAATTGCTCCTTTGTGAGACTTGCCAAACCTCACTCCCCTCCCCCTTGGCCCAACCCGAGCAGAAGCCAAAGGCCCCTTGGGAAGACAAAGCCCTCCAGGGCCTATTTCTCTACTGAGGCCATTTGAAGACTGGGGAATTCTGGGAGTTGAAGTCCAGACCCCTGAAAGTTGCTCAGGTTGGGAAAGAACCTTTGAACTGATGACCTTGGTTCCAGGATGGTCAGCTTGTTCCGGTCCACCCCAAACACCCCCAGGGTCAAGCACAGGGCTGAGTTTCCCTTGAGCAGCCATTTTCCACAATTGCAAAGCAGCCAAAAGGAAGGAGGTTGCACACAACCGGTTGCAAGTTGAGGGTGTCAAATGTCCACCACCCCTCTTGGCTCTGGATGATGGATGTGGGGGTGCGGGCTGTTCCACTCGGCCCTCCCCAGCTCCAGATATGCCTCCTCTGCTGGCTTGGGCATAAAACACTTCAATCCATGCCATCCAGGGGCAAAATCCAGGAAGAGATGATTTCGACTGGGGTGGGATGGGGCAGGACTGAAGCAAGACAGGTAACAGCCCCATCAGTCCTCCTCCTCCTCCTCCTCTCTGCAATCTCACTCTCTTCTAGTGCTGATGATGTTCTCTAGTTGGGTCATGAAACGTCTGTATCAAAATACCCTGACCAGAGAGCATCAAGGACCCCACAGTCCTCCTCCTCCTCCTCCTCCTCCTCCTCCTCCTCCTCCTCCTCCTCCTCCTCTCCACTCACTCTTTTCTAGCACAGATGATGTTCCCAAGTTGGGTCTGCAAAAAAGACCCAGCCCAGAGAGTACCCTTCATTCAGCAGATTGTGTGAACGAAGCACCCGTTCCCTTTTCTTTACCCGGGTTGAGGTCTTGGGCTATTGTGGGAAGGGAGTGAAGCCCTCCCTGGGGAGGATGCTGGGAGCTGTTCATCCCTGCAGGTCCTGAAGGAAAGTTAGAGAAATCTCACTCACAAAAAGAGAAAGTCAACCTGTCTACAGCAGCCCCAAGACCCAGGGGAGGTGGCAGGGGTGCTCCCCTTGTCTGGATGCCCCCAAGCCAGGTGGGGGCTAATCAGCCATGCTTCCAGGGGTTCCTTCCTTTGGATTGTTGCACTGAGCAGGGGCTGGGCTGGATGACCTCAGGGAACATTTCAAGTTGTTGGATTCTCTCGGTGACATCTCTCCTGGCAGAGTGTAAATCCATCAAGTTCTTTTGTGCAAACATGCTACATCCTGATTGCTAGCCACAAAATTCCATTCTCACGCAAAGCCATTTCTCCCACCGTCCCCCCCCCCAAGAAATCCACCCCCTGCCTTGCCTATAAATACCCCTGTTCCCTTTGCTGGAGGAAAGCCTGGAGTTGCCACTGAGCAGACTTGCTATCCCAGGAGGCAAAGGGACAGGTGAGTGTGGCACTGTCACCTGTGGACACCTGACAGGTGAGGCCCCTGCACCAGATCGCTCCCGTGTCTGTCTGTCTCTACCTGAAGGGACCTCTTGCAGGGGGCTGCTGGCAAGGCCCAGGTTCCAGTAGGGGATCTGTGGGAGGCAAGTACCGAGGGATCTACCAGGGGGATCTCAGGGGGGGGGGGAGAGAGTGACCCACAGGAGAGCCTTCCTGAGCCTCATGCCCTTTATGTAGCAATGCAGGGTCCACTGTGACCCACCAAGGCTGCTGGGTGACCAAGGAGGGAGAAATTATGTCCAGCCGAGCAAGAGAAAAAGTGCAAAGCAAAGTGTGGGACTCCCAGTTTGGCCACAGGTTGGGCTTCCCAGCCATCTCCCCCTCCTCTCCTCTCTCTCCCCCCTCCCCATTCTCTCTGCAGGGAAGGACAGAAGGAAGACCATGGGGCGATTCTTCTTTGTGAGCCTGGGCTTGCTGGTCGTGGCTTCCTCCCTAAGGGGTGAGTTCCAGGAGGGTCTCTGGTGCCCTGAAAGATGAAAGCTCTCGCATCTGACCCCAATCCTGATTTGACCTCTCCAGAAGTAGCTTTTTTCTTCCTGTTTGGCTTATTCTGCCATTTAGACCCCACCTTCTCTCTCTGCTCCAAGACCCAGGACTCTGTGCAACGATACAAAACCAAAGCAAAATTAACAGGATTGAGATGCAGAATTAATTATAAGTTAAACCCTTGGCAAAAATGCATGGGCCTCAGATGGGCCTCTCCTGGGCAGTGGGTAGCAGGGGGGGCAGTCTCACAGATTGTCTGTTCCTAAACCCCTCGAGCAGTTTGGGGGCATCCAGAAGGTGAGTGGAGATCCCTTAGGACAGACCCATCTGATCCCCTTGCTCTGTACCGGTCAACAGCCAGGCTTCTGCCTTCTGCAGAAATGGCAATCTCAGGAGGCTTTCAAGGGCAGCCCCACATCAAGCACATTGCAGTAGTCTGGATGGGTTGCAGACAAAGTGGGGATAATTCTTGCTAAGTCTGAATGGCTCAGGAAGCTTCACGGTTTTTATTTATTTATTCCTTTGTATTCTGCCTTTATCATTATTGTTACCAATAATTCAAGGCAGAGAAGATTCCTGATATTCTTTCCTCCTTCTTTTTTCCCACAACAACAACCCTGTGAGGTGGATTAAGCTGAGAGAGAGTGATTAGCCCAAGGACACCCAGCTTTCAGGGCTAAGGTGGGACTAGAACTCACCATCTCCTGGTGATTGGCCCCAAGTCTCCTAGCTGGCTTTCATGGCTAAGGTGGGACTAGGATTCCTGGTCTCCCACTTTCCAGCCTGGTGCTCTAACCACTAGACCAAACTGGCCCAGTTGGGACTTCAGACCCAGGTGTGCAAGGGTGAATCTGATTCTTGAAGTTTCCTTCCTTGGCTTTGCACCTTTCACTGAATGATAAATCAATCCAGGTGGAGAGAGTCACACAAGATATGAATCTTTCAGGGAATTAACCAGGACTAGCTCTAACCAAGGTTTGGACAATCTGCAAATGCAGCTCCAAATCAGTTGCAATTTACTGTCATCAAAGATGTTTGTAACTCAACAAGCTAAGCATATTCTGCAGACCCAGTTTCCTCCTCCTCCCCCTCCCCTCCCCCTCCTCCTCCAACCCCACTCTCTTCTAGCACTGATGATGTTACCTAGTTGGGTCATGAAACATCTGCTAGAAAATCACCAAGCTAGGAGAGCACCAAAGACCCCAGTTCTCCTCCTCCTCCTCCTCCTCCTCCTCCTCCTCCTCCTCCTCCTCCTCCTCCTCTTTGCCATCTTCTCATTGGACTCTCCCTCTTTCCACACAGGATCTGGAGCTTGTTGTCCCTGCGGTTGGTCCTCCTATGATACGTATTGCTACAAGGTCTTTGATAAACGCAAGAATTGGGACGATGCAGAGGTTAGAATCTCTGTGAATCTGTGAATCTCTTAGCCCAGGCAATGGAGAAGTCCAGGCAGAGCCTGGAAGACCCCCAAAGACCCCTCCTGCCTGGGCTGCTGGAGGGAGACAAGGCTGGGTGCCTGCATGCGTAGCAAAGATCAATATTTTGGGATAGCCTGAAATGCAGATATTCTGAGGACTTCCTCTGAGCCCATTTGAACTTCCCTTCTCCGCTCTTTGAGCCAGCAGGAAACAGTGCCAGGATCACGTTTGCTGCCCCCGGCTTCCCATTCCTCCCCTGCCTCTGGGCACAAGATGGGCAGATGCCAGCCGCCTTATGGGTAGCCTATGGGGCCGATTAAGGGCAGGGATTTGCAGCTTTCCTGGTTTGTTGACTCCTGCCATCCATCCCCACTTTTCTTAATGTGTTTTTTTAATTTATTTTTATTCCACGTTTGTTATTTTTTTTACAAATAACTCAAGGTGGCCAGCACACCCAGAATAGTCCTCTGTCCTTCTGTTTGTCCCACAACAACAACCCTGTGAGGTGGGTTGGTCTGAGCGAGGGGGGACTGGGCAAAGTCACCCAGTCAACGTTCATGCCGAAGGTGGGACTAGAACTCACAGCTTCCTGGCTGCCTTCGCCCCTGGAGCAAGCTGGCTCTCAGGTTGCTTTGGGGCTGAGGAGGAGGCTTCCTGATATTTGAATAATGGATGGAAGCTCATCAAGGAGAGAAGCAAGCTAAAGGGAAAGAGGAATTTCCTGACAGGGAGAACAATCAATCAGTGGAACGGCTTGCCTCCATACGTTGTGGGTCTCCTATCGCTTTTTCAAGAAGAGACTGGACAGCCCCTTGTCTGGAATGATGTAAGGGGTTGGACTAGAAGACCTCCAAGGTCCCTTCCAACTCTGTGATTCCGTTATTCCGAGTAGCTCTGAGGAGCAGGAGTGTGCACGGAGTTCTGGGATGCATTGAAAAGCCGGGCAGGAGCTGGCATGGAGGCCTCCCAAAGTGCTGAAGGCTGAGATGCGCTTGGCCGCCTCCAAAATTTTCCCAACTCTTCCTTCTGTTCCTCTTGGGAACTCTGCGCAGGAGGCACCCAGCGGGGACTTCACAGGGAGGAAGCAGGTGGCGAGGGGTTTCTGTGGAGCCCACTACCGAAAAGGCTGGTCCTGGGTTCAGGCTAGGGCCTTTATTCAGGCGGGGGGAGGGTCAGAAGTTCTAACTTGTGAAGCTGAAACAAGAAATGTTCAGAAACTGCATGTTCAGTGAGGGCAGCTGCGGGTGTCAACCAAATCATGATTTTTTTATTTTTTTTTGTCAAGCATATATGATTATAAGCAAAATAAAAACAAATATAGACAT
>JALIGW010000004.1:1455000-1462500 GCA_023053685.1 Diadophis punctatus similis | reverse complement strand
TTTTGAGGGGAAAAGAGGAGGAGAGAGGCATGTTGGATATGTTTTCTGCCTTGGGTTATTCGTAAAGTAAAAAGGTGGGATACAAATAAATTAAAATGAAATTAAGAAACAGGCAAAAGAAAAGAAACGAAACTTGATGGCAAGGTAAGTTATCCAGGTTAGAACAATCTGTTGAACCCCCAGCTTTCTTTTAGCAGATGAGGTTCTCCACCTGTTCATGTCGTCCTTCAAATGAGGGATCAGCCTCTGAAAAGATCTCCTCAGACTTTGAGGGAATCCCTGCAAAAGGTGATCCAAATTTCTCTTTTGCTATCCAGAGTATCTCAAGTGGTACAATTATAACTGCGACTTCACGTTTCCTTTCGTCTGCAAGTTCCTGGCAGAGCCTGATGACCCATATCCAGAGTGAGAGAAGCACCTGGAGAAGTCTGGAGAAGCAAGGAAGCCCCCCCCCCTCTGCCTAATGAAATCTCGGCTCTTGCACCCCTTCCCTTCATGGATGCTTCCTGCAGTTTGGATCTGACTTTGCTCACTCTGATGGGCCAGGAGGTCAAATAAATTCTGCCTTAGCATGACTGGCCTCCTTTATTTTTGAGACCCAGGAGACGGTTGAGGTTCAAAACTCAAGACCCCCGGGTCTTCTTCATGGCGAGGCTCGGCTTCAGGGGGGGGGAAGGGTGACTCTATGTAGGACCATCCACTGATGCTAAGATGCTTCCTTGATGTCCTCCTCCTTTGAACTGAAGGGTTTTGGATTCTGCTGGGCCTCAGCACCCCTTTCCTGCCCCCCCCAAAGCTGACTGGCACCTGCGATCCCCACTCTGGGCATGAAGGCAGCATCATGCTAAAAAAGACACGGGGTGGGGTGAGGGGCTGGGTGCAAGAAGCTCTTTTTGGTCGTTGAGTTTTCCTACTATCACTTGGACGCCTCCTCTGGGAGATTTGGGGATCCCTCTTAGGAGCCCCGAGATTGTGAAGAAACGGCACCCCGGTTGTCTCTCTCCACTCCACGGAGTTTAATTGGCCTTCAGGATGGGCACATCAGGAAGGCTGTCCTAGCAGACATTCTCCCCTGCCAACTAAGTCCAGAAATTATGGGTGCAGCTACCAAGATTTATTCATTGGGCAATATAGATTTTAAGACGTGGGGAAAGGTCTTGCCTGATTATCTGGGAATGGTTTGACCCTGTTGGACCTGAGGAAGTGGACAGGGTCCTGGAGGTTGGATCAGGAGACCCTAACCCCTGCCCTGCAGCCCAGTGCCATGGTGCAACCCATTTGGACCTGGGCTACAGAAGTGGGCAAGCACGCCTGGGAAGCTGCATGTGTGAAACCATTCCCTCCCCTCCCCCCCACCACAGCTGCTGGTCTGCCAAGTCGGAAGGGTTGGGGACTACGGAATTAGATCCTTGTCCCTCCTGGGTGGAGAAAGGCTCCAGGACTTTGACTATCGGGTGGGTCCAGGTGTGATTGACAGGCTACTTGAAGGACCGCCTCACCCCACTGGGGTTGGTCCCTCCCACCTGTGCTGGCAGAGGACGCCTGGGAATTCCAGGATCTGAATGGCTCAGGAAGTTTCATTCATTCATATCCAAATTTTTATTATAATTTTTGCAAATAACTCAAGGCGGTGAACCTGGAACTAAGGAGAACTTTCCTGACAGTGGGAACAATCGATCAGTGGAACGGCTTGCCTTCAGAAGTTGTGGGTGCTCCAACACGGGAGGTTTTTAAGGAGCGATTGGACAGCCATTTGTCTGGAATGGCACAGGGCCTCCTGCTTGAACAGGATTGGACTAGAAGACCTCCAAGGTCCCTTCCAATTTTGTTATTCTATTATATCCAACACACCTTCCTCCTCTTCCCCCCCCCACAACAACAACCCTGTGAGGTGGGATGGGCTGAGAGAGAATGAGTAGCCCAAAGTCACCCAGTTGGCTTTTGCTGCATAAAGTGAGGCTGGAACTCCCTGTCTCCTGGTGATTGGCCCAAAATCAGCTAGCTGGCTTTCATGGCTAAGGCGGGACTAGAACTCCTTGACTCCTAGTTCCTAGCCTGGTCTCCACATCCAGCCCAAACAGAAGGCGCACCTATGCCCCATCTCTCTTCCACCTTCTGTTTGGCCTTGTGCTGGTGGGACCATGGAGCTCAGCTGAGTCCATTTCACTTATTGTGCTTGTGTGTGTGTGTGTGTGTGTGTGTGTGTGTGTGTGTGTGTGTTTTAAGAGAACAAGAGGATGGAACACTACAGGTGCTTGGAATTTCTGTCTCTTGGCCTGTTTGAGTGTGATCACCTTGGGGAAAGGTGAGTGCTACCTGTCCCACCATTAAGCAGGACTGAGTAGGAGAGCTGCAGACAGAGCACAGGCAGGTGGCATCTTAAGATATTTAAATTTAGCAGCTGGAGCAGTGAGGGGTTGTGCAGTGAGCCTAAACATACAGTTGTGGTTCAGGGGTGGGTTCTAACTTACCTCGCTGCCGGTTCACTTCCTCCTGCGCCGCGTGGGCGGGCCTCGTGGGCATGCACACGTGCATGTGCAGTGCCGAAAATTTTTTTAAAAAGCCAAAAACAAGATGGTGGCCGCATGCACAGTGCCAGAAACTCGGCTTCTGCACATGCTCAGAAGAAATTTTTTTAAAATTTTTTAAAAAGCCGAAAACAAGATGGCGACTGCAAGCACAGTACCGGAAACTCGGCTTCTGCACATGCTCAGAAGAAAAAAAATTCAAAAGAAATTCAAAAAAAAGATGGCGGCACCCACGGACCAGCACCAACCGAACCGGTTCTGTGGCGTCATTGTGACGTCACCAGCGGGTTGCTACCGGTTTGGCTGAACCGGTCCGAACCGGGAGGAACCCACCTCTGTTGTGGTTGATAGATTGGAGAATGCTGGCTCCTGCGTGAGGCAAGAGGAAAATGATGGGTGGATACATATTTATAAGTAATAATTGAATAGATCTCAGGTTACTTCCTATCCTTCTGTTGTCCACGGAGAACCACCAGCTTAGTTAAAAGAAACATTTGCATCTTGAAGTTGATTGGTTGGAGAGTGCCGGCTCCTGCGTGAGGCGATCTGCACTGTGATTGGTTGCTGGGGGTGTGGAGGGGAGTTTCACTGTTTTCCCGCCTATTTTTCCTGTGTGCCCTGTATGGTCTGTGATTTACCTCATGATGTAGTGATGTGCCTGACTATCTTGTCTGCCACAAATATAGATGTAAAATATAATTATTTATATAAAACTACAAATTTCCGTCAGCGTCTCTGATTTGATTTGGACGCCTGCTGCCCAAATTCTGTGACAGTTTAGAAACTGGAGAGGGTCCCTTCCCAAAGAATAGTGGGAGACACATCCTTGAGGCAAAGAGATGCACTCTTGAAATGTTTGTACATTTCAAAAAGGAGAGGGAAATGATGGATGTGCACACACACACACACACACACACACACACACAAAAACCACTCACGCCGTAATCACAAAATCTCCAGAACCGTAAAACCTATAAACTTGAAATTTGGCACGTATGTTCCTCTTGCCGTCTAGGTGCTCACTAAGAAAGGATTTTTCAAAATGACCATCAGAGCATTAGTATTTCCTATATTATTATTAACACGCTCTAATGCTAAGGAGTTCTACTCCCCCTCCCCACCTGAAAATAAAGTTCCAAATGCAAAACACAAGCACAGGAGAGGAGTTTCACTTTCACTTTCACTTTCACAGCAGCAAGCAGCTTTACTACAGAACAGTTGAGCTAAGCCACGGCCAGCCTCCTTCCTGTCTCTTTCTTGCTCACACAGCAAATACTGTTTGAGTTTCCAAACACCCCTCAACTCTCTCACACACTGACAGGACACTAGCCAGATGAATACCGATGGATGCTGGTAGGCAGAGGCAGACCCCCCCCTTATTTTCCTCCTCAGTTCAGACGAATCTGTTCCTTCTACTGTAACACCAGTTAAAGGGAAAAGAGGCAAAAAGTGCAGAAAAAGATTTACAGATCTTTTGTAAAGATCTGTAGGTCATGCGATTAGGAAAACACAAGTAAGGGAAGCTGCACACAAGTATCATCAAACTCATCCCCAAGTCAGTAGACAGGCTGTAAAAAAGTATTATTAACACACTCTGATGTTAATTAGTTAGACGTTCTTCTCCCCTTTCCAACCTGAAAATTACTCTGCAGAAAACGGGATAGCATTGGAGAGGGTTCTGTGGGGCAAGGCTGAGGGAGAGAAGGGGGATAGGAGAGGAGAGGCTTCTGTGGGGCAAGCCTCAGGGAGAGAAGGGGAGAGGAGAGGCCTCTGTGGGGCAAGCCTCAGGGAGAGAAGGGGATAGGAGAAGATCAATGGGGCCAGCCTGGGGGAGAGAAGGGGGATAGGAGAGGAGAGGCCTCTGTGGGGCAAGCCTGAGGGACAGAAGGGGATAGGAGAGGATCAATGGGTTCCAGCCTGAGGGAGAGAAGGGGGATAGGAAAGTAGAGGCATCTGTGGGGCAAGCCTGAGGAGAGAAGAAGAGAGGAGAGGCCGATCATAACTACTCATTAATTTTCAAGCTCTAAATGTTGGTTTATCAAGCCCGATCACATAGTTCCGTACAGGAGCATGGGTATTTAGCTAGTAAGTAATAATAGAATAGATCTCAGATTACTTCCTATCCTTCTGTTATCCATGGAGAAGAACCCTCTTAGTTAAAAGAAACATTTGCATCTTGAAGTTGATTGATTGGAGAGTGCCAGCTCCTGCGTGAGGCGATCTGTGCTGTGATTGGTTCTGTGGGTGTGGAGGGAGAGTTTCCCTTTTTTTCCTTCTTTGTGCCCTGTGATTTACCTCATGATGATGTTCCTGTGATGATTTACCTCAGGGGTGTCAAACTCATGACGACATGTTGTCATCATTTTTTTCCCCTTCGCTAAAAATAGGGGTGGGCATTGCCAGCGCATGAGGCATCTGGCCCGCAGGTCGCGAATTTGACACCCCTTATTTACCTCATCATGATGTTATTGTGATGATTTACCTCATGATGATATTCCTGTGATGATTTACTTCAGGATTCTCCTGTTTGTCTGACTATCTTGTCTGCTGCAAATGTAGATGTGGAATATATTGATTTATATAAAACTACAAGTTCGTGTCGGCATCTATGACTTCCTTTGGACACCAACTGCGCAATTCCTTGACAAAGCATCTTGGTTGTCTTCTTCTTGCCTACCATATCATTCCCCAGTGTTACCTTGGCTTCTGCCTGCCATTTCCATAATGGAGCCTCCACTTCAGAAGGAGAAGTCACTCTGCCCCCCCCCACATGACATCCCCTGTGTTATCTCCTCCAGACCTTGACTGAAGGCCCCCCAACTCTTTCAAAGGCCAGATGAAAAGAATCCCCCAGCAATGGGGCTCCCTTCTTCCCAGATGTGGCAGAAGGAGTTCCCACTATGGCCTTGGACTGCTAGAGGCTAGAGGTGTCACGGGCTCTTTGGTGCCCTCCAGAGGAGGTTCAGATCTTTGCATTTCTGATGGAACAGCTAAGCACAGTCCTGGCCCTCAGGGACCCACCTCACCATCCCACCCCTATGCTCTTTCTAGCAGGAAGCTGCATTCATGCTCCGAGTGGGGATCATGTGCCAATCGTCTTTGGGGGACAGCAAAATGATGCCGAAGCCCAGCAGATTCTCAGCCCTCCAGTTAAAATGAGATGGACACGCAAGAAAGCAATGTAGCATCAATGGATGGTGCTCGTAAAGAAACACCTCCTCCCCTTAATACCCACCCTTCCTATACAGACCTCTGAGTTTGAAAATAAAGGACACCAGTTATGCTAGACTGAATTTATTCGAACTTCTGGCCCATCAAAATGAGCAAAATCAGATCCAAGCTACGCAAAGCATCCATTAAGCAAAGGGGTGTGGAGCAGGGATTTCGGCAGGCAGGCAGGGGGGGGGGGCTCGCTGCTTCTCCAGCCTTCATCATCTGTTTGCCTCCATCCGGGGCTGGAACTTGCAGACAAAAGGATGCTTGAAGTTGCAGTACTTATCATTCCATTGGAGATGTCCTGGGCAGCAGAAGAGAAAGTTTCCCCTCAGAGTCCCAAAGGAGCATTTCAGGCTCCTCCCTCATTCGCAAGAGGGAATTGTAGGAGGAGACCCTCACCTGCTATAATGGGCTCTGGCTTCAGCAGGTTGTTGTAACTCAGCTGGATAGTGAGATGAGTGGCGGCATATCATTTAATAATAGACAGAGATAGACAGACAGACAGACAGACAGATGATGGATGGATGGATGATAGATAGATAAATAGATAGATAGATAGATAGATAGATAGATAGATAGATAGATAGATAGATAGATAGATAGATAGATAGATGATGGATGGATGGATGGATAATTTAATTTAATTTAATTTAATAGACGCTCTTATAGGCCGCCCAATCCCGTGGGACTCAGGGCGGCGTACAACATGGATAGATAGATAGATAGATAGATAGATAGATAGATAGATAGATAGATAGATAGATAGATAGATAGATAGATAGATAGATAGATAGATGATGGATGGATGGATGGATAATTTAATTTAATTTAATTTAATAGACGCTCTTATAGGCCGCCCAATCCCGTGGGACTCAGGGCGGCGTACAACATGGATAGATAGATAGATAGATAGATAGATAGATAGATAGATAGATAGATAGATAGATAGATAGATAGATAGATAGATAGATAGATAGATGATAAATGATAGATAGATAGATGATAAATGATAGATAGATAGATAGATAGATGATAAATGATAGATAGATAGATGATAAATGATAGATAGATAGATAGATAGATAGATAGATAGATAGATAGATAGATAGATAGATAGATAGATAGATAGATAGATAGATAGATGATGGATGGATAATTTAATTTAATTTAATTTAATAGACGCTCTTATAGGCCGCCCAATCCCGTGGGACTCAGGGCGGCGTACAACATGGATAGATAGATAGATAGATAGATAGATAGATAGATAGATAGATAGATAGATAGATAGATAGATAGATAGATAGATGATAAATGATAGATAGATAGATGATAAATGATAGATAGATAGATAGATAGATGATAAATGATAGATAGATAGATGATAAATGATAGATAGATAGATAGATAGATAGATAGATAGATAGATAGATAGATAGATAGATAGATAGATAGATAGATAGATAGATGATGGATGGATAATTTAATTTAATTTAATTTAATAGACGCTCTTATAGGCCGCCCAATCCCGTGGGACTCAGGGCAGCGTACAACATGGATAGATAGATAGATAGATAGATAGATAGATAGATAGATAGATAGATAGATAGATAGATGATGGATGGATAATTTAATTTAATTTAATTTAATAGACGCTCTTATAGGCCGCCCAATCCCGTGGGACTCAGGGCGGCGTACAACATGGATAGATAGATAGATAGATAGATAGATAGATAGATAGATAGATAGATAGATAGAT
>JALIGW010000004.1:1057500-1450000 GCA_023053685.1 Diadophis punctatus similis | reverse complement strand
TGAGGCTTCTCAAGCTGCTGAGGGGAGGGGGAACAGGCGGCAGGACCTATCTCCTTTCCCCTCCCTTCAGCAGTCCGAGAAGCCATGCCCACCTGGTCACATGGCTGGCAAGCCACACCCACAAAATAAGCCACGCCCACAGAGTGGTAGTAAAAAAATTAGGAACCCGCCCCTGAGCCCCTCCCATTATCTTCTGGAGGGAATTCCTCCCATCCACTCTATGAATGATAAATGATTGGTTTTCGGGCCCTGCATTTGGAAACACCCCAGGAGAAAAGTATCTAGAGGTGTCCATAAAGTCCCCAGCTCAGCTGATCCTGATTTGAGCTCAGAATGAGAAGTAGGGTCAAAATCAATGAATCCCTGGGTGGGAGACCGCTAGCAAAAGCCCAGGGCTATAGGTTTTTCTGTCGCGTGATTCCCGGCAAGCTTTTAGTGGAGAGATTCCCTACCACCCTTCAAACAGCCCATTAGAAATGGTAGAAAGCACTGATAAAAGACCAGCAATAGGAAGGACCTACACTCTTTGAAAGCCTCAATCCAATCCAGACATCAAAGAATATCCATGCTTTGGAGATCTGGTCGGACAACTTTACTGACTCTTCCACATCTTTGATGGAGGCGAGTTGGCCTTTTTCCGGCTCGTCCATGCAGGTCCTCTGGGAGAAAGCGACAACAGAGAAAGACTCTCATTCAGCACAGAAGGAACATCTTCTCTATCTGTGTGTATTTGCGCCTGTGAGAAAAGATCGGGGATCTGACGGAATGGTCCCTCCCGGCCATTGCCTTGACTTCATTGACCCCTACAGATGCCCTTGCTGGAGTCTGCAGCTCTTGAATAGTTCCCGACTTAAATCCATGCATTAAAATCTCATCCCTTCAGAGGCCAAGTGGTCAAGAGGCCAGAGTTGCCAGCAAAACATCAGGAAATCTGTTTTCTAGCAGATGGTCGCTCAACCCTGAAGATCAGTACTGGATACTTTGCAAGATACTGCAAGAATATTTGCATTTCAGACTGTCCTAAAATGGTGATCTGTGCTACCTCTTCATGCACACAGTCTAGGTGACCTCCAGTTCTCCCTTTATGGGTCTTTGGCCCAGCCAGAAGGGACTTGGGGGATTTGCAAAGTTCTGCCTAGACTTCTCCTCTGCCTGGGCTAGGAGATTTAATTTTTGCTTATTTGAGTTTCAATTTCTACAGCCGCCCATCTTGAGCAATCTCTCCGGCATATTCAAAGGCATGGGGCATATCTAACCTGTGCTTCGTCCCAGGACTTCGGAATCTTGAAGAGCTTGTAGCAAGACACATTGTGGGAGAACCAACCAAAGGGACAATGGTGGTCGGCTCCAATTCCTGTGTGGGAAGCGAGAAAGCCAGTGAGAAGATGGCCAGGAGAGAAGGAGCAGGAGGAGGAGACAGCTGGCCTTCCAGAACATTCTTAACCCGCTGAGTTGCAAACATCTTTGATGGCAATAAATTGAATTTGACTTGGGTTGCAGTCACAGAAGCTGAATTTGGAGAATATCCAAAACTTGGTTTGGGTTAACCGGGATTAATTTCCTTGAAGCTGCGTGCCGTGTGTGAACCTGTCTACTTTGTTTGGTCTACCATTCAGTGAACCGTGCAAAGCCAGAAAACGGGTTCCTCCAAGGGCCAGATTAAGCCTGTTCAACTTTTGTACACTTGGCTTTGGGGTGTGAAATATGAACCTTCCAGAGCAAGTCTCAAGACCCTCACAACTACTCCAATGGGCTTGTGGGGGGGAGAGACAGACCTTCGAAACTCCCCTGAAACTGTAACTGCTGAAGAAGGTAACAGTCAGGCTGTTGACAAGTGCAAACTACGGGGAATCATGTGGGTCTCTCCTTAAAGAACTGCACTGGTCATCAGGATGTGCCCTAACTGCTCACGGGCTCCAGGGGTGGCTATTTGTGGGACTGACCCTCTTCTACTCACTGCCAAGGGGAGCCCATTCTGAAGATCTTCTGAAGACCCGGCCAGCTCTTAGGTTCCTGGGAAAAGATCTAAGCTCGTGGGTGGATCCCATGCAGAAGAATCTCTAGCAAGAGGTGGAGAGCGCTCTTTTTTTAAAAAAATGATCAACGCATGCATCTTTGCCAACATTTTAACTTTTCATTAATTCTGCATTTCAATTGCATTGATTTTCCTTTGTTATCGCATTGCTGCAAACACCCCTGAGTCTTGGAGCAGAGAGACAAAGGTGGGGTCGAAATTGCACAATAAGTCAAACAGCAACTTCAGCGAGAGGTTTGTGGGGGCGGGGCGGGGGTGTCAAATCAGGAAGGGGTTCAGAGGCAAGAGAGTTGGACTCTCCGTGCACGAGAGACCTGGTTCGAACTCACCACTCAGGGAAAAAGCCACAACCAGCAAGCCGAGACTCACAAAGATGAATCGCCCCATGGTCTTCCTTCCTTCCCTGCAGAGAGAAGCAAAGAGGGGAGAAGTTAAATGGGCAGTGATACCATTTGGAAGCCCCCCCAAGGAAGAGGGACCCCACCGCCAACTGGGGGCCAAGCTAGGAATCCCAAAGTTGGTCTCATAGTTTTGAACTGGCTCAGCTGGACCCTTCCTCCTTGGTCATGCAACTGGCTCTAGTGGGGTCCCCATGGATCCTGGATTGCTATGTAATGGGGAGGGTGGGATAGATGGCCTCCAGAACAATGTTCTCCTGTATGTAACAGAATAACTGGATTGGAAGAGACCTCAATGCTCAAGCAGGAAACCCTCCACCATTTCGGACAAATGGTAGACTAAACTCTTTTTGAAAGTCTCCAATGATGGAGCACCACAACTTCTGGTGGCAAGCAGTTCCACTGGTAATTGTTCTCCCTGTCAGGAAATTTCTCCTTAGCTCCAGGTTGCTTCTCTCCTTGATGAGTTTCCATCCGTTGCTTTTTGTCCTGCCTTCAAGTATTTTGGAAAATAGGTTGACCCCTTCCTCTCTGTGACAGCCCCTCGAATATTAAAAGACTGCTACCATGTCACCCCTACCCTTTCTTTTTATAAAACTAGACATACCCGTTCTTCATATGTTTTGGCCTCCAGTCCCCTAATCCTCTTTGTTGCTCTTCTCTGCACTCTTTCTAGAGTCTCAACATCCTTTTTGCATCGTGGCGACCAAAACTGAATGCCGTATTCCAAGTGTGGCCTTACCAAGGCATTATAAAGTGGTATTAACACTTCACGTGATCTTGATTCTATCCTTCTGTTAATGCAGCCTAGAACTGTGTTGGCTTTTTTGGCAGCTGCTGCACACGGCTGGCTCATATTTAAATGGTTGTCCACTAGGACTCCCAGATCCCTCTCACAGTTACTACTGTTGAGCAAAGTACCACATATACTGTACCTGTGCATTTTGTTTTTCTTGCCTAAATGTAGAACCTTACTTTTTTCACCATTGAATTTCATTTTGTTAGATAGCGCCCAATGTTCAAGTTTGTCAAGATCTTTTTAGATCCTGAGCTTGTCTTCTGTGGTGTTGGCTATTCCCACCAGCTTAGTGCCATCTGCAGATTTGATGAGTTCCCTTTCTATTCCCTCTTCTAAGTTATTTATGAAGATATTGAAGAGTCCTGGGCCTAGGAGGGAACCTTGTGGGACCCGACTGCTTAATTCCCTCCATGTAGATGCAGTTCTATAAAGGACTACATGTTGATCGCAGTTTGTCAGCCAGTTAAAAATCCATCTGGTGGTAATGCTATCTATCCCACATTTTTCCAACTGACCAAGAAGTAGGTTGTGATCAGGGGTGGGTTCCAACTTTCCTCGCTGCCGGTTCTCTCCCTCCCACACCGTATGGGCGCACCCATATCCAAATCCAAATCCCCCCCCCAAAAAACCCCCCAAAAAAGATGGTGACCGCATGCACAGTGCCAGAAGTCGGCTTCTGCGCATACTCAGAAGGAAATTTTTTTAAAAAAAAATTCAAAAAAAAATATGGTGGGGCCCATGGACTGGCACCGACCAATCTGGTTCGGTGATGTCATCGTGACATCACCAGCGGGTAGCTACTGGTTCGGGCAAACCAGTCCGAACCGTGAGGAACCCACCCTTGTTTGTGATCTATTGTGTCCTTCTCTTTATCTACTGCAGAGATCCCCTATAGATCCCTTCCTCCCTGCCTGAGGGACTCTCCTGCAGACCCCCTTCTGCAACTGGGATGTTGCCTGCAGCCCCCTGCAAGAGGTCCCTTCAGATGGAGAAAGAGACGCAGAAATGATCTGGTGCAGGGGCTTCACCTGTCAGGTGCCCACAGGTGGGAGAGCCACACTCACCTGTCCTTTTGCCTCCTTGGGTAGCAAGTCTGCTCAGTGGCAACTCCAGGCTTTCCTCCTGCAAAGGGAACGGGGGTATTTATAGGAAAAGAAAGAGGTGGATGTCTTGGGGGGGGGGGAGAGAGGGAGAGGGAAATTGCTTGAGAAGGGATTTTTTAGTCTAACCATCAGGAAGCAGCTTATATACACAAAAGAAATTTAATCTGACAGGATTTACCTTCTGCCAGGACAGATGTCACCGAGAGAATCCTGCAATTTGAAATGGTTCATGAGGTCATCCAGCCCAGCCCTTGCTCAGTGCTGCAATCCAAAAGAAGGCTCCCAGCCCCATGGCTGACTAGCCCCCTTGCCCTTGAAGGCATCCAGACCAGGGGAGCCCACCCACCTCCTCTGGGTCTTGGGGCTTCTGCTGAGAGGTTGGTTTTCTCTCATTGTGAGTGAGATTTGCCCCCTAACTTTCCTTCAGAACCTGCAGGAGTGAACAGCTCCCAGCAGCCTCCGAAGGGATGTCTATGGAGATACTCAGATACTCAAAAGGTTATTTATTTATTTTATTCATTTATTTGCCAAGCATATCTAAGATAACAGATAAAAGTATAAACATGATTTTGAATACATGAAAAAGATACGAATAAAAAAGAGACAATAGGACAGGGACGGTAGGCACAAAAGTGCGCTTATGCACGCCCCTTACAGACCTCTTAGGAATGGGGTGAGGTCAATGGTAGACAGTCTAAAGTTAAAGTTTTGGGGGTTGGGGAAGAAACCACAGAGTCAGGTAGTGCATTCCAGGCATTGATCACTCAGTTGCTGAAGTCGTATTTTCTGCAGTCGAGTTTCGAGCGGTTTACATTGAGTTTGAATCTATTGTGTATTGTTGCGGTTGAAGCTGAAGTAATCATTGACAGGTAGGACATTGTGGCAGATGATTTTATGAACTACATTTAGATCAGATCGAAGGCGACCTAGCTCTAAGTTATCTAAGCCCAAAATGTCAAGTCTGGTGGAATAAGGTATTCTGTTGTGAGCAGAGGAGTGGAGGACTCTTCTCGTGAAATATCTCTGAACTCTCTCAATTGTATTGTCTGATATGTAGTGCGAGTTCCAGACAGATGAGTTGTATTCGAGAATTGGTCTAGCAAATGTTTTGTATGCTCTAGTTAGTAGTTCCTTATTACCAGAGAAAAAGCTACGCAAGATTAGGTTAACAACTCTTAATGCAATGTTGTTACAGAGGGCTCTGGCACTTAGATCTTTAGAAATGAGTACTCCAAGGTCTTTGATGTGGCTCTCCCGGGGCCCAATGAAACTCCATGGAGCAGACAGAAACATTATTTTGTTTCTTCAGACTCTTGGGCTACCTAACAAGGATTCCCCAAACTCCCAGAGCATCAAGGGTTTTTTTTTTGTTTTAGCTAATGGTCAGCAAGCTCAGTGTTAACAATTGAACAAGAGAGCCTCACAAAGCATTGTGACACAATGTCACAAGACAAAAGTTGTCTTCTTCCTTCTGAAAACAAAAAACCAGGAAGCAGAAGAGGAGAAGGAACAAGGAAGCGAAATCTTTAGGCAATCCAAGCCTGGATTGGTTGGGTCATCAAATGGCATTTGCGGGAATTACCACGTCAAAAGTCTGCTCATCCATTATTGCAAAATGTTTTATATAAACCCACATTATATTTATGCACACAGGCATGCAGGTACACACACACACACACACACACACACACACACACACAATCCTAATCCCAATGTGGGATTAGAACTCATAGGGTCCTTGTGATTGGCCCAAAGTCACCCAGTTGGTTTTCATTTCTTATTTTTACTTATAACTCAAGGTGCGGAACATATTCAACACACCTTCCTCCTCCACTTCTTTTCCCCACAACAACAACCCTGTGAGGTGGTTGGGCTGAGAAAGAGGGACTGGCCCAAAACCACCAGTTAGCTTTCATTCCTAAGGCGGGACTAGAACTCACTGTCTCCTGCTTTCTACCCTCATACCTTAACCACTAGACCAAGGTGGCTTTCAAAGATGGTTCACTTCCCTTGAAAAGGTTGTCTTCTCTCATTTGTTGTATGAACCTCACACAACTGAAATGTGTATGAAACTATGGGGAAGGGAAAACAATGCCTACACAATGTTCTCGTGACCAATTGGCTTTGACTCGCAAAATTCATTTCTTCCCCTGGTACCCTCCCCCCAAAAAACCCGTTGGCATTTGATGCTTCCAGACATCCGGAGGGCACCAGGCTGGGGAAATTGGAGTCACTTAGGACAGTGGGATGGGCGCAGTGGTAGGTTTCATTTTTTTTTGCTACCGGTTCAGTGGGCGTGGCTAGGTGGGAGGGGATGTGACTGAGTGGGCATGGCAAACTTGATGTCACTCACGCCCACACCCATTCAGTCACATGACCCCCCCACCTAGCCATGCCCACAGGAAAAAGTAGGAAAATTTTTGGAATTTCCACCTATCTACTCCCACCCACCCTTCACCAGTCGCCCCCATTTCCCCTCCTTTAGCAGCCCCGGCCCTAGCCCCACTTCCTCCCCCACCACCGCCTCTTTGTTCGGCTGGTCCAGAGCCCGGAAGGCAAGCTGACCAGAGTTTTCAGCGGCCCCCAGCCAGCCGCCGCTTCTGGAAAGCGGCTGGCAAAGAAGCCTCTTTGAGAGCCGTTTTGTGGATGCGGTGGCTGGTTTCAGGCTGCCAAAAAGTACCAGAGGTCGCAGAAAAAGCTGCTGCCGTGCTGTTGCCGCCATGTTCTTTGCGCATGCGCATCCCATTGGACTTGCAAGGCAATGGGATCTGCATGCGTGAAGAACATGGTGGCGATGAACATGGTGGGCAGGGCGAGCGAGCGGTGACTGGGGGACCAGTTTGGGGACATGGCCAGGTGGCCATCGCTACCGGTTCGGCGACCTTGGCCAAATTTCCATCAGCGGTTCGCGTGAACTGGTGTGAACCAGCTGAATACCACCTCTGGATGGGTGGTATATACATTTAATAAATAAATACGTTTCAAACTGCTTCTTGCCTTTACTAAACTAAAATAGAAAAGGTTCTGGAGACTTCCAAAGATGGTTCAGTGAGCGGCAGAGCAATTTCTCTCTCCTGCCGACAAACAGCTGATTTTGCTGCCAAAGCTGGTTCTTCGGTGGAACGCTTCTCAGCTTCAAACAGGAGCAACTAGGAATGACCCAAAACGACCCTCAGATGTTCACAGACCTACCTGGGAAGAGGAATTTTGAAAGTTGCAAATTTTCGGTAGGAGCAGTCAGAGGGTCAAGTCTCCATTGTTTCCTTTCAGCTGTTTGTTTGGTTTAAGCACACCTCGGTTTTACTTGCACATTTTAACTTTTGATTTTTCCTTTTGATTTTTCCTTGTACAATGTTAACATGGAAAAGGTCCTTTCAGTTTTGGCCAGGGTAGATTTGTTTGGCCCTTATTCCACCACCAAGAGAACGGATGCCAACACACCTACACACTTGTTTTTGTGGGTCAGTGTGAAACCCAGGACTTGGTTTGCAAAGCTTCCCAAAGCAATCAGTCCAAAGCTAATTTGTCCAATTTTGTCCTGGTGCAAGTGTTAAATGGGTTCAGTGTGTGTGTGTGGGGGGGTCGTAGTGGCTGATTGAACCCTGTCCTGAAAATGGGGGGGCGGATGGCTTATTCCTAAAACCTTTGCCAAAGGAAACCACTGTGGACCTCGGACTTTTGGTCGCCATCAGCTGTTAGTCCTAAAAGTCAGCAGATCCATTAGCCTGGTGGGCCTTGCCCAAACAGAACCCCAGCTGGTAAAGCAGATTAAAATCTATTTATTTATGTACCTGAGAGGAGAAGAGGGGCTCCTTTAAAAAAGGTGGAAAGTTGCTTTATATGCAGTTCAAACATATTGGGTTTGGAATGGGCTTTTTCATTGGCTAATGCCATTTTATACCTCTGTGGTGTGGCATGTGTGCTCAGTAACTTTAGTATGTAGCATGTAACATTTCAAAGCATCCCATAATGTTCTTAGTATGATCTTCTTCTTCATGCTCATCCTCATATTCAGGAGGTGTGTTTCTAATGAGTTTGCTAATGTGTTATAAAAGTTCAGGTCAATGTACGATAAAGGAGAATATTTATCCTTGACAAGTTTGAACCAGTTCTTATCCGACTCTGCAGTCCTCACGGAGAGCTTCTTGGTCACTTCAAAGAATCTACTAGGAACATTAATCAAAGAAACTTCCAGTGACTGAAAACATTAATCCAACAGCCCTCCCCAACTTCTGCTGATGCCATCCTAGGTCTCTGAGGCGGTCTCAGTTAGCTTCTGGGTGACAAAAAAACTCTCTTTTGAACACATCTGAGTGTTCGTCTTTTGTCATGAATGGGACTGGTGTAGGATTGGGCTCCTCCAGGCACTTTCATGGAGACCTTGGTCCCCTGTTTTGGCTGGGGAATCCTGAGGGATCCACACAGTCCCTGGGTCCTGTTTGAGGTAATCTCTGCTTTTATTAGCTTGGAATAATTAAGGAAAGACACAGCATCATTTTGGGGTGCTTGTCCCTCAACCCAGGTTGTAGCAATAGAGGAGAACTTTTGTAGCCCAGGTTGAACTGTGGGGTCCTTGGTGCTCTCTAAGCTTGGTGGTTTCTTTGCAGATGTTTCATGACCCAACTAGTTATCAGTGATAGAAGGGGCTTGTATATGAATAGAGTGCAAACCCCACCCTCTTGTAAGTAATATTGCTTTATTGGTTGTTCTTGTATTTTTTTTTTCTGTGCTGTACGCCGCCCTGAGTCCCTCGGGAGTTGGGCGGCATATAAGAAAACCAAATAAATAAATAAATAAATAAATAAATAAATAATGTATGATGTTACCTAGTTGGGTCATGAAACGTCTGCAAGAAAACCACCAAGCTCAGAGAGCACCAAGGACCCCACGGTCCTCCTTCTCCTCCTCCTCCTTCTCCTCAGTGGTGGGTTACTGCCAGTTCAGACCGATTCTTTAGAACTGGTAGCGGAAATTCGGCTCTGCTTGCCAAATCGGCAGCAATGACTGGCTGTCCACGTGCCTGAACCGGTCCTCCAGACGCCGCGGATTGCAAAAAAAAAGGCTTCTGTGCATGCTCAGAGGGTCATTTCTGAGAAGGGACACGTGTGCATGTGCAAGCGAAGCGAGAGGGTGTGCGCAAAATGTGCACTTACGTCACGATGCGAACCGGTGGGGAGGGTAAGTAGAACCCACCCCTGCTCCTCGTCCTCCTCTCTGCAAACCCCACTCCCTTCTAGCACTGATGATGTTACCTAGTTGGGTTATGAAATGTCTTCAAGAAAACAAGAAAGCTCAGAGAACACCAAGGGTCCCACAGTCCTCTTCTCCTCCTCTTTCTCCACACTGCCTGTTTGCTTCGGCTGCCATAGAAATGGGGGGTGGGTGGAGGGAAGGTTAGGTATTTGGGAGGGGGGAGGAAGCTGCGCTGGAGATGTTTTTTAGATTTAGATTTATTATTAGAGTTGGAAGGGACCTTGTAGGTCATCCAGTCCAACCCCCTGCTCAAGCAGGAGTTCCTACACCATTTGAGACAGATGGCAGTTCAGTCTCTCCTTGAAGGTTGCAAGTGTTGGGGCTCTCACAACCTCCGCTGGCAACTTCTGTTCCACTGGTTGATCGCTCTCACCGTCAGAAAGTTTCTCCTCACTTCCAGGTTGAATCTCTCCTTGGTCAGCTTCCATCCGTTATTCCTTGTTTGGCTTTCTGGTGCCATAGAGAACAGCCTGACCCCCTCCTCTCTGTGGCATCCCCTCAAGTATTGGAACACTGCTATCATGTCACCCCTGGTCCTTCTCTTCGCCAGACTGGCCAAGCTCAGTTCCTGCAACCGCTCTTTGTATGTTTTATTTTCCAGACCCTTTATCATCCTGGTTGCTCTCTTCTGCACTTTCTCTAGGGTTTCAATGTCTTTTTTGTAGTGTGATGTCCAAAACTGGATGCAGTACTCTAGGTGTGGTCTGACCAAGGCTTTATAGAGTGGAACTAGTACCTCTCTGGTCCTTGATTGTATCCCTCTATTTATGCAGCTCAGGACTGCGTTGACCTTTTTGGCTGCTGCTGTCTCTTCTTGTGTTTGATTAGGGGCCTAGGGAGGAAAGTTCTCATCATCTACTGCCAGGCTACATGGACATGTTTACAGCCTGCTCAAGGTCAACAGCTTTGAGGGACCAGATGTGGAAGCCCAAACAGCCAGTCTTGGGAAATTGGGATTGGATGATTTGCCAAGGGGGTTATGAGGGGAGGGTTTTGGGATTATTTGTATATGCATTTACGCGCCTTTTGCCTCAGATCTTGCTTTCCTTTTGTCGCTATCAGTTCTTGTCTAGTAAAAGTATTCTTCTCTATCAACATGGAGTTGGGTCTTTCTTTCCTGGATTTTGAACGGAAGCATACCTGACAATTTCTCTTCCTCTTCCTCCTCCTCCCTGCAAAACCCACTCTCTTCTAGCACTCCCTGCAAAACCCACTCTCTTCTAGCACTCTTCTAGCACTGATGATGTTCCTTAGTTGAGTTATGAAATGTCTGCAAGAAAACTCCCAAGCTCAGAGACTAAGGACCCCACAGCCGTGTTATGTCGTGCCGTCTATTCTGTGCATCTTGACCTTCAAGTCAGCCTTGACTCTGGGGAAGTCCTGCAGAGACCTTGGCCCTGTTCTGGCCACGCATGTCAGAAGTGGGTGGCCCCTGCCTTCTCCCAGAGCTGAGAGAGAATGCCCCAACCCCAAATGCCCAGCTGGTTTTGTGCCCAAAGCAGAGCTACCATAGATGGGGTGATCTCCTGGTCTTTAGCCTCATGTCTTTAACCTCTTGCGCACCCTGGGTCTCAAGTGTCCAAACTGGGGCACCTGTCCACCCGGCCTACTCAACCTTACAAGAAAAAGTTGGGGGTGCAGAGGGACAAGAAAAAAAATCCAGGGTTTTTCTGCTTGAACGTTCTTTTCCCACAATGATTGGCTGAAGGGTCTGTCAGTCTTGAGACCCTCCTGAAAACATTTCAACTAGCAGCAAATCAAAATGGAGGGGCTGGTGGAGGTGAGGAGAGGGGTCTCAGCATTCCACAAAGTTGCATTTGGCCAGAGCAGTTGTCAGATGGTCAAAGCAGCTCACCACAGTCCATCTGGAGACAAATCAGGGGCTGGGGGCACCTTGGTGGTCTTTGGGCTTGACATAACAGTCACCTGGTATGACCCTTGCTTCTACCAGCCATTCCCATAATAGAGCCCCTTCATGTCTTGGTTGGGGAGACGTAACCCCAACCAAAAGGATATCCATTGCCTCCTCCAGGCCTTGACCGAGAGCCCCAAATGCCCAGGGACCACCCACCCCTCCATCCCACCCCATGTCCTTCTACCAGGAAGCTGCATTCATACCCAGAAGAGTGATCACCTGTCAAACAGCTTTGGGGGCAGTAAATTGGTGCTGAAGCCCATCAGCAGTGACTGGGAGAGGGATCTTGGAGTCTTAGTGGACAACCAATTAAATATGAGCCAGCCATGTGCAGCGGCAGCCAAAAAAGCCAATGCAATCCTAAGTTGCATTAACAGAGGGATACAATCAAGATCACGGGAGGGACTAATACCACTCTATAAAGCCTTAGTAAGACCACACCTAGAGTACTGCATCCAGTTATGGTCACCATACTATAAAAAAGATGTTGAGACTCTAGAAAGAGTGCAGAGAAGAGCAACCAAGAGGATTAGGGGACTGGAGGCTAAAACATACGATGAACAGTTGCAGGAACTGGGCACAGCTAGTCTAGTGAAGAGAAGGACCAGGGGAGACATGAGAGCATCTTCCAATATTTGAGGGGGGGGGGTCAAGCTATTCTCCAAAGCCCCCGAAGGCCAGACAAGGAATAATGGATGGAAACTGATCAAGGAGAGATTCAACCTAGAAATAAGGAGGAACTTTCTGACAGTGAGAACAATCAACCCATAGAACAGAATTTGCCTTCAGAAGTTGTGGGAGCTTCATCACTGGAGGCTTTCAAGAAGAGACTGGACTGCCATCTGTCAGAAATGGTGTAGGGACTCCTGCTTGGGCGAGGGGTTGGACTAGATGACCTACAAGTTCCCTTCCAATTCTGTTATTCGGTAGGTTCTGTAAGATGCCCAAGCCTCCAATTAAAATGAGGTTTTGGCATGCAAGAAAGCCTCAAAGCATCAACGGATGGTTCTTCTGTTGAGATAACACCCCCACCCATAATGCCAAGCCTCACCATGTAGAAGTCTTGACTTTCAGACCTCAACAGGCTCTCGCAGAATAAAGAATGGTAATCATGCTAGACAGACTTTATTTGACCTTCTGGCCCATCAGGATAAGCAAAATCAGATCCAAGCTACAGAAAGTATCCATGAAGCGAAGGGGTGCAGAGCAGTGGTCGGTTGCTCCTGGTTCGGCCCGATTCAGTGATTCGGTAGCGGTGGTGGTGGAAGGCTCCGCCCACCTACCCGGGATGCTTCTGCGCATGCGCAGAAGCAGCACGCACGGACGCGAACCGGTAGCAACGGGTTTTAGAACCCACTACTGGTGCAGAGCATAGATTTCGGCAGGCAGGGTGGGGTGGAGTGGAGGGGGGCTTCCTTAATTCGCCAGGTTTCATCAGTTGCTTCCAGCAGGCGGTAACTTGCAGATGAAAAAACGCTTGGATTCACAGTTGGCAACTTTCCATACACGATACCCTGGGCAGCAAAAGAGAAAGTTTTCCAGTGAATTCCACAGATTGATCGAGAAAGGATCATTTCAATGGCCCCTCCCTCTTGGCCAGGGGGATGTGAGGGGAAGGGGAAGACCCTCCTCTGCTAAAACGGGATGAGGGTTCAACAGGGTGTTGTAACTTGGATAACTTACCTAGCCATCAGGTTTCTTTTATTTTGTCTTTTTAAAAAAAATGTATTTGCTTCTTTGCATCCCGCCTTTGTTATTTTTATAAATCACACAAGGCAGCAAACATATCCAACATTACCTTCTTCCTCATCTTTTTCCCACAACAACAACCCTGTGAGGTGGGTTGGGCTGAGAGAAAGGGACTGGCCTAACATCACCCAACCGGCTTTCAGGCCTAAGGCGGGACTAGAACTCACCGTCTCCTGGTGATTGGCTCAAAGTCACCCAACTGGCTTTCAGGCCTAAGGCGGGACTAGAACTCACCGTCTTCTGGTGATTGGCTCAAAGTCACCCAAATGGCTTTCAGGCCTAAGGCGGGACTAGAACTCACCGTCTCCTGGTGATTGGCTCAAAGTCACCCAACTGGCTTTCAGGCCTAAGGCGGGACTAGAACTCACCGTCTTCTGGTGATTGGCTCAAAGTCACCCAAATGGCTTTCAGGCCTAAGGCGGGACTAGAACTCACCGTCTCCTGGTGATTGGCTCAAAGTCAGTGTTAATATTTCTCATCTATATACAATTCAACTGACTACAATGTGGTACAGTTGATAATATATTAAAGCAAGGAAAGAGATCATGCAAATTCAGATGGCCTGTGACAACGATGGCCTGAGGAAGTAGGTGAAGATGGAGATTGTCCATTTAATTTTGAGCTGTAATAATTTGGCTATACAGTTTGAATGGTTGAAGAAACCATGGCGTTTATTTTTAATGGTGTGTCCTATGGATGTTTTGGGTTCCCTCGTCTTTACAGAGTGTCGAACTGTGTCGGCTCAGAGATCCAAGAGGTCAACAAAGGCCATGGGTGGCCAAGGGGTCAGGGTTGCAAGAAGGGTCCTCTTTGGGTCCCTGTTGTGGGAAGCACACATTTGGCTCCCTCCCCCCCACCTTGGCTTACCTCGAAACTTGGATAGCTTAACGCAGGACCCCTTATCGTTGTTGGGTTCTCTTTTTTGCCAGGATGTGTAACCGAACCGGGAGCCATCACTCCATTCCCAGATGCGATTCTGTAATGACAGAGAAGCCACATTAGCCAACTGAGGAAGGGGCTCTGGCTATTCAAGGCCCAGGAGCAGGGGCAGACCAAATAGTCAGTCTCTCCCTCTCCGTCTCTCTGTCTCTCTGTCTCTCTCTGTCTCTGTCTCTGTCTCTGTCTCTCTCTCTCTCTCTCTCTGCGTCTCTACCCCTCCCCCCCCTCTCTCATCAATCTCAGTTGACTTAGAAGAGCTAAGCAGGGTTAAACTTGATGAAGGCTTGGATAGGTGAGAATCAGGAGATCCAGGGAAAGAAACAGAAGAAAACTACCTGGATGTGTCCATGAAGTCACCAGCTCAGCTTGAGAGCCACTTGGCTTGATGCCCAACGTAGAGACAGTTCTCAAGGATACTTATTGGCCTCAGGAAGGGAAATAGGGTCAAGGGCAAAGATTCCTTGACTGGGGGGGGGCATCAACCAAACTCCCATGTCTATAGGGGACACTTTGGAATAGAAAAGGGTCCTGGATGTCTTTATTTATTTATTTTGATGGGCGGTGGGTGGGACCTACTCCTCTATGGTTGCCAGAGATTAATATTTCTATTCCCAAAGTCACCAGGAGCTGATCTGAACCCCAGGGAAACATCCTTTCTTTGTATATGATCCAGCATTTTTCAAAGAACTGAAAATGCCACAGAGCAGAAGAAGAAAGCCTGCCCGTAACAGAAACAAGGAATTTCTGCATAAAATAAAAATAAAAAGGAGGGAGAGGAAAGAACAGCCCTCCCAGGCCAATCTCTGCAGTCCCTCAGTTCATGCCCCCCCAGAGTTTCAACCAGGTTTGGAGACCATCTAAGGGGCCCTCAAGAGGAAGGGAGGCCCTGATGAGAGAGAGAGAGGGGGGGGGATGGGAGTAAATGTTTTCTATTTTTATTTTCCATGGTGTTGTCCAAGGCAAGAACATTCAGTAGAGAAATCTCTGCCTCCCTTTGGAGGATTCATCAATAAAACCCATTAGAAACAGTAAAGATAAATCCATGAAGATTAACATTGGAAAGGACTTACTTTCCCTGGATCATTCAGTCCGATCCAGACACTGAAGAGGCGTACATTCTTGGAGACCACCTTGCCCACGTAATCTGACTCTGCCTGGCTTTGGATGGAGGCGAGATGGCTGCCATTGTGATATTGGACGCAGAACGCCTGGGAGAGAACGACAACAGAGAAAGACTTTGTTGTCTCTGCTTGTGCACTGGTGCAGGTGAGAAAAGAGCAAAGATCTGATTTAGTAGAGCCACCGTGAGCCTCGGTGCCACAGCGGTTACAGTGCAGTACTGCAGGCTGCTTCTGCTGACTGCCGGCTGCCTGCAATTTGGCAGTTCGAATCTCAGCAGGCTCAAGGTTGACTCAGCCTTCCATCCTTCCGAGGTGGGTAAAATGAGGACCCAGATTGTTGGGGGCAAGAGGCTGAACTCTGTAAACCGCTTAGAGAGGGCTGTAAAGCACTATGAAGCGGTATATAAGTCTACGTGCTATTGATATCTATGTTTTTATATCTCTATCTACCTCTCCCCTCTCTCCCTCTTTCCATTCACCTACCCACCCACCCACCCACCCACCCACCCACTCATCTATCTATCTATCTATCTATCTATCTATCTGTCTGTCTGTCTGTCTGTCTGTCTGTCTGTCTGTCTGTCTGTCTGTCTGTCTGTCTGTCTGTCTGTCTGTCTATCTATCTATCTATCTATCTATCTATCTATCTATCTATCTATCTATCTATCTATCTATCTATCTATCTATCTATCTAATGGCGCAGTGGTTAGAATCCAGCATTGCAGGCTAATTCTTACGACTGCCAGCAGTTCAATCCTGACCGGCTCAAGGTTGACTCAGCCTTCTGTCCTTCCGAGGTGGGTAAAATGAGGACCCAGATTGTTGGGGGCAAGAGGCTGACTCTGTAAAACCACTTAGAGCAGGCTGTCAAGCACTGTGAAGTGGTATATAAGTCTAAGGGATATTGCTATTGTTAGTAGATACTCGCCATTGTCCTCAGCTTTTGAACAATTCCCGATTCAGAAGTTAGAATGTCTGCACCCTCCCCTTTAATTAAGGCCCTAAGTTGAACCCAGGACCAGACTTTTGGATAGTGGGCTCTACATGCCCTGCTCCCCATTTGTGTCCAGTCTGTGGGGCCCCTCTGGCTCAACAAAGGTGTGTCCTGCACAAAGTTTCCAAGAGGAGCAGAAGGAAGAGTTTGCAAAATTTTGGAGGTGGCCAAACGCATCTCAGCCTTGAATGTTTGGGGAGGCCTCCATGCCAGCTCCTGCCCGGCTTTTCAACCCATCTGTCAGATGCCAAGCAGTGACAGTCTGTCGTGAACTGAGGGGAGGGGGGAGGGGAAGGGGGATGCTTGGGTGGGTGGGGAAACAAAAAGGAACTTCTTTGCAATGCAGCCACTCCCTCTAGGCCCAAGTTACCTCACAGGGTTGTTAAGTTGTGAGGAAAATAGGAGGAAGAAGGAGCGATGGCTATGTTCAATAACTTGAGTTATTTATTAAAAAATTAAAATAAAATATAAAAATAAATAAATAAATAAAAAGAAATAAAAAGAAATAAATAAAAAGAAAGAAAGAAAGAAAGAAAGAAAGAAAGAAAGAAAGAAAGAAAGAAAGAAAGAAAGAAAGAAAGAAGTAAAAATAAATAAAAATAAACAAAAGAACCAAAAAACCCCACATCAAGGAGAGGTATTGGTGGAGATGTAGGGCAGGAGTGGAGGAAAACAAACCAGGAAAGCTGCAAATCCCTGCCCTTAATCGGCCCCATAGGCTACCCATAAGGCTGCTGGCACCTGCCCATCTTGTGCCCAGAGGCAGGGGAGGAATGGGAAGCCGGGGGCAGCAAACGTGATCCTGGCACCGTTTCCTGCTGGCTCAAAGAGCGGAGAAGGGAAGTTCAAATGGGCTCAGAGGAAGAAGGAGTCCATAGAATAATTGCATTTTTGCCCCTTTTTCATTCACCCAGCTGAGTTTCCCTCCACTTCAGCCCAGCCAGGAGGGGTCTTTGGGGGTCTTCCAGGCTCTGCCTAGGCTTCCCCTCTGCCTGGGCTAGGAGATCCACAGGCACACAAGCACTTCTAACCTCTGCATCGGCCCAGGTCTTCCGTTGTTTGAAGATCTTGTAGCAAAACTGCTCAAAGGTGAACCAGTCCACGGGACAATGGTGATCAGCTCCAATTCCTGAATGGGGAGAGAGGAAACTCAGTGAGAAGATGGCCAGGAGAAGAGGAGGAGGAGGAGGAGGAGGAGGGCAGGAGGAGGAGGAGGAGGAGGAGGAGGAGGAGGAGGAGGAGGAGGAAGAGGAGGAGGAAGAGGAGGAGGGCAGGAGGAGGAGGAGGAGGAGGAGGAGGAGACAGCTGGCTCTGCAGAGCATTCTTGACCTGCTGAGTTGCAAACATCTTTGATGACCATAAACTGCAACTGACCTGCTGCAGCATTTGCAGATTGTCCAAACCTTGGTTAGAGCTAGTCCTGGTTAATTCCCTGGAAGCTTCCACTTGACTTGTGTGTCCACTTGGCTTACTTTATCATTCAGTGGATGGTGCAATGCCAGAAAATAGGTTTTTCTTAAGTGTCAGTGGTCAGTTCACGCTTGCTATACACACTATTGCTCGTTGCTAGTCTGCCATGAACTGGGGGGGGGGGGTTTCCCAAGGAAACAACGTTTACTGTATCTCCCTGAGACACAACTTCAAGGTCAACCGGCTGGGAACAGGACGCAGCTGCATACCAAGCTCCATTTGAAGTGACCGTTCTAAAAATATCTCTTCTCAAGTGGATTGGACATGTGGGCCAGTAAGAGGAGGCACCGAAGAGAAGGAACAGTTTGACTTGGGGATTTGGGCACGTGAGTTTCAGTTCTGGCTTTGCATTACTGTCATTCACTTGACTTCTAGTAAACTACACCTTTCTCAATACATGGAGTTAATGATCGTTTGAGGGTTAGGGTTAGGGTTAGCGTGGTGGCGCAGTGGTTAGAATGCAGTACTGCAGGCTCACTGCCAGCAGTTCGATCCTGACTGGCTCAAGGTTGACTCAGACTTCCATCCTTCCAAGGTCGGTAAAACAAGGACCCAGATTGTTGGGGGCAAAATGCTGACTCTGTAAACCGCTTAGAGAGGGCTGTAAAGCACTGTAAAGTGGTATATAAGTCTACGTGCGATTGCTATTGCACTCGTTTGTACTTAGAGGTTCAAGCTGAGGCACGCCTGACATTAAGCCTCTTTAACCTTTGGACACAAAGCTTTAGGATGCAAAATGCAAACCTCCCTGAGAAACTCTCACAAGCCATCTAGACTACCACAATGGGCTTCATGGGGGGCTACCCTTGAAACCCTCTCGAAATTTCAACTGCTGAAGAAGGCAGCACTTAGGCTGTTGTCCAATGCAACGCACAATATGTGGGTCAGTCTTGAATTATTTGTGCTGGCCTTCTACTATAGATGTCCCACAGCTGCTCAAGGGTCTTCAGGGGTCATTAGTTGGGGGATTGCCCCCCTTCTACCCACTGTGCAGGAGAGCCCCTTTTGAAGATGCCCTGCCACCTCTTAGGTTCATGGGAAGGGTATAAACTCTTGTGTGGGTCCAATGGAACGAAATCCCCAGCAAGGAGTGGGGGCCACTCTAAATAATAAATACATGCATATATGCCAAGGTTTTAACTTTTAATTAATTCTGTGTTTCAATTGCCTTAATACAGCTTGGCTTTTTATCCTTGCAAACAGATTTCAGCAGACATAGAAGGTGTGATTAAATGATAGAATAAGCCAAACAGGAAGAAAAAGCAACTTCAGGGAGAGGATGCTGGGGGGAGGGTCAAATCAGGAAGGGGTTGAGAGGCAAGAGAATTGGCCTCTCCGGACACGAGAGACCCTGTTCAAACTCACCATTTAGGGAGAAAGCCACGACCAGCAAGCCGAGGGTCAGAAAGATGAATCGCCCCATGGTCTTCCTTCCTTCTCTGCAGAGACAATAAAAGGGGAGAAAATAAAGGGGGAGGCGGACCATTGGGAAGCCCCCTCCCAAGGAAGAGGGACCCCACATTCAACCCGGGACGGAGCTTTCTCAGCTGGATCCTGCTTCTTGGTCATGCATGTCACAGCCTTGGTGGGTGACAGCCTTGGTGGCTGCGCAATGATTAGGGGGTCTCCTGAGAAGGTCTCTTCTATGTGTATCTGTCTGCCCCAGAGATCCCCAATAGACCCTTTGCTCTCTGCCTGAGGGATCCTGCAGATCCCCTGCTGCAACCAGGACATCACCTGCAGCCCCCTGCAAGAGGTCCCTTCAGGTGGAGACAGACAGGTACGGGAGCGATCTGGTGTAGGGGTCTCACCTGTCAGGTGTGCACAGGTGGGAGAACTGCACTCACCTGTCCCTTTGCCTCCACAGGTAGCAAGTCTGTCTGTGGCAACTCCAGGCTTTTCTCTTGCAAAGGGAATGGAGGCATTTATAGGCAAGGCAGGGGCTGGATTTCTTTTGTGGGAGGGGGGCGCGAAGGGAGAGAAGGAAATTATTTGAGAAGGAAATTTTTGATCTAACCACCAGGAAGGAGTATGTTTGCACAAAACATACTTCCTCTTCGCAGATGATGTAAAACTATTCAACACCACCGACAATGCTGCTGCCCTTCAAAAAGACCTTGATCATGTAGCAGAATGGTCAAACAAGTGGCAACTGCAAATCTCAATCAACAAATGCTCTGTCCTACACATTGGCAAAAATAATCAGAACACAAAATACAAACTAGATGATCACGACCTTGTTGACGATCCTCACTCAGTTAAGGACCTTGGAGTACTCATCTCTAATGATCTAAGTGCCAGAGCCCACTGCAACAGCATTGCCAAAAAGGCATTAAGAGTTGTTAACCTAATCTTGCGTAGATTCTTCTCTGGTAATATTGTACTTTTAACTAGAGCATATCAAACATTTGCTAGATCAATTCTTGAATACAGCTCATCTGTCTGGAACCCACACTGCATATTAGACATTAATACAATCGAACGAGTCCAGAGATATTTCATGAAAAGAGTCCTCCACTCCTCTGCTCGCAACAGAATACCTTATGCCACCAGACTTGAAATTTTGGGCTTAGACAACCTAGAACTACGCCAATGACTACTTCAGCTTCAACCGCAACAATACACAAGCACACAATAGATACAAAGTTAAGGTAAACTGCTCCAAACTTGATTGCAAAAAATACGACTTCAGTAACAGAGTGGTCAATGTCTGGAATGCACTACCTGACTCTGTGGTTTCTTCCCCAAACCCTCAAAACTTTAACCTTAGACTGTCTACCGTTGACCTCACCCCATTCCTAAGAGGTCTGTAAGGGGCGTGCATAAGCGCACCATCGTGCCTACCTGTCACGGTGTGAATATTGTGAGTTGTATGTCTATGCAGGGTGATGCACCCCTATTCTAATATTATGGTATATTCCAATACAGGCAGAACACGTGATATGATCTTGTACGCATGTCCACATTCCTGATCCACCATCACTTTTGACTTGGCTCTTGACCAGAACGGTCGCATTTTTAACAAAGATGTAATTATTCAGGATTTATTGTTTTTGTACCAAAATAAATATTTCTATTAGACTTTTAATCTCGTCTTTATTTCTAACTGTCTGAATTCCAAGCAAAGATCCACATCGCCTCTATGAGATTTTATTCTCACCCCGACACTACCGTCCCTGTCCTAACGTCCCCATATATTCATAACCATCTCATGTACTCATAACCATGCTTATACATCTTATGTATTCACAATCACGTTTATTCTTTGTCTGTAATCACATATACACGCTTGACAAAATAAATAAATAAATACAAAATAAAAATAAAAATTTAACCCGACCAGATTTACATTCTGCCAGGAGAGATCCTCACTGAGCGAATCCTGCAATTTGAAACGTTCTTTGAGGTCATCCACTCCAGCCCTTGCTCAGCGCAGCAATCCAAAGGAAAGCACCCTGGACACACGGCTGATTAGCCCCCACTCCCTTGAAGGCATGCAAAGAAGGGAAGCCCCCCACCCAACTCCCCTGAGAAAGAGGGATTGGCCCAAAGCCCCCCAGTGTTTGGGCTGACAGGTTGACTTTCTGTTTTTGTGAGCCAGGTTTTCCTAACTTTGGCACCTGCAGGAATGGACAGCTCCCAGCATCCTCCTAAGGCAGTGATGGCGAACCTATGGCACGGGTGCCACAGGTGGCACACGGAGCCATATCTGCCGGCACGCGAGCCATTGCCCTAGCTCAACTCCAGTGCGCATGTGCATGCCCGCCAGCTGATTTTTGGCTCACACAGAGGCTCTGGGAGGGCCTCCTGGGTGGTGGGGGAAAGCCTCTGGAGCCTGGGGAGGGCAAAAAATGGGCCTACCATGCCCACTGGAAGTCGGGAAATGGGGGAGTGGGGGGGGTCACGCATGCATGCGCAGGGGGGTGGGGCGAGTGGGAGGCTTTGAATTATGGGTGTGGCACACACATGCTTGCGATAGCACACGCGCCCACTATTTCGGCACCCAAGGAAAAAAAGGTTCGCCATCACTGTCCTAAGGGAAGCCTTCGCCCCATTCCCACAATAGGCCAAAACCTCAACCCGGGTTAGGAAGATGGATTTTGCTGTTCCTGGCTTCCTGTGCACGACACGCTAACCACAGAGTAACTAAGCAAGTTTTGGGATTGTGAACACAGCTCAAAGTATTTCTCCGAGCTGATCAACATGTCATGTGAATCTCGTTGAGGTTTTGTTGGTGTGAGAGGCTCTGAACGATCCCTTGGCAGAGTTTCTCCCTTCGTGGGGAGCAGCTCGTTTTATTTATTTCTTCCATTTTTTAAAGTGTCCGATGTTTGAAGCTGGTCCATCCTCTTCAGGGTGCAGACAAAACAGTCCAGCCTCCCTGAAGCCTCTTCTGTCAAACCTCCAAGGTGGAGAGCCCACCAGCTTCAGTCTTCTGCTCTTGGACAGATCTTATTCCCAGGGAGATTTTCCTCACATTTCAACAAAATCTTCCTAGCTGCACCCATGCAAAACCTTCCAGAAGTAGCTATCCTGAACTCTAATGACAACAAGCAGAGGTTTCTGCAGGATCTTGGGCCACTTAACATGGATCCCCCAAACTCCCAGAGCAGCAAGGACTTTTTTTTAAACAAGAGATCAGCTAGCTCAGTGTTAACAATTGAACAACAGAGCCACACAAAGCATTGTGACATCGAGTGTCATGAGCCAAAAGTGGCTTTGAGAAGAAAACCAGGAAGGTTTTCCTCTTCCCTTTGAGAAGAAAACCAGGAAGGACAAGCAGAGAAGGAACAAGGAAGCGAAAACCTTAAGCAATCCAAGGCAGGATTGGAACAAATGTCATTTGCAGGAATTGCCACATCAAAAGTCTTCTCATCCCATATTGCAAAATGTTTTATATAAAACCACATTTCTAAACACACATATGCAGATGTATGCCTGCACACACACACAAATGCACACAAACACACATACAATCTTAGTCCCAAGAACTCATAACGTCCCTGTGAGTGGCCCAAAGTCACCCAGCCGGCTTTCAGGCCTAAGGTGGGACTAGAACTCACCGTCTCCTGGAGATTGGCCCAAAGTCACACAGCCGGCTTTCATGCCTAAGGCGGGACTAGAACTCACCGTCTCCTGGAGATTGGCCCAAAGTCACACAGCCGGCTTTCATGCCTAAGGCGGGACTAGAACTCACCGTCTCCTGGAGATTAGCCAAAAATCACCCAATTAGCTTTCATGCCTGAGGAATTGGAACTGGGACCATCTGATGGGGAGGACATGGTCCTCTCCAAATGAGTGGAGAGTCCAGGGGTTGAGGACGAGGCAGTCCTGAGGCCATCTGCAAGTGGGGAGGGGTGGGCCACTGGACAGACAGCTGCCTGGAGGAGTGGATCAGCTGCAGATGGCCAGTGGAGATGACAGGCTCCAGACCACCTCGGACAAGGAACAGCTGCCTCCCCCGTTCAATCCGCGGGTGAGGAGAGCAGAGTGGAAGGAGGCACAGAGGAGGTCAGCAAGGCTGCTTGCGAAGAAGCAGCCCCACCTCTCCTCCCAAGGAACAGCTGGGTTAACTGGGCACTGGGAGAAGGGGGGTTTGTCAAGAAATGCTGCTCATTTTGGGGTGCACCTTCCTGGCTTCCCTGGAATCCTGTTCCTTGAACTCTGGACTGTGTTTTTGAACTCTGGATCTCAGACTTTGCTTGTAGAAAGAATAACAGACAGAATAACAGAGTGGGAAGGGACCTTGGAGGTCTTCTAGTCCAACCCCCTGCTTAGGCAGGAAACCCTGCACCACTTCAGACAAATGGTTATCCAACATCTTCTTAAAAACTTCCAGTGTTGGAGCTTTCACAACTTCTGGAGGCAAGCTGTTCCACCGATTAATTGTTCTAACTGTCAGGAAATTTCTCCTTAGTTCTAAGTTGCTTTTCTCCTTGATTAGTTTCCATCTGTTGCTTCTTGTCCTACCCTCAGGTGCTTTGGAGAATAGCTTGACTCCCTCTTCTTTGTGGCAGCCCCTCAAATATTGGAAGACTGCTATCATTTCACCCCTAGACCAGTGGTGGGATTCAAAATTTTTTTACTACCGGTTCTGTGGGTGTGGCTTGGTGGGCATGGCAGGGGAAGGATACTGCAAAATCCCCATTTCCTCCCAATCAGCTGGGCCTTAGGAGGCAGAGAATAGATGGGGGAGGGACCAGTCAGAGGTGGTATTTACTGGTTCTCCGAGCTACTCAAAATTTCTGCTACCGGTTCTCCAGAACTGGTCAGAACCTGCTGAATCCCACCTCTGCCCTAGTCCTTCTTTTCATTAAGACTAGACAGCCCCAATTCCAGCAACCGTTCTTCATATGTTTTAGCCTCCAGTCCCCTAATCATCGTTGTTGCTCTTCTCTGCACTCTTTCTAAAGTGACTTTGGACTTTACTCTCTGACGGTTCTTTGGGTTTTGGAACTCTGGACGTGGGTATTGCTACTTCCCTCTTTGCCACGTGGGATGGCTAGGACCTAGTTTATGGAGCCGGGGATTCCAGACTGAGGAAAAACTTAGGGCTTGGGTAGTGGGTTCTTTGACCCTGGGATAAATGATAAATAAGCAGACCCTACGTAACCTCTCCCCTTCATGGATTACTGCCTTGTCATGGCGAAGGGGCTTGAGTAGCTCAATGAAGCTATGAACCATGCCATGAAGGGACACCTAAGATGGTGAGGTCATAGCAGAGAGCTCTGACAAAATGTGATCCACTGGAGAAGGAAATGGCAACCCACTCCAGGATCTTTGCCATGAAAACCCCATGGACAGTACCACAAGGCAAAAAGATATGACGCTGGAAGATACTGGGGAAGAGCAGAGGGCTCGTACTACCGGTAGTAGTGCCAGAAAGAGTGAAGCGACTGAGCCAAAGTCAAAAGGACACTCAGCTGTGGATGTATCTGGTGGTGAAAGGAAAGTCCAATGCTGTAAAGATCTTTTCTCCATAGGAACCTGGAATGTAAGATCCATGAATGAAGGCAAGCTGGATTTGGTCAAACAAGAGATGACAAGACTGAACAGCGATATCTTAGGAATCAGCAAACTAAAATGGACAGGAATGGGTGAATTTAATTCAGATGACCATCAGGTATACTACTGTGGGCAAGAATTCCTCAGAAGAAATGGAGTAGCGTTCATAGTCAATAAAAGAGTAGGAAAAGCAGTACTGGGATACAATCCCCAAAATGACAGAATGATCTCAGTTCGAATCCAAAGCAAACCATTCAATATCACAGTAGTCCAAGTCCACTGGTGCTGAAGAGGATGAAATTGACCCGTTCTATGAAGCCCTACAGCACCTTCTAGAATTAACACCAAAAAATGATGTCCTTATCATCATGGGGGATTGGAATGCTAAAGGAGCCTAATGGAGCCGGAAGGATTCCAGAGGAAATTTGGGGAAATACCTGAAACCCTGGTCCACAATTCGTCTGAGTCCCTGGTGGCTGCCTGGAACACCGCAGCATCAGGGGGCATTAGATCGGATTGCGCCTTTGCGACCTCTCTGTGGCAGTGGATCCCGGAAAGCTCCCTGGTTTACTGAGGAGCTCCGGGAGATGAAGCGCCACAAGAGACGTCTAGAACGATGCTGGAGAGCCAGTAAAACCGAATCCAACCAAACACTTCTAAGAACTTTTATTAAGTCTTATCTAGTGGCGATAAGGGCGGCAAAACAATCTCATTTTTCCGCTCTTATTGCATTCGCAGATTCGCGCCCAGCCGCCTTGTTTAGGGTGACTCGCTCCCGCCTTGCTAAAGGGGGGAGCGAGGAATACTTGCAAGGTAGAGCTGAGGAATTCGCACAGTTTCTGACGGATAAAGTCACTCAGATTCGGTCGAACCTGGACTCCGGCTGGACAGAGCCCAGTGAGTTGACAGGGGCAAGTCTTAGTCCAGTGTTGTGGGAAGAGTTTGAGCCAGCCACTCCTGATGACATGGACAAGGCCGTGGGTGTGATGAGCTCTTCCACCTGTTTATTGGACCCGTGCCCCTCCTGGCTGGTTTTGGCCAGCAGGGAGGTGGCACGTGGCTGGATTCAGGCGGTGATCAACGCTTCTTTTGGGGAGGGATCCGTACCGCAGACTTTAAAAGTTGAGGTGGTGAGACCCCTCCTTAAGAAGCCTTCCCTGGATCCAGCGGATTTGAAGAACTTTCGTCCGGTCTCCAACTTACCTTTCATAGGGAAAGTTGTTGAGAAGGTGGTAGCTTTTCAGCTTCTTCGGTTATTGGAGGAAACTGATTATCTAGATTCCTTTCAATCGGGTTTCAGGCACGGCTACAGTACAGAAACTGCCTTGGTCGCCCTGATGGATGATCTCTGGCAAGCCCGGGATGGGGGCTATTCTTCCATCCTGGTGCTATTTGACATCTCAGCGGCTTTCGATACCATCGACCATGGTATCCTTCTGCATCATCTCGGTGAGGTGGGAGTGGGAGGCACCGTTTTACGGTGGTTCTCCTCTTACCTCGCCGATAGGATGCAGACGGTGTTAACAAGAGGACAGAGGTCGTCTCCTAGGCCCCTGACTTGTGGGGTGCCGCAGGGTTTGGTCCTCTCGCCCATCCTGTTCAACATTTACATGAAATCGCTGGGGGAGATCATCCGTCGACACGGGGTGAGTTTTCAATAGTACGCTGACGACACCCAGCTGTACATTTCCACCCCGTTTCAATTCAGGGAGGCAGTGGACGTAATGTGCCGATGCCTGGATGATATCAGGATCTGGATGGGGAGGAACAAGCTCAAGCTTAACCCCGACAAGACTGAGTGGCTCTGGATATTGCCTCCTAAGGACTATTCTGACTGTCCCTCCTTGGTTCTTGGGGGAGAAAAATTAACTCCCTCGGAACGGGTCCGCAATTTGGGAGTTCTCCTAGATCCACAGCTAAAATTAGATCAACATCTCACAGCTGTGGCTAGGGGAGCCTTTGCACAGATTCGCCTGGTGCACCAATTGCGACCATACTTGGAGAAGGAGGCTCTACTCACGGTCACTCACGCCCTTGTCAGCTCTAGATTGGACTACTGTAATGCGCTGTACATAGCGCATTATACCATAGCGCAAGATACCTTGAAGAGTATCCAGAGACTTCAACTGGTGCAAAATGCAGCTGCGCGTGCTGTGGTGGGTGTCTCAAGATACACCCACGTAACACCCATACTCCGCCAGCTGCATTGGTTGCCCATTGGTCTCCAGGTGCAATTTAAGGTGTTGATCGTCATCTTCAAAGCCCTACATGGCTTAGGTCCAGGTTACCTCCGGGACCGCATCCTACCTCATACTTCCCTTCGACCGGTTACGTCCCACAGAGTGGGTCTCCTCCGGGTCCCGTCAGCCAAACAATGCCAGCTGGCGGAGGACCTTCTCTGTAGGGGCCCCTGCTCTAGAACCAACTCCCCCCAGAGATACGAATTGTCCCCACCTTGCTGGCCTTCCGAAAAGCCATTAAGACATGGCTCTTCCTGCAGGCGGGGTGATTTTAAGACAACTTTCCCCCATGTATGCATGGTTTTGTATGTCTTTTTAAAACTCTTTTTAAATTGTTTTTAATAATTTTATTGTTTAGTTGTTCCTTAAAATGTTGTACGCCGTCCTGAGTCCTCAGGGAGTAGGGCGGCATAGAAGAACACTAAATAAATAAATAAAGTTGGAATTAAGATTGCCAGGAGAAATATCAACAACCTCAGATATGCAGATGATACCACTCTAATGGCAGAAAGTGAAGAGGAACTAAAGAGCCTCTTGATGTGGGTAAAGGAGGAGAGTGCAAAAGTTGGCTTGAAACTCAACATTAAGAAAACTAAGATCATGGCATCCGGCCCTCTCAATTCCTGGCAAATAGATGGGGAAGAAATGGAGATAGTGACAGATTTTATTTTCCTGGGCTCTAAGATCACCACAGATGGGGACTGCAGCCAAGACATTAAAAGATGCTTGCTCCTGGGGAGGAAAGCTATGACAAATCTAGATAGCATACTAAAAAGCAGAGACATCACTCTGCGTATAGCCAAGGCTATGGTTTTCCCAGTTGCAATGTATGGCTGTGAAAGTTGGACCATAAGGAAGGCTGAGCGCCCAAGAATTGAGGCCTTTGAACTATGGTGCTGGAGAAGACTTGGATTGCAAGGCGATCAAACCGGTCAGTCCTAGAGGAGATCAACCCTGACTGCTCTTTAGAAGGCCAGATCCTGAAGACAAAACTCAAATACTTTGGCCACCTAATGAGAAGGAAGGACTCACTGGAGAAGAGCCTGATGCTGGGAAAGATTGAGGGCAAAAGAAGAAGGGGATGACAGAGAATGAGGTGGCTGGATGGAGTCACTGAAGCAGTCGGCGTGAGCTTAAATGGACTCCGGGGGATGGTAGAGGACAGGAAGGCCTGGAGGAACGTCGTCCATGGGGTCACGATGGGTCGGACACGACATCACAACTAACAACAACTTAACCTCTGTGTGGCCAGAGTGACTTGGGTCAGGAGAGGAGGTGGACATGCAAGAAAGCATCATAGCATCAATGGGACAATGAGACATCCCACCCAAACACCCCTTAAGGCCAAGCCTTGCCATCCATGCAGAAGATTGTGGGGTCTCAACAGTCTCCTGGCTCTGCAGAATGAAGGAGGCCAGTCATGCTAGATAGATTTTTATTTTACCCCCCTGGCACATCAGGAGGAGCAAAGTCAGATCCAAGCTAGAGAAAGCATCCATGAAGTGAAGGGGTGCAGAGCAGAGATTTTGGCAGGCAGGGGGGCTTCCTTGTGTCTCCAGACTTCACCAGGTGCTTCCGTCACCCGGTGGCTAGATCTTGCAGATGAAATAACGCCTGGACCAGCAATTCTGATCGTTCCATTTGTGATACCCTGGATAGCAAAAGAGAAATTTTGATCACCCAACCGGCTTTCATGCCTAAAGCAGGACTAGAACTCACCGTCTCCCTCTTTCTAATCTGGTGCCTTAATCACTAGACCATACTGGTTTTTAGACTGTTCATGTGATTGGTTTATAATTGGACTGAGCCTGCCTTAATATTTCTCTTCTATACACGCTAAAAGTACTTGAGATTTATCTCACTGCATTGGGATAGACATTGGATAATCTATGACCATGCCAAGCCAGATGTTCTGTGACAACAATGGCCTGAGGAAGTAGGTGAAGATGGAGATTGTGCATTTCATTGTGAGTTGATGGCCCTGTAATAATTTGGACATGCAGTTTGAGTGTCTGAAGAAACCCTGGCTTTCATGTTTAATGGTGTGTCCCATGGACGTTTTGGGTCCTCTTGTCTGTACAGAGTGTAGGACTGTGGCAGCTCAGAGCTCCAAGAAGTCAACAAAGGTCATCGGTGGCCAAGGGGTCAGGGTTGCCAGAAGGGTCCCTTGGGTCCCCATTGTGGGAAGCCCACCTTCAGCTCCCTCCCCTCCACCTCGGCTTACTTGAGAAGCTCCACAGCTCAACGCAGGACTCGTTCCCCAAAAAGTTGTTGGGTTCTCCTCGTTTCCAGGATTTGTAGCGGAAGCTGGAGCCATCACTCCAACTCCAGATGCGTTGCTAGAATGACAGAGAGGCCATGTTAGCCAAATGAGGAGAGGGCTCTGATTTCTCTCTCTCCCCCCTCCTTCCCTCCTCTCTCCCCTCCCTTCCTCCTCTCTCCCTCCCTCCATCTATCTAATCCATCAGTTGACCTGGTGAACGCTTGGAGAGATGACAATTTAATTAGTTAATTGGTTGGTTGGTTGGTTGATTGGTTAGTTAGTTAGTTAAGGAGGTGGAGCTGGACTACTCCTCTGTTGTGGCCAGAAATTAATATTTCTATTCACAAAGTCACCAGGAGCTGAGCTCAACTCCAGGAAAACTCCCCGTCTTCGTATATGACCAAGCATTTTTTCAGGAATTGAAAATGCAACAGAGCAGAAGATGAAAACCTGCCAGTAACAGAAACAAGGAATTTGTGTATAAAATAAAAAAGGGGGGAGGAAAGAACAGCCCTTCCAGGACAGGCCCTGCAGCCCCTGAGTTAATGGCCAACCAGAGTTTCAACCAGGTTTGGTGACCATCCAAGGGGCCCTCAAGAGGAAGGGAGGCCCTGATGCTGAGATGGGGGCCAGGCCAGGATCCGTCCCTTTGGGGCGTTACAGACAGCAGTCAGTTCTTCAATGGGGCAGGAAGGATTTGGTAAGGGGAGAGTGAGAGAGAGAGACAGGATGGGAGTAAAGATTTTCATGGTGTTGTCCAAGGCAAGAACATTCAACAGAGAGATCTCTATCTCCCATTGGAGGAGTCATCAATAGAACCCCTTAGAAACAGTGAAGGTGAATCCATAAAGATTAGCATCAGAAGGGACCTACTTTCTGTGGATCATTCAGTCCGATCCAGACATGGACAAGGAAGACATCGCGGGAGACCACATTGGCCACGTAAGCTGACTCTGCAAAGCTTTGGATGGAGGCCAGGTGGCTGCCTTGCTCCTCTTGCATGCAGAACATCTGGGAGAGAACAACAACAGAGAAAGACACTTGTTCAGTAGAGAAGGAGCAGGTTGTCTCTGTTTGTGCATTTGTGCATGTGAGAAAAGAAAAGTGCAGGGACCTGATTTTATGAACCTGGCCGCCATCATGATTTCATTCACACCCGCAGCTGCTGTCACTCAACATGCACGTTTTGAACTATTCCTGTTTCAGCTTCATGAGTTAGAATTTCCGACTACACACCCTAGACTGAACACAGGACCAGCCTTTTGGGTAGTGGGCTCTATAGACCCCACTCACCACCTGCTGAGAGCCACTGTGGTGCAGTGGTTAGAGTGCAGTACTGCAGGCTACTTCTGCTGACTGGCTGCTGACTGCAGTTTGGCAGTTCAGGTCTCAGCAGGCTCAAGGTTGACTCAGCCTTTCGTCCTTCCGAGGTGGGTAAAATGAGGACCCCAATTGCTGGGGGCAAAAGGCTGACCCTGTAAACTGCTTAGAGAGGGCTGTAATGGAGAGCCACATGAGAGCTAGAAGCCAAGAGGCTATGAGTTCCAGTCCCCCCTTAGGCATGAAAGCCCTCTGGGTGACTTTGGGCCAATCACCAGGGGACAGTGAGTTCTAGTTCTGCCCCTGGCATGAAAGCCAGCTGGGTGACTTTGGGCCACTCCCTCCATCTCAGCCCACCCCACGGGGTTGTTCTTGTGCATAGGAGGAATTGGCAGCCAGGGGCAGCAAACCTTTTCCTGGCACCGTTTCCTCCTGGCTCAAAGAGTGGGGAAAGGAACTTTAAATGGACTCAGAGAAAGAGTCCATGGAATAATTTAAGACTAACCTATAATCATACACTTTCCATTCACCCAGCCTAGTCTCCCTCCATGTCATCCTAGCCAGAGGGGACTTGGGGGCTTTGGGAGGCTCTGCTTAGACTTCTCCTCTGCCTGGGCTAAGAGATTCACAAGCACAGAACATTTCTAACCTCTGCATCGTGCCAGGTTTTGAATTGTTTGAAGACTTTGTAGCAATGCCCATTATAGAAGGACCAATCGAAGGGACATTGGGGATCAGCTCCAGTTCCTGTGTGGGAAAAGAGGAAACCCAATGAAAAGATGGCCAGGGGAGGAGGAGGAGGGAGGAGGAGGAAGAGGAGGAGGAAGGAGGAGGAGGAGGAGGAGGAGGAGGAGGTGGAGGTGGAGGAGGAGGAGGAGAAGGAGAAGGAGAAGGAGAAGGAGAAGGAGAACATTCTTGACCTACTATGATAAGTATAACCATCTTTGATGGCAATAAATTAAATCTGACTGGGGTTACAGACATCGTGACTGCATTTGCAAATTGTCCAAAGCCTGGTTAGGTTTAGTGTTGGTTAATTTCCCTGAGGCTACAAGTCCTGTGTGAACCTCTCCACTTTCATTGGTCTATCATGCACTGAACTGTGCTAAGCCAGAAAAGAACATTCAAGAATCAGATGAACCTTTGCAGACTTGGGCCCCAAGACCCCAACTGAGCCAATTTGGTCTCTAGGGGGTGAGGGCACCAGGCTGGAAAGCGGGAGATCTTGCCAGAGCAGAGTCCTGGAGCAGAGAGAGAAGGTGGGATCTAAACTGCACCGTAAGCCAAAAAGGAATAAAACTTCAGCAAGAGGATATTTTGGGGGTGGGGGCAGGGGTGTCAAATCAGGATGGGGTTCAGATGCAAGACAGTTGGCGTTTCTGGACCAGAGGTGGGATTCAGCCGGTTCTGACCAGTTCTGGAGAACCGGTAGCGGAAATTTTGAGTAGTTTGGAGAACCAGTAAATACCACCTCTGACTGGCCCCGCCCCCATCTATTCTCTGGCTCCCGAGTCCCAGCTGATCGGGAAGAAATGGGGATTTTGAAGTATCCTTCCCCTGCCATGCCCACCAAGCCACGCCCACCAAGCCACGCCCACCAAGCCATGCCACGTCCACCAACCCTTGCCCACAGAACCAGTAATAAATTTTTTTTGAATCCCACCACTGCTCTGGACCATAAGAGACGCTGCTCGAACTCACCACTTAGGGAGAGGGCCACGACCAGCAAGACTCCAAAGATGAATCCCTCCATGGTCTTCTTTCCTTTCCTGCAGACAAGAGCAAAAAGGGGAGATGAAGAAGGGGGAGCAAAGCCCCTGGGAGAGACTCCTAAGAAAGGGGGACCCCATCACCACTAGGCTCCAAGCTGGGAGCCCCATAGTTTGTTTCACGGTCGTGCACTCCCCATCTGGGCCCCATTTCTCTCTCCTTGGTCTTCAATGGCTTTGATGGGTTAGAGTGTATCCTGCACTGGCCTGTCATGGTTGGGGGGGGGGGAGTTCCTAAGAAAGGATCTTCTTTGCGTCTCTCTCTCTCTCTCCCCCCCCAGAGATCCCCCTGATAGATCCCTTTGTCCTTGCCTCCCACAGATCCCTGATGGAACCTGGACCTTGGCAGCAGCCCCCTGCAAGAGGCCCCTTCAGGTGGAGAGAGAGAGACACACGGGAGCGATCTGCTGCAGGGGCCTCACCTGTCAGGTGCCCACAGGTGGGAGAGCCGCACTCACCTGTCCCTTTGCCTCCTGGGATAGCAAGTCTGCTCAGTGGCAACTCCAGGCTTTCCTCCAGCAAAGGGACGGAGGCCTTTATAGGCAAGGCAGGGGCTGGGTTTCTGTTGGGGGGGCAGAGAAAGAGAAACGTCTTTGCCTGAGGAGAGAGTTTTGGTCTAACTACCAGGATGTAGCTTGTTTGCACAAAAGAACTTTAATCTCATGGGATTTACATTCTGCCAGGCGAGATCTCACAGAGATAATCCTGCAATTTGAGGTCATCCAGCCCAGCCCCTGCTCAGTGCAGCAATCCAAAGGAAAGAACCCCAGACATCTGGCTGATTAGCCCCCACCCCCACGCCCCTTGAGGGCATCCAGACAAGTTGAAGCCTAACTTTCCTTCAGGACCTGCAGTGATGAACAGCTCCCAGCATCCTCCCCAGGGAGGGCTTCCCTGCGTTCCCACAATAGCCCAAGACTTCAACCCGGGTTAAGAAAAGGGAACCTCTGCTTCATTCACACGATCTGCTGAATTGTTTTCAATAAATGCTGAACCACAAACCACACAAGTCTCTCCTGCAAACTCCCTACAACACAGAAACATAGAAAACTGACAGCAGAAAAAGGCCCTGTGGTCCATCACAATTTACGTTATGTTATTTCATTTCTTAATTTTTTTTTCAGGTGAATGACATGTCTTTATCCCAGCCATGTTCAAACCCAGTTACTGAGGATTGGCCCATCCTCTGTGCTGGATGCTGGTTGCAACCTTCGACTGCTCTTTCTGTGAAGTCCAACTTTCTAACATGGCTTTCCAACATCCCTCCTGTCCGTTTGACTTCATGCCTCCATGTTCTTCTTGTCTTTTGCTGAACCCAAGGACTTTCCCATGTTCACCCCTTTCATTTGGGACAGAATCAACCCCCCCTCTCTGGATTTGTACAGTTGCCACTAGATGAAACCCACCATCCTGGCTTCCTCTGCGTGACACACTAAGCCAACAAAGAACTAGCCAACCATTGCAGGTTGTGTTAAAAAGAGGGAGGGATATTTCTCAGAGCTGATCAACACGTTGTCTGGATCTAGTAGAGGTTTTGCTGGTGTGAGAGGCTCAGCACGGTCACTTCTCGGGTTTTAACTCCTTTCACAGGGAGCAGCTCATCTTATTAATGTATTTCTTCCATTTTTAAAGTGTCCAAAGTTTGAAGCTGGTCCCTGGAGCCCCCAAAAGAGAGAGCACCACAAAGCATTGACGCAAAGTGCCACAAGCACAAAGTTGCCTTCTTCCCTTTGGAAAGGAAACCAGGAAGAAGAAGAAGAAGAAGAAGAAGAGAGGGAAGAAGGAAGCAAATTCTTTAAACAATCTGAGCCTGGATTGGTTCAGTCATTAAATGTCATTCCCTCCAAACTTTGCTCAATCCATATTGCAAAATGTTTTACATAACCCCCCAATACATTTTTTTCATCTATCTATCAATCTCAATCTGGTTTTTTAAATTAATAATACAATTTAAAACATTGGACATTGTGTGACTTTTCCGGTTCAAACATTTCCGTCAAGTTTTACCTTACAACAAATACAGTTCCTTTTCGCTATGTAAATATATACAAACTTCACTATTCAAACACATAATTTCTTTCATCTGTGAAGATTACATCAATACCAATTCCATTCCCATTTGTCACAGAGTATACTAACATAAACATTTCTACACTTCCAAATTGTCAATAATCCTTAATCCCAACATTCCTCCTCATCTCCAACCAGTGGTACATTTTATCCCAGATTTCATAGTATTCCGTTTCACTCTTATCTTTGCGTTCCAGTGTCAACCTGTCCATTTCAGCACAAGACAATATTTTGTTTAGTACCTCTTCTTCCGAGGGGGTCTCTTTATTTTTCCACTTTTGTGCAAAAGCCAATCTTGCAGCCGTTAAGGTATTAGATATTTTGTTCGCTTGTTATATTTATCCTTTATAATATGCAGTAAGAAAAGTTCAGGCTTTGACTCTATATTTTGCATTAACATCTCTTCCAGCCATTGTTTTATCTGATGCCAAAAATCACGAGCTTTCAGGCATTCCCACCACATATGGTAAAAAGTCCCTGGCATTGCTTTACATTTCCAACACATTGGTGAAAGGTTCGAGCTCATTTTAGCTAGTCTTGTGGGTGGGAGATGCCACCTGTAGAACATCTTATATAGATTTTCTTTATGCGTGGTCGCTAGTGTAAGCTTTCTATTTCTCTCCCACAATTCCTGCCAGCTATTTAAATCAATACTATAACCAAAGTTTTTACTCCACATTAGCATAGTTGCTTTCACTTGTTTTTCAAACATAACCTGTTCCAGGAGATAATGGTACTTTTTAAAATCATCTTGTCTTCTGTTCCTAGTAAAATTTTATCTAATTCCGTAGACTCTGTTTTTATGCCCCAGTCTTTTTTTATCTTTCATGTATCGCGACTGTAATTGAAGATATGCCCACCATTCAAGTTCTATATCTTCTTCATGTAAATGTTTCCCAGATTTCAATTCTCCTCTTTCATTTAATATATATTTATACGTAATTAGTCTTCCTAATTGTATAAAATTTGGGTGTATAAACATCTCCAATGTTGATAACCAATTCGGAATTTTCATATAGTTATGTTGTTTAATTTTAACCCAAACATCTAATAATGCCCATCTGATGTACTGCCTCTGGAAGTACTGGTGAGCCTTATGTTTTCCTTCCCAGAGAACAGCATGCCACCCTATCTGCATGTCGTGACCTTCCAACATTAACAACCTCCTATTTTTTAACTATATCCAATCTCTCACCCATGTTAATATTGCTGCTTGATAATATTTTCCCCAGTCTGGAAGGCCAAATCCCCCTCTCTCCTTAGAGTCCTGTAGTAATTTTAATTTAATCCTTGGTTTTTTCCCTTGCCAAATGAATGTAGATATAATTTTATTTAAATTTCCCAAAAAATTCCTTTTCTAATTTAATCGGTATACATTAAAATAAGAAGAGTATTTTGGGTAGCACATTCATCTTAATTGTTGCAATTCTTCCCATGAAGGAAGGTAGCAAGTTTTTCCACCTATCCAATCCGCTTTTATTTGCTCAATTAATTTATCGTAGTTATCTCCTTTAAGTGTGATGCATCTTGCTGTTAATTGAATTCCTAGGTATCTCACTTTTTTTCTCCATCTCCACATACATTTCCATATATATACCACAAATCATATTGAAATAAATATATAATTATACATTTCTATCCAATATATCATAAACAAACATTCTAATTTTGCACCTTTTGTACTTTTATCACCCGTCTGTTTCCCCCCAATATTTCTTATTACTCCCCTCCCTCTATCTTTATTTATTTAGTTAGTTATAATTAAATTTATATACCGCCCTTCTCCAGGGGACTCAGGGCGGTGAACAGCCAAGTAAAAACACAATATAAACATTAAAATATGTATACATTTAAAAGAAAATATTAGATGTGGCCCTGATTTAAGACAATACAATTAAAATTTGGTAAAATCTTAAAAACCCCAAAAACTTTTTCCCTCTCTTCCCTCTACCTTCTTTTCCCTTCTCTCCCTCTTTCCTACTTCCCTCCTCTCCCCTTCCTTTTCTACTTCCTCTTCCTCCCTCTTATCCCTTCCCTGAGTAAATCTAGTAATCATAATCCATTTTATGGTTGACAGGCAGGTGACACAAATCCCTAACTTTATTTAATCATCGGTGCTACTCTTAGACTTATATTCCCCCCCATATTTATACATACATATATTGTATTTTTTTTCCTAGGTATATTACTACTGTTATAATGCTGCCTCCTTTACTACCTCTTTTTGTTGCCTGGGTCTACTACGTTTAATTTTCCATTTTCTTCTAGTTTAATCGCTATTGCTTATCTTCCAAACATATTCATTTTCTTTTGTACCTCATTTCATACATATCCTTCAAATCCATTGTTTTTGTACTTTTGGTTTTGAGCCATACTTCTCCCTTTCCTTAATTTTTATCTTTACCTACTTTATTTTAATTCATTCATCTCTAAATGCCCTAAATTTCTAATCTCTTTTATCTTTTCAAGTCCTCCTCTCACCTTTATTACACAATTTTTCTTATTTTAAATCCTCCTCAATATTTAAACAAAATTTAACCTTACCGCTACAAATCCATCCATTGGCTAACTTCCCAGTTTACAGAAACCCACTAATTATCAAAATTTTCTTCAACATTAAATCAAATTTGTAAATTATACAAGTCTTATATAAAAACCTTTTAAAATAATAATTATACAAATTTTATAATATTCCAATAATTTTACCTACTATTATATAATTTACTTCCCTTCTTCCTTTCTAAATTCATCATCAAAATTTAATTTTCTGTTTTTGTAATATATAAAAACTTTATATCATGATTAATTTTACACAATTAATAAATATTGATGCAATTTAGTCTATTAATATTTATCCTATTATCCCTCTTCCTTTCCATTACAAATCTTATATAGAAAGCCTTTTAAAATAATGGTTACACAAATTTTATAACATTCCATCAATTGCACCTACTATAATATAACTTATTTCCCTTCTTTTTTCCTACATTCTTCTCTTTTAAATCATCATCAGAATTTAATTCACATTTCATAATATATATTATCATATGCCAATCTTATATAAAAACCTTCTAACATAATTAATTATACACAATTAATAATATTGGTGCAATTAAATCTGTTAATATATATCTTATTATCCCTCTTCCTTTCCATTACAAATCTTATATAAAAACCTTTTAAAATAATAATTACACAAATTTTATAACAATTCATCAATTGCACCTCTGTAATAGCACTTAGCAATAGCACTTAGACTTATATACTGTAACTTATTTCCCTTCTTCTTTTTTTGTATATCATGATATTCCAATCTTATATAAAAACCTTTTACCGTAATTAATTATACACAGTAAATAACCTTAATACAAGTAAATCTATTCCCATATGTTTTATTACCCCTCTTCTTTCCCATTAACCTTCCCCCTTTCATCCATTCTCTTTTGGTCTCTCAGAAATTCCACTTCTTGTGGGTTTCCCCCTTTCCTCCCCTTCTCCTAACTTTTTCTTTTTCTTTCTTTTATTTTTATACAACTACCTTCTTTTTCCCCTAATTCCTTTTCTTCCTTTTGAGTGTGTTATTTGCTTAAATCTGCTCTCAATTCCTCCTAATCTCTTTTCCCTATTACCTCCCTTATTTTTTGATTGATTCTTCTGAGCCCTATACTCCCCTCTATCAACTCTTTTCTTATCACTATAAATCCCAGTGTAATCATCATTCTGCTTTTTATTTTCAGTCCCTTTTTCTTCGGTGTAGTCTCCTTGTTCCTCATTTTCATTTTCCAACATTGTACATTCTAAGTGTTCTTTATGTTCCAACTTCGTTTTTGTTTTCTTATCACCTCTAATTTCCAAAAGATAGGTTTTTATGTCTTCATGAATGTATTTTAACATCCCAGTTAATTCATCATACATACACGCCTCCATATTATCAAATTTACAGTTATTAAAATCTTTATTTTTAGTTGAAGCTTAAATCCATATAGTCTCGTTGTATTTCAGTGTTCTGATCTCCAATTTTAGTCTATTCCATTCCAGTTCAAAATACTGTTATCTTCTGTCACCAAAACAAGTCAGAGTCAGACACCATAGCACAACACACACTCCTTTCAAGTTCCAAGTTATCTTTGTATACAAGGTCAATCCAGCTGTCCATAAATACTATCTTCCCACAAACTGTTGCAATGTTTTGTTTAGCCAGCAGATGGCGTTGCTGGTTTCCCGATACAACAAACCAGTTGTTTTACCAAAATTTCCAAAAATGCTTTAAATCCACATAACTATTTTTTCCAGATCCATTATTCTTTTTCAAATTTCTCTAATTTCACCAAGTCCAATTGCAAATATATCAACAATCTTCTTGGGCTTTAATCTTCATTTATTCAACTCTCTCTATGGTATTCCCAGTTGCTAGATAGCCGCTAGTTTCCATTCTGGGATATCTTTTACTGTCACCTTTTAAATCTTCTTTTAACTTTAAATTGGCCAGTCACTCACCCGACTTCAGCACTTTACTTCCACTCCGCTCCTGCTCAGATGCTTTGATCTTCTCCCCCAGGCAATCTCTTTTCCAATCGTTCCATTGTGGCCGTCTCTGCTAATGGCGATGAGTCACCTTTTCACAGCTGCCGGTCAAGAGGCTGGTGCCAGCTTCCTGGGGGGTTGCAAACCCCCCCTGACCATCGACCTGTGCCTCTCTTCTTCACACCCCTCCAGGGGGGCTCCAACCCGGTTCCAATGGATCCGGGCCCCCAAACGGCTGGAAATTTGGCATTTCCCTCGGCGGTTCCAAGGGAATTGTTGTGGCGCAGAGACATTGGCCACGCCTTCTCTGTATCTCACTTTCTTTGTTGTCTGAATATTTATTCTCCCAGCTAATTCATTTTCTTGCAATTTAGTCATATTCTTTACTAACACTTTAGTTTTTTCCCTATTAATCCTCAGACCTGCCGCTTCACCATATTCACCCAGCACTTCCATTAGCCTTACACCAGATTGTAAGGGCTCTTCAATAATAAAGACCAGATCATCTGCAAAGGCCTGTATTTTAAAGATTTCCTTCTTGATCACTAAATATTTGATTTGTTCATCTTTCCAAATTATTCTAGTCAAAACTTCTAATGATAATGCAAACAATAACGGTGATAGTAGGCACCCTTGTCTTGTGCCTTTTTCAATCTGAAAGCTTTGGGTTCTTTCTCTGGTTAATTACTACTTTGGCTTCTTGTTTAGAATAAATTGTTTTAAGCATATTTATAAAATTCTCCCCAAAATCCATATATCTTAGCTGATTCAACATAAAGTCTCATTTAGCATTATTAAATGCTTTTTGCGCATTGACAAATATTAACACCATTTGCTTTTCATTGTGCACCTAACCCCCATTTACATTTATGTGCACACACAAATGTACAACCCTAGTCCCAAGGCACGATTAGAACTCATCATCTCCTGGTGATTGAAACAAGGACACCTAGCCAGCTTTCATGCCAAAGATGGGACTAGAACTCACCATCTTCTGGTGATTGGCCCAAAGTCACCCAATTTGGCTTTCTAGCCTAAGGCAGAACTAGAGTTCACGATCTCCTGCTGATTGGCCCAAAGTCACTCAGTTGGCTTTTATACCTGAGGCAGGACTAGAACTCACAGTCTCCTGCTTTCTACCCGGCTTGTACCTTAACGACCAAACTGGCTCTCAAAGATGGCTCACTTCCCCTGAAGAGGTTGTCTTCTCTCTCGTGTTGCATGAAGCCCTCATGATTCAAAATGTGTATGAAACTATGGGAAAGGCCTTCCTTCACAAATTGGCTTTGACCCTGAAGTTCCTTTCCTACTTGCCAGCCTCCAAACAAACATGTTGGCATTTGGTACTTCCAGACGTCCAGAGAGCAACAACCTGGGAAAATTGTCTGCATGTTCTTTTGCCATATCAAATCAACCTCATTTGGGAATGGAGTGATGCAACTACCGACACTGCAGGAAGTCACCTGTGGGACAACAGAGCCCCCAGCACTTTGCTTTCCACCTGTGAGTGCATCTGCATCACCAACATCCAGAATCCAGGAAGTGCATCTCTGTCCCTTTGCAGAAAAAGGGAGGAAGGAAGGAAAAAGAGGAGGGGGAAGCTCACCCTTCCTTACATCTCATAAACTCCCCCTAAGAGCCCCCCTTTTTCCTTCCTTCTTTCCCTTCTTCCCTCCCTCCCTCTTTCCTTGTGGTGACAGTCTGCCATGAACTATGGAGAAGGGGAAATGGAGGGGAGGATGCTTGGGAAACTGAAAGTAGCCACTGTGCCTTCTGGAGAAGTTGCTTCAAGGTGACCCAGCCGGAAGAAGGAGGGAGGGAGCGGCATACCAGAGCACACTTGAACTGACTATTAGGAAAACAGTTTGCAAGATTTTAATTGGTTACCTTGGGGTGGGAAATGAAAGACATTTAAGGATGGGAAAAGAGAGGAAAGTGGGTGGCCCCTGCCTTCTCCCAGAGCTGAGAGAGACTCTCCCAGCCCCAAATGCCCGGCTGATCTGGTGCCTAAGGCAGAGCTAGATGGGGTGATCTCCTGGTCTTTAGCCTCATGTCTTTATCCTCTTGACCACTCTGGGTCTCAAGCATCCTCGTCCAGTTCAAATTAGGACACCTGTACACTCTGCCTACCAAGTCCTACAAGAAAAAGAGTTGGGGGTGCAGAGGGACATGAAAGCCCAGGTTCTTCTGTCTGAACGTTCTTCTCCAACAATGATTGGCTGAAGGGGCTGTCATTCTCAACCAGATCATCGGGATCTTTCTGAAAACACTTCAATCCGCAGCAGTTCAAAATGAGGGGTGGGGGAGCTGGGAAGATACGAGAGGGGTCTTCACACTCTACAGACCCAGTCAGCCCAGCTTCCTTGGTCCATCTGGACAAGGGCCAGAGGCAGGAGACATCTCGGCAGTCTTCTTCTTGCATATCATATTGTTCACCCTTGCTTCTGCCTGACATTATCATAATGGAGACCCCGCTATTCAGAAGGAGCATTGTCCCCCCCAAAAGGATATCCATTGCCTCCTCCAAGCCTTGACTGAAGGCTCTCAAGCTCCCAGGGACCCACCACACCATCCCACCCGATGTCCTTCTACCAGGAAGATGCATTCCTACCCAGAATAGTGATCACAAGTGCCAATCAGCTTTGGGGGCAGTAAATTGATGCTGAAGCCTATCAGGTTCCTAACCCTCCAATTAAATTGAGGTATCATGGCTTCATCGGATCCTGCTTTGGAGGAAGAGGAGGAGTTGGAAGTGGGACTGTCTGATGGGGAGACACGGTCCTCTCCAAATGAGTGGAGAGTCCAGGGGTTGAGGACGAGGCAGTCCTAAGGCCATCTGGAAGTGGGGAGGGGCAGCCCACCAGATGGACAGTCGCCTGGAGGAGTGGATCAGCTGCAGATGGCCAATGGAAATGACAGGCTCCAGACCACCTCGGACGATGAACAGCTGCCTCCCATGTTTGATCCGCGGGTGAGGAGAGCAGAGCAGAAGGAGGCACAGAGGAGGTCAGCAAGGCTGCTTGTGAAGAAGCAGCCCCACCTCTCCTCCCAAGGAACAGCTGGGGAAGAGGAGTTTAACCAGACATTGGGGGAAGATGTGTTTGTTCGGAAATCCTGCTCGTTTTGGGGTGCACCTTCCTGGCTTCCCTGGAATCCTGTTCCTTGAACTCTGGACTGTGTTTTTGGACTCTGAAACTCGGACTTTGCTTGTGGAAAGAATAACAGACAGAATAACAGAGTGGGAAGGGACCTTGGAGGTCTTCTAGTCCAACCCTCTTTGGACTTGACTCTCTGACGGTTCTTTGGGTTTTGGAACTCTGGACTTGTGGGTATTGCTACTTCCCTATTTGCCATGTGGGATGGCTAGGACCTACTTTATGGAGCTGGGGAATCCAGACTGAGGGAAAACTGAGGGCTGGGGTGGAGCTACACCTGCACCGTTGGTGGGTCCTTTGACCCTGGGATAATTGGTAAATAAACAGGCCCCAAACCTCTGTGTGGCCAGAGTGATTTGGGTCAGGAGAGGAGGTGGACATGCAAGAAAGCATCATAGCATCAATGGGACAATGAGACACCCCACCCAAACACCCCTTAAGGCCAAGCCTTGCCATCCATGCAGAAGATTGTGGGGTCTCAACAGTCTCCTGGCTCTGCAGAATGAAGGAGGCCAGTCATGCTAGATAGATTTTTATTTTACCCCCCTGGCACATCAGGAGGAGCAAAGTCAGATCCAAGCTAGAGAAAGCATCCATGAAGTGATGGGGTGTAGAGCCGAGATTTTGGTAGGCAGGGGGCCTTCCTTGTGTCTCCAGACTTCACCAGGTGCTTCCCTCACCCTGTGGCTGGAACTTGCAGATGAAATAACGCCTGGACTTGCACCACTCATCATTCCATCCGAGATACCCTGGGTAGCAAAAGAGAAATTTTCATCGGCCAACCGGTTTTCATGCTTAAAACAGGACTAGAACTCATTGGCTCCTAGTGATTAGCCCAGTCACCCAGCTGGCTTTCATGCCTAAAGCAGGACTAGAAGTCATGGTCTCCTGGTAACTGGCCCAACATCACCCAGCCAGCTTTCGTGGCTAAGGTGGGACTAGAACTCACCGTCTCCCCCTTTTTAATCTGGTGCCTTAACCACTAGACCATACTAGTTTTTAGACTGTTCTTGTGATTGGTTTATAATTGGACTCAGCCTGCATTAATATTTCTCTTCTATACACGCTAAAAGTACTTGAGATTTATCTCACTGCATTGGGATAGACATTGGATAATCTATGACCATGCCAAGCCAGATGTCCTGTGACAACAACGGCCTGAGGAAGTAGGTGAAGATGGAGATTGTGCATTTCATTGTGAGTTGATGGCCCTGTAATAATTTGGACATGCAGTTTGAGTGTCTGAAGAAACCCTGGATTTCATGTTTAATGGTGTGTCCCATGGATGTTTTGGGTCCTCTTGTCTGTACAGAGTGTAGGACTGTGGCAGCTCAGAGCTCCAAGAAGTCAACAAAGGTCATCGGTGGCCAAGGGGTCAAGGTTGCCAGAAGGGTCCCTTGGGTCCCCATTGTGGGAAGCCCACCTTCAGCTCCCTCCCCTCCACCTCGGCTTACCTGAGAAGCTCCACAGCTCAACGCAGGACTCGTTCCAAAAAAGGTTGTTGGGTTCTCCTCGTTTCCAGGATTTGTAGCGGAAGCTGGAGCCATCACTCCAACTCCAGATGCGTTGCTAGAATGACAGAGAGGCCATGTTAGCCAAATGAGGAGAGGGCTCTGATTTCTCTCTCTCCCCCCTCCTTCCCTCCTCTCTCCCCTCCCTCCCTCCTCTCTCCCTCCCTCCATCTATCTAATCCGTCAGTTGACCTGGAACAGCTAAGCAGCGTTAAACTTGGTGAACGCTTGGAGAGATGACAATTTAATTAGTTAATTGGTTGGTTGGTTGGTTGATTGGTTAGTTAGTTAGTTAAGGAGGTGGAGCTGGACTACTCCTCTGTTGTGGCCATAAATTAGTATTTCTATTCACAAAGTCACCAGGAGCTGAGCTCAACTCCAGGAAAACTCCCCGTCTTCGTATATGACCAAGCATTTTTTCAGGAATTGAAAATGCAACAGAGCAGAAGATGAAAACCTGCCAGTAACAGAAACAAGGGATTTTGTGTATAAAATAAAAAAGGGGGGAGGAAAGAACAGCCCTTCCAGGACAGGCCCTGCAGCCCCTGAGTTAATGGCCAACCAGAGTTTCAACCAGGTTTGGTGACCCTCCAAGGGGCCCTCAAGAGGAAGGGAGGCCCTGATGCTGAGATGGGGGCCAGGCCAGGATCCGTCCCTTTGGGGCTTTACAGACAGCGGTCAGTCCTTCAATGGGGCAGGAAGGATTTGGAAAAGGAGAGGGAGAGAGAGAGACAGGATGGGAGTAAAGATTTTCATGGTGTTGTCCAAGGCAAGAACATTCAACAGAGAGATCTCTATCTCCCATTGGAGGATTCGTCAATAAAACCCCTTAGAAACAGTGAAGGTGAATCTATAAAGATTAGCATTAGACGGGACCTACTTTCCGTGGAGCACTCAGTCCGATCCAGACATGGACAAGGAAGACATCGTGGGAGACCACCCTGGCCACGTAAGCTGACTCTGCAAAGCTTTGGATGGAGGCGAGGTGGCTGCCTTCCTCCTCTTGCATGCAGAACTTCTGGAAGAGAACAACAACAGAGAAAGACACTTGTTCAGTAGAGAAGGACCAGGTTGTCTCTGTTTGTGCATTTGTGCATGTGAGAAAAGAAAAGTGCAGGGACCTGATTTTATGCACCTGGCTGCCAGGGTAGGGTTCCCAAATTTTTTACTACCACTCTGTGGGCATGGCTTATTTTGTGGGTGTGGCTTGATGGTCATGTGACAGGGTGGGAATGGCTTGTCAACCATGTGACCAGGTGGGCGTGGCTTCATGGTCACGTGACTTGGCAGGCAAGGCTTGGTGGTCATGTGACTGGGTGGGCGTGGCCAACTCAATGTCACTCATGTCAAGGGGTGCCTCGGCTGGCCCATCCCCTCCCAGCCATTCCTTGTCACACCCAGCCTCAACGAATCTACAGTTCTGTAAAAATATTGTTCACCATTTTTCAACTTTATTATCTGCATACTATAGATGTACTTTCATGGACCACTAAAAGGAGGAAATGGCTCACATTCTTTGCCCAAGAGTGTGATAGGCAACAGGATTTTAAAGGGCTGACAGAAAGAACGGGTGGCATGTATTTTCCAAAGTACCAGAAGGCAAAACAAGAAGCAATGGATGGAAACTGAACAAAGAGAGAAGCAACCTAAAACTAGAGAGAAACTTCCTGACAGTGAGAACCAAAATAGGTGCAGAAATATTTCAGTCATAATTTCAGATATAAAATAGCCATTCGTGTAATACAACCTGCATATTGTTCAAAACAGTAATTAGTATTATGACTGATGTGGCTGATTATGGAATATCATATTAAGCTGGACTTATGCAACCTGATGTACAAAATAAACACACACATATTTATGCTCTGGACTATAGACATTGAATGCATGTAAATCTCTGAAAAATATGTGGTAGCCCTGGGCAAAAGAAAGACAGTAAAATCACTCTACGTGTAAAATAGTATAAAATATTAACACATGATAAATAATGGAACAATTAAAAATAATAGTACAGAGTTTTCTTTCTCTCTCTCTCTCCCTTCCTTCCTCTTTCTTTCTCTTTCTTTCTCTCCTCACTCTCTCTCTCTCCTTTCCTCTTTCCTTCTCTCTTTCTCTGTCTCTTTTTTTCTTTCTCATCCCCACCTTGTTGGCCTTCCGGAAAGCTGTCAAGACCTGGCTCTTCCGACGGGCTTGGGGATAGGGACCCAATAGAATAACTGGTAAATGGTCGCCCCTTGTATGTTGCGGTTAATTGAAAAGTTTTTAATTTTTTAAAATGTATTTTTTTTAAATGTGTTTTTGATAACTCTTTTTATATTGATTTGTTTATATTGTTGTAAGCTGCCCAGAGTCCTTCGGGAGTTGGGCGGCATATAACAATAAAAATAAATAAATCTGTGTTAAAACTGAACAGAGAGGGAAGGATACAACACCAACCATCTCCTATTTACAATACAATCCTTGCAGCAATTCCAAGGAGGCTCCACACCCATTTGCACTATTCAGGTGACCCTGATGGCACCAATGAACCTCCAAGTGGCCTCCACAACTCTCAGAAAGAGACCTAATGACCAGATGGCTTCAAGGGGTATGAATCCTTCCATCCTCCACCATTCATTCAGAACTGAGGAAGCTTCTCAGATGAGAAGTGAAATGTCTTCAAGGAAAAGAAGTCTAGATGCCTTTTGAAATAGCACCTTTGGGACACATTTAGAGTAGCTCCACAATTGGCCGATAAGAGTAAGGGAGAGGTTGCATAATGCAATTGTAGAGCTCAAGGCACACAAACACCCACACCTCCACTTCTCACCTGTGAAAGCTGAAATGAGTTTTGACAGATATTTAACCCCCTCATATGACTTCTCTCAATCCTTGCTTCCTCCTCAACCCTAAACCAAACGGAGAGCCACCTGAGAGCTAGAAGCCAAGAGGCTGTGAGTTCTAGTCCCCCTTTAGGCATGAAAGCCCTCTGGGTGACTTTGGGCCAATCACCAGGGGACAGTGAGTTCTAGTTCTGCCCCTGGCATGAAAGCCAGCTGGGTGACTTTGGGCCACTCCCTCCGTCTCAGCCCACCCCACGGGGTTGTTCTTGTGCATAGGAGGAATTGGCAGCCAGGGGCAGCAAACCTTTTCCTGGCACCGTTTCCTCCTGGCTCAAAGAGTGGGGAAAGGAACTTTAAATGGACTCAGAGAAAGAGTCCATAGAATAATTTAAGACTAACCTATAATCATACACTTTCCATTCACCCAGCCTAGTCTCCCTCCATGTCATCCTAGCCAGAGGGGACTTGGGGGCTTTGGGAGGCTCTGCTTAGACTTCTCCTCTGCCTGGGCTAAGAGATTCACAAGCACAGAACATTTCTAACCTCTGCATCCTTCCAGCTTTTGAGTTTTTTGAAGACTTTGTAGCAATGCCCATTATAGAAGGACCAATCGAAGGGACATTGGGGATCAGCTCCAGTTCCTGTGTGGGAAAAGAGGAAACCCAATGAAAAGATGGCCAGGGGAGGAGGAGGAGGAGGGAGGAGGAGGAGGAGGAGAAGGAGAAGGTGAAGGAGAATGTTCTTGACCTACTATGATACGTATAACCATCTTTGATGACAATAAATTAAATCTGACTTGGGTTACAGACACCGCGATTGCATTTGCAAATTGTTGCAAATTTCTTGGAAGCTTTAAAAGAAGATATGGTTTTGGAATGATACCCCATTTTAAAGAAAAAAAAAACATTGCTACTTGAACTGGAAGTTGAAGCTGCCTTACTATAAATTGACTATCATATATATTGGATTTATAATTAGAAAATAATGAAACTGGGAGCACAGAATAATGAAGAGGAATTTCTGGTTTGAAGCAGGAACGCCATTTTAGAAAACAAAAGAGAGGGTGTATCTCTTGGAAGTTTTATTTTTATTGGACAAATAACGTGGATTAAACTTTGTTGCAAAAATGATACCAAGTGGAAATAAAGATATGAGAAGCATACACCAGGATATTAAGACTATTGAAAACAAGCAGCGTGTGGGAACGAAAGAAATACTTCAAGTTATGGACCGTATAGAACTAAAACTGGAAAATATAATGCAAAAAATAACAAATGCAGTCCAGACAAATGAGGAAAATATGGAGAACTTTGGAAGATTGAAAGAAACAGAAGAACCAAGAAACAAGCAACAAGAAAGAAAATATAACAAAGTGATGACTGAAATACAGAGGGTGAAAAAAGTAGCAAAGCAGATCTCTGGTATGGGAAAGACAAGGAAGGAAAAGAAAGCTAGAAGGGGAAATAAAGAAGAAACTAGAAAAAATGAAAGCATAATTAGACAACAAAAAGGGAAAAAGAGGAGAGAAAGACAGAGGTTATAGTAAAAGAAGGGAGTTAAAGATAGAAATGAGAGAGTTAAAAGAAATATGGGGAAGGCAACCAAAAAAGAAAAAGAAAAGAAGATTAAAACTTTGGAGCAGGGAAAAAGAGAAGGGATAGAAAAATAAAAATGTGTATGTTTAATCAGTAGTAATATTTTTGAATGTAAGTCTGATTAAAGAAAATATGGAGATTGAAAATATGTAACTTTTAAATATGTTTTGTATGGAAAAAAAGAAAAGTAATACTAATATAAGCTTGATGATGGAAGAAACATGTAGAAATGAAGTTATAAAAATATAAGAAAATATGAAGATTGAAAATATGTCACTTTTAAATATGTTTTGTATGGAAATAAAATTATAAAATAATAGAAAATATGAAGATTGAAAATATGTAACTTTGAAATATATGTATGGGATATAAGAGATAATAATTAGTGTTAATGTGTATGTTTAATTAGTTTACTAGTATTATATGTATGAATAAATTGTTCATTGTAATAAGGATAAAATAAATGTATGAATAATATATAGAAATGAAGTTATAAAATAACATAAGAAAAGTTGAAGATTGAAAAATAGAAGAAAATATGAAGATTGAAAATATGTAATTTTGAAATATGTTTTGTATGGGATATAAGAGATAAAAGTTAGTGTTGAATGATTGTTAGAAGAAGATAAAATTAGTTTGTACTAAAAAGTAATGATGTGGAAAAGAGGATAAAGAAATTATAAGCAGATTTTTGATTATTGTTTAGGAAATAAGTGAAGTAATATTAATATTAGAAATATATAAGTTGGGAAAGGACCACATCTTTGATTGTTGGAATTAAAATAGGGATAAAACAAGAGGGGGAAAAGACTAAAGACAGATATTAAGAGGGAAAGAAATATGAGTGTTATATTGAAAATGAAATGATAATGGATTGTAATTATTTTAAAAACAAAAAAATATTGTTAAGAAAATTCTATGGATGTATGAAACTCAGAAAGCAAATGCTCATGACATGAGGTGTTGAAAGACCAAAAACAAATAAAATTTATTGGGAAAAAAGAAAAGAAAAGATGGCCAGGGGAGGGGGGAGGGGGAGGAGGGGGAGGGGGAGATAACTAGGTCTGCAGAACATTCTTAACCATCTTTGATGGCAATAAATTAAATCTGACTGGGGTTACAGACACCGTGACTGCATTTGCAAATTGTCCAAAGCCTGGTTAGGTTTGGTCTTGGTTAATTTCCCTGAGGCTGCAAGTCCTGTGTGAACCTCTCCACTTTCATTGGTCTATCATGCACTGAACTGTGCTAAGCCAGAAAAGAACCTTCAAGAATGAGATGAACCTTTCCAGACTTGGGCCCCAAGACCCCAACTGAGCCAATTTGGTCTAGGGGGTGAGGGCACCAGGCTGGAAAGCGGGAGATCTTGCCAGAGCAAAGTCCTGGAGCAGAGAGAGAAGGTGGGATCTAAACTGCACCGTAAGCCAAACAGGAATAAAAGTAACTTCAGCAAGAGGATATTTTGGGGTGTCTGGGGACAAATCAGGAAGGGGTTCAGAGGCAAGAGAATTGGCATCTCTGGACCATAAGAGACGCTGCTCGAACTCACCACTTAGGGAGAGGGCCACGACCAGCAAGACTCCAAAGATTAATCCCTCCATGGTCTTCTTTCCTTTCCTGCAGACAAGAGCAAAAAGGGGAGATGAAGAAGGGGGAGCAAAGCCCCTGGGAGAGACTCCCGAGAAAGGGGGACCCCATCACCACTGGGCTCTAAGCTGGGAGCCCCATAGTTTGTCTCACGGTCGTGCACTCCCCATGTGGGCCCCATTTCTCTCTCCTTGATCTTCAATGGCTTTAATGGGTTAGAGTGTATCCTGCACTGGCCTGTCATGGTTGGGGGGGGGGGAGTTCCTAAGAAAGGATCTTCTTTGCGTCTCTCTCTCTCTCCCCCCCCAGAGATCCCCCTGATAGATCCCTTTGTCCTTGCCTCCCACAGATCCCTGATGGAACCTGGACGTTGGCTAGCAGCCCCCTGCAAGAGGTCCCTTCAGGTGGAGACAGACAGACACAGGAGCAATCTGCTGCAGGGGCCTCACCTGTCAGGTGCCCACAGGTGGGAGATCCGCACTCACCTGTCCTTTCGCCTCCTGGATTAGCAAGTCTGCTCAGTGGCAACTCCAGGCTTTCCTCCAGCAAAGTGAATGGAGACATTTATAGGCAAGGCAGGAGGTGGATTTCTGTTGGGTGGGGGAACAGAGAAAGAGAAAATACTTTTCGTAAGAGTTTTGGTCTAACTACCAGGAAGTAGCTTGTTTGCACAAAAGAACTTTAATCTCATGGGAATTTACATTCTACACCTAACAACAAAAATGTCATCAAAAAAGCACAACAAAGAATGTTCTTTCTGCGCCAACTCAGGAAGCTCAAACTGCCCAAGGAGCTGCTGATACAGTTCTACAGAGGAATCATTGAGTCTGTCATCTGCACCTCTATAACTGTCTGGTTCGGTTCTGCAACCCAACAAGACAGACACAGACTTCAATGGATAATCAGAACTGCAGAGAAAACAATTATTGCCAACCTGCCTTCCATTGAGGACCTGTATACTGCACGAGTCAAAAAGAGGGCCGTGAAAATATCTACAGATCCCTCACATCCTGGACATAAATTGTTTCAACTCCTACCCTCAAAACGACGCTATAGAGCACTGCACACCAAGACAACTAGACACAAGGACAGTTTTTTCCTGAACGCCATCACTCTGCTAAACAAATAATTCCCTCACCACTGTCAAATAATTGACTAAGACTGTATTACTATTCTTCTTCTTTTCCTTACTAGTATCTATCTCTTCCCACTTATTACTATAACCATGTTGCTTGTATCTTTCAATTATATTGTTTTTATTTGTTTCCTAGTACGATTTGATAGTTTATTAGTAACCTTGACTATCACTAAGTGTTGCATCTTTTTATTCTTGATTAATGTATTTTATTCTCCTTATGTACACTGAGAGCATATACATCTAAGACAAATTCCTTATGTCCAATCACACTTGGCCAACAAAGAATTCTATTCTGTTCTGTTCTGTTCTGTTCTGTTCTGTTCTGTTCTGTTCTATTCTATTCTATTCTATTCTATTCTATACACTTTAACACAGAAACATAGAAAACTGACAGCAGATAAAGGCCTTGTGGACCATTGGGTCTGCAGCTTAAATTTGTATTTTATTTCATTTCTTAATTTTTTTCCAGGTGAATGACATGTCTTTATCCCAGCCATGTTCAAACCCAGTTACTGAGGATTGGCCCATCCTCTGTGCTGGATGTTGGTTGCAACCTTCGACTGCTCTTTCTGTGAAGTCCAACTTTCTAACATGGCTTTCCAACATCCCTCCTGTCCGTTTGACTTCATGCCTCCATGTTCTTCTTGTCTTTTGCTGAACCCAAGGACTTTCCCATGTTCACCCCTTTCATTTGGGACAGAATCAAACCCCCCTCTCTGGATTTGTACAGTTGCCACTAGATGAAACCCACCATCCTGGCTTCCTCTGCGTGACACACTAAGCCAACAAAGAACTAGCCAACCATTGCAGGTTGTGTTAAAAAGAGGGAGGGATATTTCTCAGAGCTGATCAACACGTCGTCTGGATCTAGTAGAGGTTTTGCTGGTGTGAGAGGCTCAGCACGGTCACTTCTCGGGTTTTAACTCCTTTCACAGGGAGCAGCTCATCTTATTAATGTATTTCTTCTATTTTTAAAGTGTCCAACGTGTGAAGCTGGTCCCTGGAGCCCCCAAAAGAGAGAGCACCACAAAGCATTGACGCAAAGTGCCACAAGCACAAAGTTGCCTTCTTCCCTTTGGAAAGGAAACCAGGAAGAAGAAGAAGAAGAAGAAGAAGAAGAAGAAGCAGAAGAAGAAGAAGAAGAAGCAGAAGCAGAAGCAGAAGAAGAAGCAGAAGAAGAAGCAGAAGAAGAAGAAGAAGAAGAAGAAGAAGAAGAAGAAGAAGAAGAAGAAGAAGAAGAAGAAGAAGAAGAAGAAGAGGAGGAGGAGGAGGAGGAGGAGGAGGAGGAGGAGGAGGAGGAGGAGGAGGAGGAGGAAGAAGGAGGAAGAAGGAAGCAAATTCTTTAAACAATCCGAGTCCAGATGGGTTGGCTCATCAAAGGTAATTTGCAGGAATTGGCACATCAAAAGTCTGCTCATCCCACATTGCAACATGTTTTACATAAACCCCCATTACATTTATGTGCACACACAAATGTACAACCCTAGTCCCAAGGCACAATTAGAACTCATTGTCTCCTGGTGATTGAAACAAGGTCACCTAGCCAGCTTTCATGCCAAAGACAGGACTAGAACTCTCAGTCTTCTTGTGATTGGCCCAAAGTCACACAGCCGTCTTTTGTGCCTAAGGCGGGACTAGAATCCACTGTCTCCTGGTGGTTGACTCAAGGTCCCTCAGTTGACTTTCAGAAAGGAGGGGCTCCTTTCCCAAAAGAGGAGAGAGGCGGAAAGTTGCTTTATGTACAGTTCAAATATATTGGGTTTGGAATGAGTTCTTTCATTGGCTAACCCCATTTTACTCATCCACAATAGTATGTGGCATGTCATATTTCATGGCATCCCATAATAGTCTTAGTCTGATCTTCTTCATGCTCATATTCAGGAGGTGTATTTCCCACATTCTAATGAGTTACTAACGTTCAGGTCACTGTACGATAAAGGAGAATATTTATCCTTGACAAGTTTGAACCAGTTCTTATCCGACTCTGCAGTCCTCGCGGAGAGCTTCTTGGTCACTTCAAAGACACCTTAATCTACTAGGAACATTAATCAAAGAAACTTCTAGCGTTCCGCATGAGCAGAGGGCAAAAGAACGCAATTGGCGGCATCCATGCGGGCGGGGAAAGCGCCCGGGAAAGGCTGTGGCTCCGCGAACGGCAGCAGCTTCTTCGGCTCTGCGCCGAAGAACAGCTATTAGCCGCACCGGCAATCAGAGGCAGGAACCCACCTCTGTTGTGAACATGACTGCTGAACCCTGATATTTGCTCTGCTGTGCACACACCGAGTCCACGGACGGACAGACGGATGGATTTGACTGATTGATTCAGGAATCGGAGGCTACGAGTGGTGCTTGCTATTTCTGTGTCCTTTCTTTCTTTCTTTCTTTCTTTCTTTTTAAAGGAAATAAACTGTTACTACTCCCAGCTAAGCCTTTAATAACCATAAAGCCACAAACACCTTCTGGCTTAAATGGCAAAGTGTTAAGGCAAGAACAAGAATTCAGTCATTATTGGCCTTAAGGGGTTGTCTTCATTTAGAATAGAATAACAGAATTGGAAGGGACCTTGGAGGTCTTCTAGTCCAACCCTATGCCATTTCAGACAAATGGTTATCCAAATCTCTTCTTAAAAACTTCCAATGTTGGAGAATTCACAACTTCTGGAGGGAAGCTGTTCCACCGATTAATTGTTCTGTCAGGAAATTTCTCCTTAGTTCTAAGTTGCTTCTCTCCTTGATTAGTTTCCACCCATTGCTTCTTGTTCTACCCTCAGTGGCTTTGGACAATAGATGGACCCCCCCCTCTTCTTTGTGGCAGCCCCTCAAATATTGGAAGACTGCTATTATGTCCCCCCAAGTGCTTCTCTTCATTAAACCAGACATGTCCAATTCCTGCAACCGTTCTTCATGTGTTTTAGTCTCCAATTCCATAATCATCTTGGTTGTTCTTCTCTGCACTCTTTCTAGCGTCTCAACATATTTCTTAGAATAGAATAAAAAATACAGAAGAACAGAGTCGGAAGGGACCTCGGACATCTACTAGTGCAGAGGGTCTCCCAATTTGGCCACTTGAAGACTTGTGGATTTCAACTCCCAGAATCCCCCAGCCAGCCAACCACGCCATGGAATTCTGGGAGTTGAAGTCTTAAAGTTGCCACTCTGGTCTAAACCAACCTCCTGCTCCATAAGGAGAGAATCTCTGAATCAAGGCTGGCTTGCAGGAGGACAGAAGCACCAATGAGTTGGGGTCCCACATCTCTCTCCCACTTCAGGTCTCTTGAAAGGGGCTTCTCTTTCGCCCAGGTGGGCATAAAACGGACTCAAGCCCAGGGAGCCTTCCAGAGGCAAAGAAGAGATTTTTCCTGGGGGTGGGTGGGTGTCAGGACTGAAGCCTGGCAGTAGACCCCCTCCCCCATCCGTTTTCGAGGGGAGGAGCCTTGCAGTCCGGAGGGGCACAGAATCCCCCCGGATTTTACAAAAAGAGCGGCTTCGTTCAAGCTTTGCCATCACTCCGGACGGAAAAGCTGCTCCTGGACTCGAGAGTTTCGCTCCTCCCAGGTTCACACGACCGTTCTTATGCCCGGCCTCGGGAGCAGATCAACCCCCCCCACCCCTCGCCCCTTCCCCAATTCGCTCCCCAGGGCCGCTCCGAAAATCGGGGCAAACTCCCGTCTTCTGCATGCCGGCAAAAGAGCCTGCGCGCCCTTGAGGGTCTCTAGGCAATGCTGGTCCAGAACTTGAGGAGGGGGGCTTCCCTTTTGGGGACCCCACGGCTCTCCAAAGCCCTGGCTCCGAGAAGGTCGTGGCGTGTCCCCGGGCGTGTGTGTGTGTGTGTGAGACCCCCACCGTCCCTGTGCAAAAGGGGGAGCGCTTTCTCTTTAGCTGCTGCGCCCGATCCAAAAAGCCGATTCCGCGGATTGCCTGGCTTCCGCGCTGAGATTGGGCGCCCCCTGCCGGCCTCTTTGCCAGGCGCGGAAAGGAGGAGGAGCAGGAGGAGGAGCGGCAGAGAGCGGCAGACTCGGCGCGCATGCGCGGGAGGAGCGACTCGGCCCGGCATCTCCGAGCTGCGCGACACGGAAGTGAGTGGGGGAAACACGTGTCTGGGGGGAGGGGATGGGGCGAGGGGGCGCATTTTTGGAATCCTGGGCTGCAATAAGTCATGCCTCGCATGCCAGCCGGCCGGGGAGGATGGGTGAGGGAGTGCAAGGCTGGAGGGGGGAGTCCAGGGGTCCCCGAGCATGCAAACACCCGGGGGTGGGGGTGGGGGTGGGGTGCGCAAGGGAGGTCGCAGGATCGGGGCAGGGGGTCCTCCTCTCCCTCCCGGTGGCAGCTCCCAAGAAGGAGTCCAAACCGCAGGAGCTCCAACCTGTAGACCCTCTTAATTGGGGGGGGACCCCCCGCCTTCCCCCAAGATTTCCGGGATCTGGGTCCGCGCGGCCCCCGACTCCGCCAGCAGCCGGGAGATAAGCAGCAGCTCCTGGGTTCAGCCCGACCCCCAAGGAGGGCAGATTTGGGGTCTCCACCCGGCTGCGGCTTGCAAACAAAACTGAATAGCACCCTCTAAAAGTAGCGGGCTTCTCCTTGAGCCCCTAAGTTGGGGCTGGTGCTCCTTCGTCCTTCCAGGTTTAGGAAAGTCCTGCAAAGGTTTCTCAACCTTGGCTGCTTGAAGACGGTGGACTTCAACTCCCAGAATTCCTTTTCAGGGGCTCCTCCCCATAGGGGGAATGCTGGGAGTTGAAGTCCACCTGTCTTCAAGCAGCCAAGGTTGCTTGGCTGCTTGAAACCCAGGAGTTTGCCCCTGTATTCAATCATCAATCAATCATTCAATCAATCAATCAAATCAATCAGAATAGAACTGGAAGGGACCTTGGAGGTCTTCTAGTCCAACCCCTGCTCAAGCAGGAGACCCTGGACCATTTCAGTCAATCAATCCAATCAATCAATCAGAATAGCAATAGCAATAGCACTTAAGACTTATATACCGCTTCATAGTGCTTTCCAGCCCTCTCTAAGCGGGTTACAGAGTTCAGCATTTTGCCCCCAACAATCTGGGTCCTCATTTTACCCACCTCGGAAGGATGGAAGGCTGAGTCAACCTTGAGCCGGTGAGATTTGAACAGCTGAACTGCTGAACTGCAGTGCTGCATTTTAACCACTGCACCACCTCGCAGTGGAATAGAGCTGGAAGGGACCTCAGAGGTCTTCTAGTCCAGTCCCCTGCTCAATCAGATCATATACGAGGGGTGTCAAACTCGCAGCCCAGGGGCCAGATGCAACAGGTGCTGGCCCCAGCCCCGCCCGGTTTAGCAAAGGGGGGGGGGAGTCCCAATATGTCACGTGACGCCGCTGTGACGCCGTTTGACACCCCTGTCCTATACCATTTCAGACAAGCGGCAGTTTCTTCTTAAAAGCCTCCAGTGATGAAGCACCTACAACTTCTGGTGGCAAGCTGTTCCACTGGTTAATTGTCCTCATTCCAGCTTGCTTTGTGAAGGAAAAGCAGCATTTTTGTGATAGGGAAATGCAAACTGGATCCTTCAGTAATTCCTGCATTTTGTCTTTCCAGCTCTTTGGGGGATGTTTCAGTACTGGGCCAGGCCGAGGCCTTGGTGGCTGGGAGCCTGTTCCGCCCTCTGGGGGAGGAGCCCGGCTGGCATTTCCCGCCCACCGTCCCGCTGTCTAAGCCCCCTTGCTTCTTCTGGCCGCCACCCAGCCTGGCGGTCTTCTCCGTTCTGGAGGGTGGATGATTTCCGCCTCTCGGTTCCCTCTGGCCAGCCTGCTTTGACCCTCCTCTGGAGACCCTCCTCCCAAGGCTGCTCTCAGGCCCCCCGACCAGAGCCCCAATATCCTCTGAGGACCCGTCTGCTGGTGGTCTCCATCATAACCCTTCAGTTGGTGCTGGCGTGGCTGTATTTCCGGTCGGAGAAGGAGAAACAGGAGAAGCAGAAACGCATCGAGGAGTTGAGGAAAGTGGCCGTCGGGCAAGCCAACTTCCAGCTGGTGGACCACACCGGGCGTCCTTGCTCCAAGGAGGACCTCAAAGGCAGCTGGATCCTTCTCTACTTCGGCTTTACTCACTGCCCGGATATCTGTCCGGAAGAACTGGAGAAGATGAGTCGAGTGGTGAACATATTGGACGCCGACCCCAAACTGCCCCGTCTCCAGCCGATCTTCATCACCGTGGACCCCGAGCGGGATACGGTGGAGGCCGTGGCCAAGTACGTGAAGGAGTTCCATCCGCGGCTGTGGGGGCTGACCGGCACACCGGAACAGGTGCGGGAGGCCGGACGGTCCTACCGCGTTTACTATAGCACCGGCCCCAAAGATGAGGACAACGATTATCTGGTGGACCACACGGTCATTCTCTACCTGCTGAGTCCGGACGGGCTGTTCTTGGACTACTACAACCGGTACAAGACGGACGTGAAGGTTGCGGAGAGCATCCGGGGACACATGGCCACTTACAAGACCCTCCTTGCCTGAGCCGGGGCAGGGGGAGCGAACTGGGGGATGGGAGAGTTTAGTTTGGGACGCTCTCGGCCGAAGGGACCCAGCCTTGTGAGAAGACAGGCCGTGGGTTGTGTTTGTGTGTGTGTTTGCAGACCTGCGTGCCGTTTTGGATGGCGGGTTGTACAGGAATTGTCGAGGTAACAATAATCACACTCTGAAACGGTGTTTTGTATTTGACAGGCGTTTCCCTTTTTTGAAATTTGCATCCAGGTGGTGTTTGTACAATACAGCTAGTCCTCGACTTACAACCACAATTGAGCCCAACGTTTCCATGGCTAAGGGAGACACTTGTTCAGGGAGTTTTGTCCCGTTTTACGACCTTGTTGTGGTTGTTAAGTGAATCGCTGCAGTTCAGTTCTTAAATTATAGCCACACAGTTGTGAAAGGAATCCGGCTGTCTCCTCCCATTGACTTTGCGCATCAGTAGGTCGCAAAATGGGATCGCATGAAGCCCCCGGACACAGCAACCGTCATAAATACGAGTTGGTTGCCAAGGGTCTGAATGTTGTTCACGTGGCCGCAGGGATGCCGCGAAGGTCATAAGTGTGAAAAACGGTCATAAGTCACTTTTTTCAGGGGTGGTGTAACTTTGAAAGGTCGCTAAACAAGCTGTTGTAAGTACAGGCTGTCTTTGAATTCCAACCAACTGAAAAAGGGGGACTTGGGACCTGGATTTGAGGGTCTGGTGGTTGGGCTCCTCCCCCGTGGTCACGTGACTGGATTTTGGGCCTGTGGCAACACGGCTATCCCGCGTTCTATGACGGCTACGCTGAAAACTTTAGCCAAACTCTTCCCATAGCGAACCCTTGGATTAGCTGCAAAACAAGTCACAAAATCAGGGAGGCCGTGTGACCGACCCGTTTTACAACCGTTATGACCTGGGACTGCAGTCGTATGTCGAAGAGCACCTGAACGCTCATTTCCCCTTCTGTTCAGTCGTTATCAGAAGCTGCCTGCGGTTTCGGTTCACACGACATCCCTTCTTTTTCTCTCCCTTTCTTACTTTTCCATGGTTTTTTTCCCCTTTGTATTTTATACTTTGATAAACAAATAAAAAGTTAAATCACAAAAAAGGAAAAGAAAAAGGAGGGATGCCTGGGGCTGCCCGTTCTAACTGGGGAATTCTGGGAGTTGAAGTCCAGATAACTTTAAAAAGTTACTTAAAGATGAGACACAACCATTGAACCGTTTATCCAAGAGGCCCAGCTTCTTCTGGTCCATCGCAAACGCTGACTTTTGTTTCAGCAGCCATCCTCCCCACCCCCCAGCCAAGCGAAAGGGCTTCCTGGCCCAGGAACGTGGGAATTGTAGTGCAGGCTCCTGGAATGGCAACTGGTGGCAAAGGGCTGACTCTTACAGAGTGGCAAAGCAGGGATGGGGCAGGAGGTGCAGAGAACACATTGCGAGGGGCAGATGTCCATCTTCCATCCCCCCGCCCCTTTGGCTCTGAGGGTCCCATCTGTGTTGAGGGTGGGGGCTGGCTGAGGAATTCTGGGAGTTGAAGTCTACAGGTTCGGAGACCCCTGTGCTAGAGGATGATTAAAAGGTTTGGGGTCAAAAAGAAACACAAATTGCATCTCTACAAGGCACCTTTTATTGGGGGAAAGCAGAAAGGATCCACTGCTGATATGCTTGGTGTGTGTGTGTGTGTGTGTGTGTGTGTGCAGGGCAGGACAGGAAAAGCTATACAAGTTTCATATATTTACATACATGCAAATATATATATATATATATATGTACAGAAATACAGACACCGCGCAGAGGAGAGGAGGAGAGACATCACTGCTTGCTGAGCGAGGGAGCCGTGTACGTGTGAAAGCGCCGGTGAGCCCTTTCCTGGGTCAGGAGGCGCAGCGCCATGGTGTCGACGGCCTCTTCCAAGCCTGGCCCTTGGGAGACTTCCACGGTGTAGTCGTTGGCCTGGAGGAACACAAAACATTTCAGGGATGAAAGGGTCAAGTGTGTGGGGGTCCCTGGTGGTCTCTGAGCTTGGGGGTTTCCTTGCAGGCGTTTCATGACCCAACTAGAGAACATCTTCAGTGCTAGAAGGAAGGGGGGGTTGTGGAGTGGAGGAGGAAGAGGACGGTGGGGTCCTTGGTGGTCTCTGAGCTTGGGGGTTTTCTTGCAGACATTTCATGACCCAACTAGGTAACAGCATCAGTGCTTACAAGCCTTCTAATCCAATTCTTTTAGCCCTGATGAAGTTATCTCGTTGGGGCATGAAACGTCTGCAAGAAAACCACCAAGCTCAGAGAGCATCAAGGACCCCAGTTCTCCTCCTCCTCCTCCCTATTTCTCCTCCTCCCCTCTTCTGCTGCTCTTTCCCCTTCTCCACTCCTCAAACTCCACTCCCTTCTAGCACTGATGTTACCTAGTTGGGTCATGAAACGTCTGCAAGAAAACCACAAAGTTCAGAGAGCACCAAGCACCCCACAGTTCAGTCCTGAGCTACAAATATTCACTTCTCTTGATAGGATCCAATTTTGCAAAGGAAATTCTAGAATCCCAGAATTGGAACAACCTTAGAGATCAAGTAGGCTCAGCCCCTACTCGGGAAGGTTCTCCTGAAGCTCTGTTGCTTAGCTTTGGAAACTCAGAGTGAGGGACTTTTAAGTCCCACAATTCCCTAGCCAGCCAGCTGCCCAGATTGAAACAGGCGGCCCTAGAGCAGGGGGTCTCCAAACCAGCAACTGGGGAAGTGCTGACTGGGGAATTCTGGGAGTTGAAGTCCACAAGTCTTAAATTCGTCAGATTTGGAGACCCTTGCCCAAAAGCATCAGCAACAGATGTTCAACTATGCCAGGGGTCTCAAACTCAAGGCCCGGGGTGCTTAGATCTGGTCCCCGCAGGGCCGCTCTGGAAAACAGTGAAGGATCGGCTGGCAGTGCCTCTGCCAGAGAAAAGGAAGCGGGGAGGGCTGCGTGTGGCCCTCCCGAGTTCCGTTTTTGTTGGCAGGGGGTTGCAGGAGGCCATCGCAGCCAAAACGGAGCTTGAGAGCCCGTTTTTGTTGGCAGAATGCTTGGGCCATCACAGGTGCCCCCGACACGAGTGACGTTGAGCTGTCCACGCCCCCTGACCCCCGAGGTCAAACACAACCTTGATGCGGCTCTCAATGAAATAGAGTTTGACAACCCTGAACTATGCGCAGAAACTTCCTAAGTAGGACAGCCCTCCCCTCTGTGGGGCAGCGTGTCCCACTGGCTGCCAGCTTGCCCCAGTCATGAAGTCCCTTGCAGTTTTAGCCCGCTGGTCCTGGTCTTTCCCTGTGGGGCAGCGGCCTGGTCCAGCCTGGCTTCCCTGCCTCCCAGCCCCTCCAGGTTGCAGAGATCCTCACCAGTTGCAGGGAGGCCAACATGGCCCGGCAGACCTCGAAGGCCGGCTGCCCTGCCATCAGGCTGGCAAACGAATGCCACTCGCCCACGCGGCTGAACCGGGACACCAGCTGGTCTCCGTAGTTGTGGATGTCGAAGGCAGTGCGGGCTTCCTGTGCGAGGAGGAGGAGAGTTGCATGGTGAAGATCACATAGCCATCGCACTTCAGGACTTCTATACCGCTTCACAGGGCTTTCCAGCCCTCTCTAAGCGGTTTACAGAGTCCGCCTCTTGCTCCCAACAATCTGGGTCCTCATTTTACACACCTCGGAAGGACGGAAGGCTGAGTCAACCTTGAGCCGGTCAGGATCGAACTCCTGGCAGTGGGCAGTTAGCCTGCAATGCTGTTTTCCCACCACTGCACCACCACGGCTCTTCCTTCATTCCTTCCTTCCTTCCTCCCTCTTTCTCCCTTCTTTAGCACTTAGCAATACCCCTTAGACCTATATACCGCTTTACAGTGCTTTACAGCCCACTCTAAGCAGTTTACAGAGTCAGCCTATTGCCCCAAACAATCTGGGTCCTCATCTTACCCACCTGGAGCTGGTCAGGATCAAACTGTTGGCAGTTGGCAGAGTCAGCCTGCAATACTGCATTCTAACCACTGTGCCACCTTCCTTCCTTCTCAATCCTCTTCCTTCCTCCTTTTCCCTCCCTCCCTCCCTCCTTAGCAATATCACTTAGACCTCTATACCACTTCATGGTGCTTTGCAGCAGTCGAACCACAGCTCCACCAGGGCTCTCCGCCCCCCGCCCCTGACCTCACCTGGTCCTCCAGCTGTGGGCCCATCATGTCCTCCCAGTCGCGGACCCGCCGGGACAGCACCGTCTCTCGGGCATACTTCTGGGAGTGGGCCATGAAGAGCTCCTGGAACCAGCAGGGAGAAAGAGAGCGTCTCATGGGGAAGGGAAGGAACCAGCCCGGGGGGGGGGGCAGCCATCTCTCAGGGAGAATGATGTTCCACCAAGAAGGGGCCCCCACCGAGGAGGTGGTTACATTAATCGTCAAAGTTTCTCTTCCTCCGCAGGATACCTACCACGTTCCTGCTGACCAGCTCCTCATAGCTCAGGGAAGAGGGGATTTCCCCAGGATCTGAAAAAAATGGAGAAATTGAGGGGGTCCCTCCCAGTTTCCCATGAGGAATCTCTGTGCCTCTTAATCCTTTTCCCAGCCCAGAGGATGGATGGATGCATGGAAGGGTGGGTGGGTGGGTGGGTGATGGTTGATTGGATGGATGGTTTCTTGGTTGGTTGGTTGGATGGCTGAATGGATGGCTGGATAGGTGGAGGAAGAGAGAGATGATGCATGGTTGGTTGAATGGATTCATGGTTGATTGGAAGGATGGTTGGATGGTTGAAAGGAAAGATGGATGGATGGATGAATGAATGGATGGTTGGATGGGTAGATGTATATATGGAAGGGTGGATAGGTGGGCAGATGGATAGATGAATGGTTGGTTGGATGGATGGGTGGGTAGATGAATGCCGTGGTACAGGAAGGGGCCGTTACCTGCCATGGCGCCTGGCATCCCTTCGGAGGCTTCCAACGGGGGAATCTCCTCATCCGCCACAAAGTCTTCTGTGAAAGGAGAAGCCGTTCCAGCCAAACCAGACCCAGGAGAGTCTTCATTCATTCACTTACAATCATTCGTTTAGCAGCTGATCAACATTACACTGAATGAATGAACTGGAAAAAGTGATTTACGACCATCGTGACCAAAATTCGAGTGTTTGGCAACCGGCAATGATTCAGAACAGTTGCAGCTTCCGAGGGGTCACACGATCGCCATTTGCGATGCAATGGGAGAAGCCCGATTTGCTTAATGACCGCATGATTCACTTAACAACAGGAGCGATTGGCTTAGCAACCATGACTGCTTTTGTTTACTCCCTTTCCTGTGGCTTTAACTCTCTTGCTAAGGAGGCCTTTGATGAAGCTGGGATGCAGAATAACCCTGCTGTTATAGGTAGTCCTCGACTTACGACCATCCTGGAGATGCCAGAATTTGGGTTATAATTTGGGTGCTGCAGTTGTACAACTGAATTTTGATCACGTGACCACAGGGAGGCTGCAAACGGTTGTAAGTGTGAAACATGGTCATAAGTCACTTTTTTCAGTGATGTCGTCACTGTGAACGGTCACTAAATGAACTTTTGTAAGTTGAGGACTACCTGTATGGTCAAGCTGCTTGTCAAGCACCCCAAAATGCAAGGGAGGTGCTGAGTGTTTACTGGCCGGATGCTCTGCCAATGCGGAGTTTTGTTCAACATATTCTCATTGTGCCCAGAGAGAGAAATATCTGCCTGTGCCTCTACCTAGTGTTCGAACTTGCAGCTCAAAAGGGTGGAGGGGTCTCCCCTCCCTCTCCCCAAACAGCTACCAGGCAGTGTGGAAGACGTACCTGGTCCATCGTCGGCAGCAGCCGCAGCATCGAAGTTCTCCTCCTCCCGGTTCATCTCCAGAGTGGCAAGCTCTGCGAATTGCGGCTCCAGATACGGACCCTGGTTTTCAAGGGGGGGAAAGGGGGCTAGCTTGATCTGGCTTTGGCCTTAGATCAGGACTGTGTTTTCTTTGACCTAGGAGGTCTCCGGGCCAGGTGGAAGCGAAGCCCTGGCTTCTGTGCAGTGAAGGGGGGGCTGCTGTATTTAAAAAGAGCCCCGCTTTAGCATCGCATCATACAAGAAGATTTGTAGCTCAGGGCTGAACTGTGGGGCCCTTGGTGGTCTCTGAGCCTGGTGGTTTTCTTGTAGATGTTTCATGACCCAACTAGGGAACATCATCAGTGCTAGAAGGGAGAGGGGGTTGCTTTCTGCTAGTTTGCCCTGCTAATTTTGGGGGAAGGAAGAGTTTCTTCATTCATTCATTCATTCATTCGCTAGGCAGTCCTTTGGTGCTCTCTGAGCTTGGTGGTTTTCTTGCAGCCGTTTCATTACCCAGCTAGGAAACATCATCCAATTGCAAAGTCCCTTAGTGCTAGAAGAAAACCTGAGCACCTAAGCCAGAGAGGGGGGAGGGAGCTCCTCCTTCTCCAAGAGCTTCCTCTCAGTTGTGTCCCCTCCCCACCCCCGCTTTCTCCGGGCCGGTCAAGAAAGCCGGTCCTTGTTTCCATGAGCCGCTCTGCCTACAGACTCACCATCCTCTTCTGCAGCTTCCTCTGGGCCACCAGGCGCTCCTTCACGTTCTTCCAATAGAGAAGCTCCAGGTCTGCTCAGAAATGAAAGAAACTCTGCATTTGTTTCTTCAATTTTCTACACCGCCCATCCTACCAAAGTGACTCTGGGTGGTTTATAACAGCCTAATAGAACCCTGTAAATGCACGGCTCAAAGCATAGATGGAGAACAGAATTCAGAACACGTTAAAACTTAAGGAGTAAAAATTAAAATAGGAGTTAAATATTCAAAGATTGGTCTACTGGTTAAAGCACCCAGGTTAGAAAGCAGGAGACAGTGAGTTCTAGTCCCACCTTAGGCCCAAAATCCGGCTAGGTCACAGTGAGTTCTAGTCCCGCTTTAGCCGTGAATGGCGGCTGAGTGACTTTGGGCCAATAACCAGGAGACGGTGAGTTCTATTCCCGCCTTAGGCATGAAAACCAATTGAGTGACTTTGGGGCCAATCCCTCTTTCTCGCAATCCAGCCCACCTCACAGGGTTGTTGTTGCGGGGCAAATACTGTGTCGGATATGTTTGCCACCTTGAGCTATTTATGCAAACAATAAAGACGGGATACAAATAAGTAAGTTAACATGGCAGCAGGAGTATCCCAAAGCCACCAGTGATCCCAGCATCGGGGGGCCCTAAGAACCAGGCCTCTCCTGGCCCCCAGCTCCCTCTGCCCCCTCCCCCATCTGTCAGTGGCTCTGCTTCTGGGCAAGCCCTGCAGGAACCAGGACCCTTCTCCCTGCTGCTTCCCCAGCCCCACAGAAAGCCCACCGGGGATCCCCTTTCCCCACAAGTCCTACTCACTCACCAGCAAATGTGGCGCCTTTCCTGCATCTTCTTGGAATGCCAGCTTGGTTGGACTCTGGAAAGCAAGCAAGTCTCTGAGCCTGGGGGGTGGGTGGGGGGGTGTACAAGAGGCTTTTGGGGGGCACAGCAGCCCTTCCGCCTCCTCCCTCCCGCCCCACGGCACAGGAAGAGCATTTGGGCCCCCGAGGTGAGAAGCAGAAGCGAGGCAAACGGAGAGGGAAGGCAGGGAGGGCTTCAAGTCGCCAGAAGAAGCCGGCTCTCTGTTTGTCCAGTTTATCACAAAAGGTGAAACACAAAACAGGGGAAAAAAGATAAAACCAACATACATCCAGTGCTGAACAGCAAAAAAGAAAAAAAATGGTGTACAAAAAGAGAGGGGGGGGGGAGAAAGAGAGAGGAAGGAGGAGAGAGAGGGAGGGGGAGAGAGAGAGGGACAGAGGGAGGGGGAGGGAGGGAGAGAAAGGCGATCCGAATACAAAATAAATATAACATTTCACATATAGAATCCAGCCTGGCTGGACGCTGAAAAAAGGAAAAGAATACATTATCCTCCCTTTTCACATACTTACGTACATACGTGCATACGTACATACATATATACACACACGCACACGCACACATGCACACACACACATATATATATATAAAAGAAGAAAGAGCAGTCAGCAGGTTAAGCAAAACATTGCATTAATCTTCAAATCCCTGTCAACCATTTCTTATAGCTAGTCCTCAACTTACGACTGCTTAACGTCCACTCAAAGGTGTGGCCCACCTGCAAAGCGTGTGTGTGTGTGTGTGTTACAGCCCGGTTCTGATGGCCACCCTCTACCTGGGCTCAGGTGACCGCACTTCAAATGCTCAACCACACAGCCCCGTTTGTGGCCATGTGTAGCCTCCCGCAATCACTTACGCCATGGTTTATGACGGTTTGGCCCGAAAACCGGACATTCCTTCCAAAATCTCTGTGGTTGTTGTTTTTAAGGATAGACAGGGCAAGGGCAGGGCTGCCCCCGAGCCCCCCATCCCCCACCCCCGAGCTTGTAGACGACATGAGCCCAAGCCGAGGGCACTCACCGGAGGAAGAAAACCAGGACACAAAATCTTGCAGCTTGCAGGGTGGCCGTCTCTTGCGTTTGGCGCCGGACAAATCTTCCAGGCCGCGGGGCACGGTGAAGGGTCTTCCTGAAGAGGGAAAAGAGCGGGTGGGACCCCCTGATGCTGTTTCGAGACCCAGGCAGGTTAGCCCACCTCTCTTAAGGGCAGAGGCTGCAGGAAGGATTCCTCCCAAGGTCAAGGAGGCCCCATAAGCTCAGGTTCTCCAGAAGATGGTGAGAAAGACCCAGGCAGGGCTGGAAGCCCCGTCCCCTCCCCTTCCCTTAGAACCCAATCTGCCTTGATCTTTTGGGACTACAACTCCCATAACTTTCACCTGGCAGGGGAGCTGTGGTGCACACCGGGTGTTGTCCACAGAATGTGGTCAAACAGTCAAGATGCAGCCAACATGACTTGACTTTCTGACCGCTCCCCATGGACAACCCTGGTCTGCTCCCAGAGAGGCTCCTAGGGCTGAAGGTGCTGGGTTCAAGTCCTGCCCTCCCCGCCCCAATGGGCCTGGGGGATCCACACCTTTCTTAAAGGGTTTGTCTTCCGAGGAGCTGAAGGGGTCAAGGCCGCGCCAGGGGTCGCCTGTGTCCTGGAAGAGAAGGAGAAACAGCTGGTGGGCCTCGCGTCCAGAGAGGGAGGGTCCCCTGGGGCTTCAGAACTGGGCCTCAGCACCACAAAAGGAGCCCCATCCAGCTGGTCTAATGAAGAGAAGGACCAGGGGTGACAGGATAGCAGCCTTCCAGTACTTGAGGGGCTGCCAGAGAGAGGAGGAAGTCAAATTATTCTCCAAAGCTCCAGAAGGCAGAACAAGAAATAACAGATGGAAATTCATCAAGGAGAGAAGCAACCTAATAACAGTGGAAAAATGAAGAAATCCCTACAGATGAAAGTGTGTGTGTGTGTATCTATATCTATATCTATATCTATCTATCTATTAGGTCAAAGGTGGATAGATTAACACTCAGAGTAAAGGAGAAGGAAGAAACAGAATATTTTTTAACATGGGATTTGTTTTACCAATGGTTAGTTAATAGAAACAGAAGTTAGAAACTCAAACGTTTAAGAGAATGATTAACTATATAATGAAGGTTTATTAGTATGGATAAGCAAATATTATCATTATGTGATTATTATCATAATTATTATCAAATTCAACATTCACACACTCGGCAACTGACTCATGTTGACGACGGCTGACAGCGTCCTGAGGGGGGTGGTGTATCACACGATCCCCGCTTTGGCGAACTTTCTCACAAGCGAAGTCCGTAGGGGAAGCTGGATTCCCTTAACAACCACGTGTTTCACTTAGCAACCGCAACAATCCTTTTCACCGTGGCAAGAAAGGTCGTAAAACGGGCAGGACTCACTTCACAAATGTCTTCGCTTAGCAACAGAAATTTGGGGGGGGGAGCATTGCGGTCATATCGTCGAGGACTGCCTCTGTCGAAGGGCTCCTGGGAACACCATTGGCAAAACGTGGGGGGATGTCCGGGGCTGCTCCTTACCTTGAGGTGGGGATTCGCATCCAGGGCAGGGGGTCTCTCTCGCAAGGCGTATCCTTTGCTCCGGGGGTTACTCTAGGAGACAGAGAAAGGGGGAGGGGGGTGGTCTCATCTCCGGATCGCACGAAAAGCACCCTCTGCTGTTCCAACCTCAGCCGCCCTCATGCCTCCGAGTACCGTCTGGTGCGCGATGTGTTCCTCTGCTCCGCCATGGGCCCCCTCTGGAGCCTCTTCTGGGATGTCTGGCAGAAAGTCCTCACCGCCATCTTCATGGTCATCCGCAGGGTTCGCTGCTCCTGCTGGGGGCTCCCCAGGGAGGAAAGAGAGCGAGAATGAAGAGTTCAGCCCCGCAGAGCTCAGGGGGGCTACCTGCGACTGCAGTGGGCGGAAGGGGGAAGATGTAGAACCAAGACAACAGCCCGATAAAAGAAACCCCTCAATCTGTGGCAGGGCTGTAATTTTGAGAATGCAGCTCAGGCAAGACCCTCCCCTAGGAGGGAGTGGGGTTTGCTGCCTGTTTACATGCACTGAGGATGTTACCTGGTTGGGTCATGAAACGTCTGCAAGGAAACAATCCAGCCCAGAGAGCACGAAGGACCTCACAGTCCTCCTCCCCCTCTCCACTAATCCCACTGCCTTCCAGCACTGATGGTGCTACCTAGTTGGGTCATGAAACGTCTGCAAGAAAGCCGCCAAGCTCAGAGAGCAACAAGAACACCAGTCATTGTCCTTCTCCTCCTCCCTCTCCTCTTCTTTCATTCCACAACCCCCCTCCCTTCTAGCACTGATGATGTTCCCTAGTTGGATCATGAAACGTCTGCAAGGAAATCACCAAGCTCAGAGAGCATCAAGGACCCCCACAGTTCAACCCTGAGCTTCAAAGCTTCTCTTCTATCAGTTAAACGAAATTACCCCTCTATTCAGCGCATCAGCCTGTAGAGCCCCCAGCTGGCTCTAAATTCTCATAAACTGCCTATAGGGTCTGCTAAACGAGAGACCGCGTATAAAAAAGGCTTTCAAGACGGTGAGCTTAGCTACGTGATTTGAGCAGGCCTCCCATTTCCCAGCTGGGATTTTCTATCGGCACCTCTCCTAACTCCACTTTCTTGACCATTCGTTTTTCCTCCCCCTCAATTCAATGGGTCCCTGTGACTCACTTCCTTCTCCAGAGAAGTCCAGAGCGAGAACGGGGGTCTCGCACCCGCTGACCTCCATGGGCATGGAGCCAGCTGTTGGAGCCAGGCTCTGAACACCTGCACAGAAGCAAAAAGAGTGTGTGAGCACACCTAACACAACTCCGCTGCCAATCGGCCGGTTCTACAGGGCACTCCGCGAAGGGAGATGGTCCCAGGTGTATAAATCCAATTTTTTTTAATGGGTGGCAAATCTTTTGCAGACAGGCAAGCTAGGAGCTGCATTTGCTGCTTTTCTTAAATTTCTACCTGGTTCCTGACAGACCACGTTCTTAAAATAAAATGATAATAAAAGAAAATAAGAAAATAATAAACAAGGAAATAAAACAAAACTGACAATAAAATAATAAATAAATAAAAATATAAAATTACAAACAAATAAAAATAAATAAAATAATAAAATGAAAATAAGTAAAGATAAAATTAAAGATAAAATGCTAAACAACTAAAGCTGAATGAAATTAAAAAGTTAAAATTAAAATTAAAAAAATAAAAATAACATTAAACATAAAAGAGTGAAATAAAAATGATTTAAGTCAAGGCTAAGCAAAATTAAAAATTAAACTAAACCAAATGAAAAATAACAAAGATAAAATTTAGAATGGAACAAAAGCAAAATTTAAAACAAAGTAAAATAAAACTAAACTAAATTAAAAACAAATGCAATTTAACAGTGAATAATTAAAAGATAAAAGTAAAACAAAGTGAATCATTAAAAGATAAAATCAAAGTAAAATAAAACAAAATTAAAACCAGAATGAAATCAAAACTAAACTAAGCTGAAATAACCAAAAAATTAAAATACCCCCCCCAAATCAAAATAATAAGTTAAGCAGCATCCAAATTGAAAGAATGAACTGAATTTTGAAAGAAGGATCCACAGTGGTGACTCCAGCTGTACCGTTGGGGTTGCCGTGGGCCCATCCGCCCTCCCTGCCCTCTTGGCACTGGGTGGGTGAGAGGCCTGCCAGTTCCAACATGAAGAACCCGTTGTGGTGGGGGGTGCAGGTGTTCATCCGGAAGTCCTTCCTGCTGGCCAGCAGCTCCCCCTTCCGGCTGCAAGGAAACAAGGCCAGATCAGCTGGAGGGGGTACCAGGGGACGCCGCCCCTCGTACCCCACGGCTGGAGAATAGGGATTCCCCCCCTCCGGAGGACCCCGCGAGAGCCTCTTACCTAAAGAGGGGGTTGTCCTTCTTTTCCGACTCTTCGGGGGGAACCAGAGCCATCGGGGTCAAGGGGACGATGGGGACCGTCTGCGAAGGCAGCAGAGAAGTTACAAGAGGGGGAGAAGGGAAGGGGGTGGGTGGGTGGGTGCTGGGGGTCAGGGGTGGGATTTGGGGAAGGCTTGTTTGCTCTCCTAAGCCCTGGCTGTGGGGCAGGAGGGGTGGCGCGTTCAGGTAGACTTCCACTCACAACTATTCACTGAGTGACCTTTCAAAGTTACTATCACACTGAAAAGTGACTTAGGATCATTTTTCACACTTATGACCGCTGCAGCATTGCTGTTGGTCATGTGGTCAAAATTCGGATGCTTGGCAACTGGCATGTACTTGTGTTGGTTGCAGCGTCCCGGGGGTCGTGTGATCCTCCTGACAAGCAAAATCAACGGGGGAGCCGGATTCACTTAATAACTGTGTGATTAGCTCAACCGTTGCGGTGATTCACTTAATAACTGTGGCAGGAAAGGTTGTAAAATGGGGCAAAACTCACTTAACGGTCTTGCTTAGCAGCATAAATTTTGGGTTCAATTGGGGTCGTCGATGACCAGATGACTTAGAATAACAGAGTTAGAAGGGACCTGATAAGTCTAAGAGTCATTAAGTGAATCACTGCAATTGTTAAATTAATCCCACGGTCGTTAAGCAAATCCAGCTTCCCCATTGAGTTTGCTTGTCAGAAGGTCGCAAAAGGGGATCACTGCAACCGTCATAAATATGAGCCAACTGCCAAGTGTCCGAATTTCAATCATGTGACCACGGGGATGCTGCTGCAATAGTCATAAGTGTGAAAAACGGTCACAAGTCACTTTTTTCAGTGCCGATGTAACTTCGAACGGTCTCTAAGCGAATGGTTGTAAGTTGAGGACTTCCTGTAAACTTGCAAAGGGTGTTTGTGTTTGTGTGTAGTCCTGGGAGCAGACAAAGCTGCGCAAGGCTTCCTTATGCCCTTCTTCGGAAGCTACCAAAAGGGAGCTGTGGAGCCACTAACGTTGTGTTGCTGGTCGTCTCTCAGGTCCATGTTGGTTTTGCTGGCCTGCTGGATGTCGTCCAAGGAGAGGAACTGCATGGAGAAAGAGACACTCCATCAGAAAAGAAACCAAAAGAGCCCCTGCCCCCACCTTGGCTGGACGGAATGAAAGCTGACCCAGGGACAGGCAGGTCGTGCGAAATGACCCCACTCCTTATTTGCCATTCATTTACAATTCAGACACAGACTGGTATTAAATGTTGCTGACTGCTGCTTTATTTATTTATCATCATCATTTAACGACCCCATAATCCCTTGCATTGGGGTGGAGTCCGGGCAACTGAACGGAGCTGAGTGTTTACTGGCCGGATGCCTTCCCTGTCGCCAACGTGGAGTTTTGTTCAGCAGAAATATTCTCATTGTGCCCAGAAAGAGAAATATCTGCCTCTACCTAGGATCGAACTCACAGCCTCCCGATTGTGAGGTGAGAGCTCCACCTCCAGGCCACGGCACTACTCTAGATACAGACTGGTAATACAAATCTTATTTTAAAACAATTAGTCCCTTTTAATAATTTAAACAATAGAGTTAAAAGACGAACAGTGATAGATGCAAGCATTTCGTATTGACTTGTCAGTACGGACATTACAATAACGCAGTTAAAATCAGCCTAAAATATAAGATCTAGAAAGAGCAGTAATGAAGCCTATAACGTGTGCGGGGAAGCAACCAATGACAGACCTCACGCCCATGGGAGGGGTAGATCGACATACAGCTGTTTCTGCACACACAGGGGAGGCTTCAATCGGTTAATGGCAACTGCCAGGGTGGGTAAAAATCAATGATTTTTTAAAAAATTAAAAATTGATTTGTTTAAATTTAAATTGGATTTTTCTAATTTAAATCATTTTTTTTTATTTTTATCAAATTGATTTTAATAAAATGCTTTTGGAGTAAAAGTCTACCTATAGTTTTCTATTTAAGATACATTAATAATTTAGTTTATTGAGCATGAAATGGAACTTAGTTCTGTAGCACGAGGCTGTATAGATTCTGCAATATTGGGACTGTCGGTGAATCAACAGCCGGTCAGAGGAGGAGCCACTGCGGGACAGAGACGACAGTTGCTTTTTAAAACTTATGATTTAAATCGACTCGATTTAAATCAAGCTTTTTTACTAATGATTTACATCACGATTTAAATCGACTCGATTTAAATCAAATCCACCCTGGCAACCGCTTCGGCAAAACGGAGGAAAGGAGACTTCCTGTGACGCAGTAAAACTTTGAACGCAGAGTTTGGGGCCACCTAGTAGTCCGTAGCTAGTAAGTGTCTCGCAACGGCCGAAGAAGGCATTTTACGGCCATGATTTGCTGTGGTTGTTGGATCCAACACCCAGGAGCTCACCTCTTCTTCCTCCTCTTCTTCTTCTCCTGGTCCAGCGTTGACATCCCCGTCGGTCCCATCCGCACCGACTGACGTGGGCTGTTTCTCCCGCCTAAGTTGTAAGAAGAATCACGACAGAGAGACACAGAAGGGAAAGGAGCAGAGTTTATTCCATGCAGGCAGTCCTCAAATTACAACCGTAAGAGAGCCTGCAGGCAGTGGTTGTTAAGCAAACGCATTACTGGAAGGGATTGTTCCCCTTTCCTTTCTTTTCCTTTCCTTTTCTGCCTGCCTCCCGTTTTCTTTCCTTCCTTCTTCCCTTCCTTCCTCCCTCTTTTTCTATCCCTTCCTTTTTCCCTTCCTCATTTCCCAAGGAGTGGCTTACTCACTTCTTACTGGAGATAAAATCGAGGGCTTGGTACACCAGTGAGTAAAGATACTCCACCTGAGAACACAAATGCAATAGATCAGAGAATGAAAGGAGTTTGCTCTAAAGAGATTCTGAGAATGAAAGCTATGCCAGAATCTTCAGAGTTTGGTGGAGATCAAGGATTTCCATCACCTGCTGACCAATCACCCGATCAGTTCCTCCCAGTTAAAGAGTCCATTCCAAGGACCCTAATTAAAGCAATCACAATAATTGGTATAAGACAGCGTTTCTCAATCTCGCAACATTGGCTAAGGAATTCTGGGAGTTGAAGTCCACTCCTGTGAAAGTGACCAAGATTGAGAAGCACAGGAAGTTACAAACTGGAGCGGAAGCTCAATTACAAACACCTTCTCTCCACAATCGGTTAAAACCTCCTCTTTAATTCTTTGGAACTTTGGAGTTGCTTTCCCTGCAACTCTCGATTTTGTGAATTCAGAAGAAATTGTGAAGCAAGGGGGAGGGGGCTGGGATGGAAACGAGCGAGCCCCTCCCCCTGGTCACCTTTAAGGCCCTTCCCCCCAGGTACCCCCCCCCACTTAGGCATTCCCTCATCCCCCCACGGGGCCATTTCCCATTCCCATGGGGATCATCCTCCCCCCATGGGCCCATCCTACTGTCCCTCTACCTGGCCATCCTCTCCAGGTGCCCTCTCACCCCCCACGGGGCCAACCTCCTATCCCCCCCCCACATGGCTATCCCCATCCCCTAAAGCCTAACCCCCCACCCACCATTTGCCCCACCTGGGCATCTTCCCCAGGTGCCCCCCCACTTAGCCCCCCTCTCCCCCCTTATAGGGCCATCCTCTTGTCCCCTTACCTGGCCACCCCTACCCCCCATGGGTCCATCCTCCGTCCCGCCCCCCCATGGGGCCCTCCCCTTGCCCCCTGGCAGACCGCCCACACCTGCCCATCCTCCCCAGGCGCCGCCCCCGCACTTAGCAACCCCTCTCCCCCCTATGGGGCCCACCTATTCACCTGGCAGACCACTGCCCCACTCCACCTGGCCATCCCCCAGAGCTGCTCCCTCCCCACCCGGACATCCCCCTCCCCCCAATGGGTCCATCCCCCTCCGTGGGGCTCTTCCCTTGTCCCCCTGCAGACCACTTCCCCCCCACACCTGGCCCTCTCCAAGACCTCCCCCCCACCCCACCCCGGACATCCCCCTCCCCCCAGGCCATGCCCCTCCCCCCTCCCACCTTCTTGCTGTAGATGCAGGCGGATCCCTGGATGAGTAGCGCCGCTTCGATGAAGTTCATGGTGGTCTTCCCGCCGTCGAAGGAGATGCAGATCTGGTCCAGCTGCGGGGAGGGAAGAAGAGGAGGAGGCAGGGCGGTCACAATCCCCCCTTCTCCTCTCTCTGTAGCCTACCTTGCGGGGTCGTTGTGCGAGCCCCCCCCCCTTTACCCCTCCCTCCTCCTCCTCCTACCTCCTCCAAGTACTCCCCCAGCTGCGAGGCCACGTCCACCTCCCAGTTCTTGGTCAGGTCCCGGATGGGCTTCAAGAAGTGCAGGAAGCGCGACTCCGCGTCCTCCATGGCGGCCGAGGCGGCGGAGCCGGCAGCCGTTTTGCTTTTCCCGCCTGGCCCTGACGCCATCGGCACGCGACACGGAGGGCGATGACGTCACGCGCCACCCCCGCGGGCGGCGGTGATGACGCCACGCAACGTCCTTCCCGCCCCGCGCTGGTCCCGGCTCCGCCCCCGCGTTCTATCCCCGCCCCCCTTGGCTACATTGTAGCCAGGCGAGCGAGAGCGCGAGCGAGGAAGGCGCGATGGCCTCGGAGGCGCCCCGCTTGGCCCGGCAGCTCTTCCTGCGCGGCTTGGCCGCCGCCTTCCTGGCCGCCTTCGCCTCGCTTTACGTCCAGCTGCCCGGTGAGCCTGCGGAGGAGGAGGGGGGAGGAAGAGCGGGTGGGCGCTTTGTACATGCCCCGCGGCGCCCTCGCCTTTCCCGGCTGCGCCCAAAGCAAAAGCGAAGTCCTCGCAGGGGCGTCCGGGGAAGGCAGAGTCCCGGGGGGGGGCTGTGTCTCGTTTAGTGACCTTGCGGAGGGCCCTGGGCCGAAAGTCCGCGGCCTCTCGACTCTTCCTCCCTCCCGGACCCGCCTTGGGGCCGCTTCCCGCTTCCGAGGCTGACCCGCCACCCGCTTGTGTGAATGCAGCGCTTTCTCCGCCTGGCTGCCCGGAGGGCTTTGGCGCTGCGCGAAGGCGGCTGGGGGGGGGGACAGGGCACAGGGGGGGGGTTCCCCCTCTTTCTCTGCGGTGCTCCGTCCGCCTCTGGGTCCCGCTGCAGCCGTCCACGTGTCCCGGGGCTGGGAGGGGGCTTTGCAGCGGGCAAGTGCCGGCGTCCTGGCAGAGGGCTCCTCTCATCCGGCTTGGCTTTGGGAGGGGGCGATGGGGGTCCTGATTGCTGGCAGGAAAGGGGGGCTCTTGGGCCGGCCAGGGTGAAAAATGAGGGGCGCGAGGGTCTCCTGACCCCTGAGCCGTGTCTCGGACCTTGGTTGGGTGGACTTCATCTTAGCTGGGGTTCTCCCCCCCTTCCACAGTGCTGGTGGCCCACTCACTTTGGGGATAGGGGCGCTTTAAAGACTTTAAATTGGGGGAGGATGGACCCATTGGGGGCTCTCATGCTTGGGACCCCCCTCCCTGCACCCCTTTTCACAGCAGCCCCTGGGAGAAACCAAGTGTGAGAGGGGTGGGCTTGGCTGTGGGTCTCTCTTCTTTTTCTGCATAAAGAATTGGACATTGTTCTCTTCTGCCCCGCCCTCTGCTTTGGCCCCGCCCCCTTTTCCAATATCCCAGTTGGATATTTTTTTTAGCCTGCCCTTCTCCCCCCCCCCCCTTCCCCACGTCTGTCCCAGGATCTCCACGTGGCACTGGAGCTGCAGCAGTTGTGCAAATGGTCTCGCACGTGGAGTGCAGGGATTGGTGTGGCCCACTGGCCCCCTCCCCTGTTTGTCTCAGCCTTCGGTGGCCGCTTCAAGCCCCCCCACCCCACCCTGCCTTTCCTTCCTCCTCCTGCCCCTCCCATGGAGAAAAGATTTCCCCTTCCTGATCCAGCCATTTGTCCCAAATGGCATCAGGTCCCCTGCCCTGGGCAGAGGGTTGGACTAGAAGACCTCCAAGGTCCTTTCCAGCTCTGTTATTCTGTGAGGGCTGGAAGGGACCTTGGAGGGTCTTCTAGTCCAACCCCCTGCCCAATCAGGAAAACTTACATTATCCCAGACAAGTGGTTCTCCAATTTTTTGTTGAAAATCTCCAGTGTTGGAGCACCCACAACTTCTGGAGGCAAGTTGTTCCACTGGTTAATTCTTCTATCAGGAAGTTTCTCCTTAATTCTAGGTTGCTTCTCTCTCTGATTAGTTTCCATCCATTGCTTCTTGTCCTGCCTTCAGGTGCTTTGGAGAATAGGCTGAGCCTCTCTTCTTTGAGGCAGCCCCTCAAATACTGGAAAACTTCTATCATGTCACCCCATGTCCTTTATTTTGATTAAACAGAATAATAAAGGTGGAAGGGACCTTGGGGGTCTTCTAGTCCAACCCCCTGCTCAAGCAGGAGGTCCTATCCCATTATGGACAAATGACTGTCCAGTCTATTCTTAAAAACCTCCAGTGATGAAGCAGCCACAAATTCCTGAGGCAAGCTGTTCCACTGATTAATTCTTCTCACAGTCCGGAAATTTCTCCTTAGTTCTAGGTTGCTTCTCTCCTTGATTGTTTCTTGTCTTGTCTTCTGGTGCTTTGGAAAATAAGCTAACCCCTTCTTTGTGGCAGCCCCTGAGATATTGGAACACTGCTATCATTATCACCTCTGGTCCTTCTGTTCATTAAACTAGACATACCCAGTTCCTGCAACCGTTCTTCATATGTTTTAGCCTCCAGTCCCCTAATCCTCTTTGTTGCTCTTCTCTGCACTCTTTCCAGAGTCTCAACATCCTTTTTTACATCGTGGCGACCAAAACTGAATGCAGTATTCCAAGTGTGGCCTTGCCAAGGCCTTATAAAGTGGTATTAACACTTCGCGTGATCTTGATTCTATCCCTCTGTTTATGCAGCCTAGAACTGTGTTGGCTTTTTTGGCAGTTGCTGCACACGGCTGGCTCACGTTTAAGTGATTGTCCACTAGGACACTCTCTTGCAGTTACTACTATATTACTACTACTAATAGCCCTAGGATTCTACGATTCTATGTTACACATATGGCTTGGGACCAGGTCATCTGAGGGACCATCTCTTGCCGGTCACATCTACCCGACCCACCAGAGCGGGGAGGCAGGGAATACTGAGGATCCCATCCCCGAGGGAGATACACCTGGTGGGACCCAGAAGAAGGGCCTTCTATGTGGTGGCTCCCTCTTTCTGGAACATCATTCTCTCAGATTAGAACGGCCCCCACTCTAATTCTCTTCCGGAAGGCAATGGAGACTTGGTTCTGCCAGCAGGCCTGGGGAGCCCAGGGTGGGATGGAGCCCATTAAATGGCTCGTGTGGTCTGCTGTTGCAGGGGTGGAAGGAGTGTATGGGGGGTGATTTTGTTACAATGTACTATTATATTAATTTATTTGATTCTTTTTGTTAGTTTTTATTGTTTGAAATGTGGTCTTTTATTCTGTAAGCCGCCTTGAGTCGCCATGGGTGAATAGGCGGCAATATATATTCAATAAATAAATAAATATGCATCCAGAATTAGCATTGAATAACCACTTGTCTGGGATGGTATAGGTAATTCTCAACGTACGACCATAATTGATCCCCACATTTCTGTTATTAAGTGAGACATTTGTTAAGTGAGTTTTGCCCCATTTTACGACCTTTCTTGCCACAGTTGTTAAGTGAATCACTGCAGCTGTTCAGTGAATCTGGCTTCCCCCTTGACTCTGCTCGTCAGAAGGTCGCAAAAGGGGATGACACAACCCTGGGACCGTCGTAAGTATGAGTCAGTGGTCAAGCCTCTGAATTTTGATCACATGGGGATGCAGCAACCGTTGTAAGTGTGTGAAATGCTCACAAATCCCTTTTTTCCAGGGCCGTCGTAACTTTGAACGGTCACTAAGGGAACCGTTGTAAGTCGAGGACTACCTGTAGAAAAAGGAAACGCAGCAACGAAATGAGACTCAGAAGCCGTTTGTTTACCCGAATTCTTAGCTTAAGGTTTCGGAGAGGTGAAAGCGAAGTTTGCGAAGGGCAGTGTGACTTTCCGCAGGGTGCGGTGTGTGTACATTCGGGGTGAAGCTAGTGTGTGTGTGGCAGGGAAAAAGGAGCAGACAATGGCCGGCGACCCATAAGTGGGGGGAAATTAAGGGCAAGAAGATCGTTTATTAAAACGCTGGAGAAGTGTTAAAGAGTTGCCATGGTGCAAGGAAAGGAAGGAATTAATCTTGGATTGGAAAAAATGTTGAAAAGGGGAAATTAGCTGGCGCTATCGCAGGGGTCTCCAACCTGGGCAACTTTAAGCCTGGCGGACTTCAACTCCCAGAATTCCCCAGCCAGCAAAGCAGGGGGTCTCCAACCTGGGCAACTTTAAGCCTGGCGGACTTCAACTCCCAGAATACCCCAGCATAAAGCTGCCAAGGTTGGAGACCCCCTGCTTTGCTGGCTGGGGAATTCTGGGAGTTGAAGTCCGCCAGGCTTAAAGCTGCCAAGATTGGAGACTCCTGGGCTATCGGAGGGGGCTTTAGCTCTTAGCTTGAACTCAAGAGTGGAGTATCTCTGGAGGAACTTTGGAGTAAGTTGACTTTTTGGAACCTGCAGCAAACGAATTGGGAGGAATCCAGGAGGACCATTTCTGGCCAGGCCCCTTTACAGGAAGTCCTCGAGTTACAACCGTTCGTTTACTGACAATTCAGAGTTAGCAGCAGCACTGGAAAAAGGGACTTATGACCATTTTTCACACTTACGACTGTTGTGACGTCCCCAAGGTCACGTGATCAACATTCGGACACTTGACAACCGACTCACATTTATGATGGCTGCAGTGTCCTTCTGACAAGCAGTGGGGCAAGCCGGATTCACTGAACGACGGTGTGTGACTCATTGAACAGCTGCAGTGATTCACTTAACGGCGGCAGGAAAGGGGGCAAAACTCACTTCGCAACAGCCTTCAGCTTAGCAGCAGAAATTTGGGGGTCAATTCTGGTCGTAAGTCAAGGACTCCCTGGATTGCAAGGCCCCAGTTCTCTCTCTTGCTTAGCAACAGAAATGTGGGCTTCAATTGCCATAAAGCGAGGACTCCCTCATTGCAGGGCATTAGCTGCCTGCCTCGGATGCCTGCAAAAGCACTATGGTGACGGGGTGTGTGTGTGTGTTGTGTGTGTTTGTGGCATTGCACCCGATGCCAGGCTGCCCCATTCAAGCATCTCTCTCTCTCTCTCTCTCTCTCCCTCCTTCCTCCCTGCAGGCCTCTACGGGAAAGATGGCATCCTGCCTGCCCGGAAGATGCTGCGTTTCACTGGCAAAGGGTTCTGGCAGCAGCTGCGGGACTCCCCGACTCTGCTGTGGCTGGGCCCCCACCTGGGGCTGGACACGGAGCAGGGCCTGGAGCTGCTGTGCCTGATGGGCACTCTGCTCTCCTTCGGGGCCCTCTTGCTGGAGCCCCTGCGGGATAGCCTGGTCTTCCTCGCCCTCTGGGGCTTTTACCTCTCGGTCTACCAGGTACGTGGTGGTAGTGGGGGCTGGAGGAGGACCCTGCCCTGCCCTCCAGATGTGCTGCCTAGGGAATTCTGGGAGTTGGAAGTCCTTTTAAAGGTGCTGGCTGGGGAATTCTGGGAGTTGAAGTCCGTAGTTCTCAAGCTTCTGGCTAGGGAATTCTGGGAGTTGAAGTCCTCCTGATAGTGCTGGCTGGGGAATTCTGGGAGTCCATACTTTCTAAGGTGCTAAGAAGGAATTCTGGGAGTTGAAGTTCTCACTTTACAAGGTGCTACCTGGGGAATTCTGGGACGTGAAATCCACACATTTTTAAATGGCCAAGTTTGAAAAACGCTCCCACAAAGTCATTCGAACCAGGTCCCCATAAAAGATTTAATCCAGCTTTGGGCCCCCAGCGAGCTCCTCCCCAAATTCCCAGCCAACAGGAGTGACCCCCGTGGGGTGGAGTGGAAGTGTTGCACTACAGCCTGGGTGCAAGCCACACCCTCTTCCTAGGAGGTCCGTGGGAGACTTGGAGCCATCAGGCCTGCGTGGCCCAGCCTACCTTACAGGGGTGTTCTGTGTGGGGAAAAGTCTCATCCCAGAATGGGCCATTCCCAAATTCCTGGCCAATAACGGTGGCCAAACTCGAGTGAGGGAGGAATGGTTGCACTGGGGTTAGTTAATGGTTGGGTTAGTGGCTAGTTAGTGGCCGGGGTGGAAGATCGAGATCTTTGCAGGTAGATTCAGCAGGTGGGATATCAATGCTTCCATCAGAGGAAACCAGTCTAAACTTAGGTAGAAGGCACCTGAGGAGCCAGTCCTGCTGCTCATTTGACTTGTCTTCCTTTGTGTTCCGTCTGCAGGTGGGACAGGTGTTTCTCTACTTCCAATGGTAAGTGGCCCTGGGCTTCTAAAGGTAGGACTCAACTTACCACCATAGTTGAGCCCAAAGTTTCTGTCACTAAGCGAGACGTTCAGTGAGTTTTGCTCCATTTTACAACTTTCTTGCCACAGTTGTTATGCAGTCTTTCAATACTTGAAGGGCTGCCCCAAAGAAGAGGGAGTCAAGCTATTCTCCAAAGCACCTTGAGGGTAGGACAAGAAAGAATGGTTGGAAACTAGGAGAGAAGCAAGTTGGAATTAAGGAGAAACTTCCTAACAGTGAGGACAATTAACCAGTGGAACTGCTTGCCACTAGAAGTTGTGGGAGCTCCATCACTGGAGGTTTTCAAGAAGAGACTGGACAGCCACGTGTCTGAAATGGTCCAGGGTCTCCTGCTCTAGCAGGGGGCTGGACTAGAAGACCTCCCAGGTCCCTTCCTGCTCTATTCTGATTGGGATACTAACTTAAGCACTGCAGTGATTTACTTAACAGCTGTGGCTAGAAAGGTCGTAAAATGGAGCAGCAAATCTCACTGAACCCCTACCTCGGGAAAAATTGGGCTCAATTGTGGTCATAAGTCAAGGACTGCCTGCACTTTCTACATCCCAGGGAGTGCCGCATAACCCCTGTGAGCGTGGGCAAGGGAAGGGCACTCTAGCCATGCTCCTTTGACCCTCGTCTTTGCTCCACCAGGGACAGCCTTTTGCTGGAGACGGGCTTCCTGGCCGTGCTGGTGGCCCCCATGCACCTGCTGAAGTGGCGCTCCACAACCTGGAGGGCGCATGACGGGGTGACCTTCTGGCTGGTGCGTTGGTTGCTCTTCCGGTTGATGTTCGCATCCGGGGTGGTGAAGCTGACCAGCCGGTGCCCCACCTGGTGGGGGCTCACAGGTGAGTCAACCAGCATTGAAACAAGCAGGAGGGGTTCTGTAGTAGTAACTGTGAGAAGGAACTTGGAGTCCTAGTGGACAACCATTTAAATAGGAGCCAACAGTGTGCTGCAGCAGCCAAAAAAGGCCAGTGCAATCCTAGGCTGCATCAACAGAGGGATAGAATCAAGATCACGTGAAGTGTTAATACCACTTTATAATGCCTTGGTAAAGCCACACTTGGAATACTGCATACAGTTTTGGTCGCCACGATGCAAAAAGGATGTTGAGACTCTGGAAAGAGTGCAGAGAAGAACAACAAAGAGGATTAGGGGACTGGAGGCTAAAACATATGAAGAACGGTTGCAGGAACTGGGTATGTCTAGTTTAATGAAAAGAAGGACTAGGGGAGACATGATAGCAGTCTTCCAATATCTCAGGGGTTGCCACAAAGAAGAGGGAGTCAAACTATTCTCCAAAGCACCTGAGGGCAGGACAAGAAGCAGTGGGTTGAAACTAAACAAGGAGAGAAGCAACTTAGAACTAAGGAGAAATTTCCTGACAGAACAATTAATTCGTGGAACAGCTTGCCACCAGAAGTTGTGGGTGCTCCATCACTGGAGGTTTTTAAGCAGAGACTGAAATGACATAGTGTCTCCTGCCTGAGCAAGGAGTTGGACTAGAAGACCTCCAAGGTCCCTTCCAAATCTGCAGTTCTGTTATTCTGTACATGGTAGCAGCCTTCCAATATTTGAGGGGCTGCCCCAAAGAAGAGGGGGGGTCAAGCACCAGAGGACAGAACAAGCAACAGTGGAGGGGTATTAATGGAGAGGAGAAGCAACCTGGAACTAAGGAGGAATTCCGTGCCAGTGAGGACAATTTAGCAGTAGAACAGCTTGCCACCAGAAGTTTAGCAATAGAAATTTGGGACTGTATTGCGTCCGTAAGTCAAGGACTAACTATATTTCCCCCTTCTCTCTCCCTCCCCTGTCTCTTTCTCTGTCTTTTTCTCTCCCCCTCCCTCTCTCTACCTCTTTCCCTCCCTCTTTCTCCCTCTTTCCCACCCCACTCTCTCTCCCCACTGTCTCTTTCCCTCCCTCCTCTCTCTCCCTTTCTTTCCTTCCTTCCCTCCCTCTCCTTTCTCTCTCTTCTCTCTTTCTCTCCTCCCTCCCTCCCTCTCCTCTCTCTCTCCCTCTCTCTCTTATCCTCCCTCCCTCTCTTTCTGTCCTCTTTCCCTCCCTCCCTCTTTCTGTCCTTCTCTCTCTCCCTCTCTTTCCATCCCTCCCTCTTTCTGTCCTTCTCTCTCTCCCTCTCTTTCCCTCCCTCCTCTCTCTCCCTCTTTCTTTCCTTCCCTTCCCTTCCTCTCTCTCTTTTCTCTTTCTCTCCGCCCTCCCTCTCCCTCCCTAACTCCCTCCCTCCCTCTCTCTCCCCTTCTCTTCCCAGCCTTGACCTACCACTATGAGACCCAGTGTATCCCCACGCCCAGGGCCTGGTTTGCCCACCAGATGCCCCTCTGGTTCCAGAAACTCAGCGTTGTGGCCACCTACGTGGTCGAGATCGCCATCCCGCCCCTCTTCTTCGTGCCACTCCGACGCCTTCGCCTCTTTGCCTTCTACACCCAGGTACGGCCGGCCGCTGGGAAGGTGAGGTTGGCAAGCACCGGGGGGGGGGTTGGTGGGTGGGAGGAAGCAGGGCCTGTCCGGAGGGTGCTGAGCGCCAGCCAGGGTCTGAATGCCCGCAAGAGAACGGGCAGAAAGGTTCGCAGCAAAACTAAGAGGGAGAATTTGGACACTTATTTGGCACGGTCAGGTGCAGGTAGACCTCAACCTATGACCTCAATGGAGCCCAAAATTTATGCCGTATTCACTTCTCAACCGTTTTACTAACTTCTCCTCTGCAGTGATTCACTTAACAACCACGGCAAGGAGGGTCGTTAAATGGGGCAAAACTCCCTTGACAAATGTTTCGCTTAGCAACAGAAATTTCGGGCTCCATTGTGGTCGTAAGTCGAGGATTTCCTGTAGTTTCAACAGTCAGCAAAGAGGCGGAATAAATCCGCACTCAATCTGTCGATTTAACATTTAAAAGGAAGAATTAACCGAAAGAAAAAAAAACTTCAAAAAGTGTTCAGGCATGCTGAACAATAACCGACAGCTGAAAGGAAAAGAGGTCCATGATTGTCTGAGGGTCACCTGGGGTCATTCCTAGTTGCTCCCGTTCGAATCTGGGGAGCCAAAGAACCGACTTTGGCAGCAAAATCAGCTGTTTGTCGGCATGAGGAAAAAAAATCACCCCCCAGCCCAGCAATTTTACAGGTGGTCCTTGACTTGCAACAGTTCATTTAGATACCGTACGAAGTTACGACGGCCCTGAAAAATGACCTACGACCGTTTTTCACCCTTACAATCGCTATAGCCTTCCCACGATCATGTGATCAAAATTCAAATGCTTGGCAACTGACTCATAATTATGACGGTCGCAGGGTGTTCTTCTTTTGCCGGGTGGGTGGTCCTCTTGTGACCTGACCAGCCAAGTCATTGGGAAAATCAGATTCACTTAACCGTGTTACGAACTTAACAACTGCGGTGACTCACTTAACAACCGCGTTACCAACTTTACTGCAGTGATGCACTTAATGGCACTGGCAAGAAAGGTCATAAAACAGTGCGCAACATTCATTTAACAACTGTCCCGCTTAGCAACAGACATTCTGGGCTCCGTTGTGGTCGAAAGTCGAGGACTCCTTGTATTTTAACCCTCCTCCAGGTCCTTCTGCAAGCCCTGATCATTTTCACTGGCAACTACAATTTTTTCAACCTGCTGACTGTGGTGCTGAGCTTCTCCCTGCTGGATGACGAGCACGTGGGGCTGTGGCTGGGCCACGGGCGGAAGAAAGCAAGTGGCGGTGAGTCCCCAAGGCCCCGAGGAGGAGGAGGAGGAGCTTCCCTTGGGCGTTGGGCTCGCTGCTGCTCTTCGTTTCTCTTCATTCCTCGGTTCTCCTCCTTTGCCTCGATTTATTTATTCTGTTTATGTGCCGCCCGTCTCCCTATCCAGAGTGGCGGGGATGATGGGAGCTACAGTCCTGTCGCTTCTCATGGGAGGTGCATGATGGGATTGGTGGTACTTGCATGATGGCTCTGATGTTACTTGCTTGATGGGAGTTGCATGAAGAGGGTTGATGGGAGCTGTAGTCCAGCCGCATCTCATGGGAGGTGCATGGTGGGATTGGTGGTACTTGCATGATGGGTTTGATTGTATGAAGGGGTTGATGGGCACTATAGTCCAGCTGCATCTCCTGAAAGTTGCATGATGGGTTTGATGGAAATTGCATGAAGGGTTTAATGGAAGCTGTAGTCCATCCACATCTCATGGGAGGTGCATGATGATTTTGATGGTACTCGCATGATGAGATTGATGGTACTTGCATGAAGAGTTTGATGGGTGTTTCATGAAGGGGTTAATGGGTGCTGTAGTCCAGCCACATCTCATGGGAGGTGCATGATGGGTTTAATGGTACTTGCATGATGGGATTGGTGGTACTTGCATGATGGCTTTGATGGTACTTGCATGATGGCTTTGATGGGAGCTGCAGCTCAGCCCACTCTGCGGGGCCCTTAGTCCCCCAGCCCCAAGTCCCCCTCAGTGGGGCCCATAAGCCTTGACCTTGAGCCCTCCCTCTGTCCCTGCCCCCTCTGGCCCTTAGGCTGGGCCTGGCGATTGGCCCCCCTGCTGGCAGAGCTGGCTGCCTACGGCCTCCTGATCTTCTGGACAGGCCGTTACTTTGGGCTGACCATCAACTGGGAGAAGAGACTCCTCGAATCCAAGACAGGTATTTCTTTTGGCGGAGAAGGGGGCTTCAGTGGGCAGCTATGGGGGGTCCAGCTCTCACATTCTCGGACTTACCCAAGGATTTCCCCCCTCTTGCCCCCCCCCCAGTGTGTGTGTGTGTGCGTGCAAGATTTGTCCCACACCCCAAAATCTTTGCTCCCTTTGTAACCCCTCCTCACCAAGGGGGAGGGGGCCTTGCCCTCTGAAATGCAAGACTTGAAGGGGTCCCGGGTGCCTTGTAGCTGCCCCCACCCCACCCCTCGTGTTTTAGAGCTGTGGGTACAATTCCTGGGGGGCTGGGAGACCTGGGATCCTCCCCCATTGGAAGAGGGCGCAGTACAGTAGTTGAGGACAGCTGCATGTGTGAACCTGTTGGATCTGGGCCGACAGAGAGAGAAAGATGGACAGCCTAGGTCCTTTCCTGGCTCACCTGTTCACACGTGCCTTCAACCTGGTCTCTCTCCAGCGTTCACCTACTACGAGTTCACGCAGTGGCTGAAGACTGTGACCCTCCCTCTAGTGGCCCTGGGGCTTCTCTCCTTGCTGTGGGAGATCCTTCAGGCCGGATACAGGTGAGTCGGGGGTCGCTGCGGAGACAATCTGAGTTGACTCGGGGCAGGAAGGGGACGGTGGTTTGCAAACCATGATTTCAGCCCTGGAAGAAAGAATCAACTGGCTCTGTTCTTCTCCTTCATCTCCTCCTCCTCCTCTTTACCATCATTTTTCCTTCTCTTTCTTCACCATTTTTTCTCCTTCAAGACTATTCCTCTTCTTTGTCTTCCTCCCCAAACCTTTGTAGCACTGGTGATGTTACCTAGCTGGGTCATGAAACATCTGCAAGGAAACCACCAAGCTCAGAGAGCACCAAGGACCCCACAATTGTTCTCCTCCTCCTCCTTTCTTCTCTTCATTCTTCTTGTTCCTTTTTCCTCTTCTCCCTTTCCTCCTCCTCTGCAAACACCCCCCCCCCGGCCTTCTAGCACTGATGATGTTACCTACCGTATTTTTGGGAGTATAAGATGCTCTGGACTATAAGACGCACCTACCTTTTTGGGGGAGGAAAACGAGAAAAAAGAATCTGCCTCTGCCTCGCAGCAATTAAGAGCCGAGATGGTGCAGTGGTTAAATGCAGCACTGCAGGCTACTGCTAGTTCAGCAGTTCAGCTGTTCAAATCTCACCGGCTCAAGGTTGACTCAGCCTTCCATCCTTCCGAGGTGGGTAAAATGAGGACCCAGATTGTTGGGGGCAATATGCTGAACTCTGTAAACCGCTTAGAGAGGGCTGTAAAGTACTATGAAGCGGTATATAAGTCTAAGTGCTATTGCTATTGCTAATTTGCCTCCTTGCAGCAAACAGCCGGTTTCAGCTTCAGCACAGCCTGATTAGCACAAGCGGCTGATTAGCACGGAGGCGGCAATAGGTGATGGCAATCCCTGCAGCCTGAAACAGTGATGGTCGGGATGCCATCCAACCCACAATCAGCTGCTTGTGTTAATCAGGCTGTGCTGAAGCTGACACAAACAGGCTGTTTGCTGTTTGCTGTTTGCTGCAAGGAGGCAAATTGCTGGGAGGCAGAGGCCTAAGGATGGGGGACGGCGGGTGGGCGGAGCTACATTCGGTGTATAAGACGTACCCAAATTTTCACCCTCTCTTAGGTGGGGGGAGTGTGCCTTATACTCCGAAAAATATGGTAGTTGGGTCATGAAATGTCTGCAAACAAACAACCAAGCTCAGAGAGCACCAAGGATCCCCTCCTTCTCCTCTTCCTTCTCCTCCATCCCTTCTCCTTCTCATCCTCCTCTATCCTCTTCCCCTTTTCCTTCCTCCTCTTCCTCCTCCTCCTCCTCCCCACAGTTTCTTTTTCAGTTCTATGTGTGCTATTTCACACAATTTAACTGGCTCTGTTATTATACTTCAAATTAGCGTTTTTCAAACCTCACCAACTTTAAAATAGTTGGAGTTCAGTTCCCAGAATTGCCCAGAACCAACAATTCCTCCTTTGTCTGTTGTTCAAGGAATGTGTCCCGTCCCCCATCCCCCCCCCCCATCCAGCATTTGGGGAGGTCTCCGGGGTTCTCCTGCCTGATGCCCCTTTCCTTCCCTCCCCCCAGGAGCGCCTGCATCCGGGGCTTTTCCTGGAAACTCTGGGCTGTTGCGCAATGGGCCGTCTTCGCCACGGCTGCCCTGGGGATGTTCACCATCAGCCTGGTGAGTCTTGAGGGGAGGGCGGGGGCGGATGGGCCAGGTGAGCATACCTGGTGGCATCAGGCCGGGAGGGGTTGCTATGCCTTAGTAGGCTTCATGCCGGATGCGGTTGGGCTTCTTTGGGGGTGAAGAAATTGGGGTGAATCATACCATAGGAGGAAGGCTTGGGGCAGCCCCAGGTGACCCCCAGAGCAGCAAATCCCCAGAATTCCTAAATAAGTCAGTATATTTAAGGATCCTGCCTTGCTTTACGACATACAACCGTGGTGGCCCAGTGGTTAGAATGCAGGATTGAAGGCTGACTCTGCCCACTGCCAGCAGTTCGATCCTGACCAGCTCAAGGTTGACTCAGCCTTCCGTCCTTCCGAGGTTGGTAAAATGAGGACCCAGATGGTTGGGGGCAAGAGGCTGACTCTGTAACCACTTAGAGGGGGCTCTAAAGCACTGTGAAGTGGTATACGTCTAAGGGCTATTGCAAGGGAAGGGAGGGAGGGAGAGCAGGCAGTCAGGCAGGTCCTGGTGGTTAGACTGCAGTGCCCACAGTGAGGAATTTGATTCTTATCAAAACATCTTGGGCTGGAATCTGGGTCGGGTCGGCTGGGCTCTCTTGATGTCGCTGCTTTCCAGGATACGTTGTGGATTCAAATCACCGCCCTCTGTTCCTTCCCCAGGTCCCCTTCACGTACATTGAGTATGAGTCCAACGGGAAGCTCTGGCCAGGCATCCATCAGGCCTTTGGGGCTGTGGATCGCTACCAGCTGGCCAATTCCTACGGGCTCTTCCGGCGAATGACAGGCGTCGGTGGACGGCCGGAGGTGGTGCTGGAAGGCAGCCATGACAAGGAAACGTGGACGGTGAGTGGCTTCGGGGTGCTGTCAGAGGGAGGGCTGGGGGCTGATCCTCCTTGACCCAAGCTAAACCCCAAAACACTCGAGAATTCCTGGAAGCCTGGCATTCGGACAAGTCAGCCATCAACAGGCATGTGGAGATAAATAACATCTACACACCATTTGAAAGAGACAATTGTAAAGCTTAAAATACCCCAATCAAGGAACTGCCATATCAGACAGACAATCAAACAGTAAACCACAGCCAAATGAAGGAACCACCAAGGAGAAAACATGTCCACCAATGCTTATGGAACAAGCCACTAGTATATAAACGAGAGCAAAGCTGCCTCCTTTCTACCACTGATGCTATTCCCTAGTTGGGTCATGAAACATCTGCAAGGAAACAACCAAGCTCAGAGAGCACCAAGGACCCACAATTGTTTTCCTCTTCCTCCTCCTCGCCATAAACTCCATTCCCTCTCATCACTGATGATGTTCCCTAGTTGGGCAGCACCAAGGACCCCACAATCCTCCCCCTCATCCTCCTCTCCATGAACCCCACTTCCTTCTAGCACTGATGATGTTCCCTAGTTGGGTCATGAAACGTCTGCAAGAAAATCACTAGACTCAGGGAGCACCCAGGACCCCACATTCCTCCTCTTCCTCTTGCTACTCCTCTTCCTTTTCCTCCTCCTCTCCACGAACCCCACTCCCTTCTATCACTGATGATGTTCCTTAGGTCATGAGACACCCGGAAGAAAACCACAAAGTTCAGAGAGCACCAAGGACCCCAAAATTATTCTCCTCCTCCTCTGCAAATCCTCCTCCCTTCTAGCCCTGATGATGTTACCTAGCTGGGTCATGAAACGTCTGCAAGGAAACAGTCAAGCTCAGAGCAAGGTCCCCAGAGCAGTGAACGTTACGTTCTACTATTTATTTTACTATATGTATGTTGGTATGATATTGTATTTCTTTGCTTCACTCTGGTTTGTCTTGGTTTGTTCTTTTAAATTGTGCTGATCAGTGACCAGATAAATATTATTGATCGATTGACACAGACACGAGAGATTGGCCTCCTGGCAGGGAAGAGGGGGCAGAGCCATGGGGTGGGGGGTGGGTCAGGAGTGGGGGCTCCTTTAGGCAGCCGGGAAGCCGAGCCGAGCCACGGAGGTCAAACAGCTCTCTCCCCCCCACTTCCCCAGGAGATCGAGTTCATGTACAAGCCGGGCAACGTCAGTGCTCCACCTCCAATGGTGGCCCCACATCAGCCCCGCCTGGACTGGCAGATGTGGTTTGCTGCTCTGGGCCACCACACCCACAGCCCCTGGTTCACCAGCTTCGTCTACCGCCTCCTGCAGGGCAAGAAGGAAGGTGAGCGTGGGAAATCCCTCCTCCTCCCCCCTCCCTCCCGCCTCCCTGCGTTCTCCTTCCTTCCTCCCTCCCTCCTTCCTTCGCCTCTTCCTTCATCTTTCTTCCTTCCTCCCTCCCTGCTCCCTCCCTTCCTTCACCCACCCTGTGTTTCTCCTCCCACCTTCCTTCCTTCGCCTCTCCCTTCATCTTCCTCCCTCCCTCCTTCCTTCGCCTCTTCCTTCATCTTTCTTCCTTCCTCCCTCCCTCCTCCCTCCCTTCCTTCACCCACCCTGTGTTTCTCCTCCCACCTTCCTCCCTCCCTCCTCCCTTCCCCCTCTTCCCCAGGTTGCACGACAGTTTCCCCAGTACTTGGAGGAATCATCATACCTAGATCCATTCCAGTCGGGTTTCAGGGCCGGGCACAGCACGGAAACGGCATTGGTCGCATTGGTTGATGATCTCTGGAGGGCTCGGGACAGGGGTTGTTCCTCTGTCCTGGTCCTATTAGACCTCTCAGCGGCTTTTGATACCATCGACCATGGTATCATGCTGCACCGGCTGGAAGAGTTAGGGATAGGGGGCACCGTTTTTCATTGGTTCTCCTCCTTTCTCTCCAACCGGTCGCAGTTTGTATTGGCAGGGGGGCAGAGGTCGTCCTCGAGGCCTCTTACATATGGAGTGCCCCAGGGGTCGATTCTCTCGCCCCTTCTGTTCAACATCTATGTGAAGCCGCTGGGTGAGATCATCCGTGGCTTTGGGGTGAAGTACCATCAGTACGCCGATGATACACAGCTGTACATTTCCACCCCAGGCCACCCCAATGATGCCCTTGAAGTGATGTCCCAGTGCCTGGAAGCTGTGCGGATCTGGATGGGGAGAAACCGACTCAGGCTCAACCCTTCCAAGACGGAGTGGCTGTGGTTCCCAGCGTCTCGATATAGTCGGATGATTCCATCTCTGACTATCGGGGGCGAGTCTCTAGCCCCCGCCGAAAGGGCTCGCAATCTGGGTGTCCTCCTGGATCCACAGCTGTCCTTAGAGGACCATCTGACAGCTGTGACCAGGGCGGCCTTTTATCAGGTCCGCCTGATATGCCAGTTGCGGCCCTTTCTGGATCGGGATTCCCTGTGCACAGTCACCCATGCCCTGGTCACGTCGCGTCTGGACTACTGTAATGCTCTCTACATGGGGCTCCCCATGAAGAGCACCCAGAGGCTCCAACTGATCCAGAATGCGGCCGCGCGGGTGGTTTCGGGGGCTAATTGGCGCTCCCATATAACACCCCTCCTGCGCGAGCTGCACTGGCTTCCGGTGGTCTACCGGGTGCGCTTCAAGGTGCTTGTTACTACCTTTAAAGCGCTCCATGGCATTGGACCTAGGTATCTCCGAGACCGCCTGCTGCCACAAACTGCCTCCCATCGACCAGTGCGCTCCCACAGAGAGGGCCTCCTCGGGGTGCCATCAGCCAAGCAGTGTAGGCTGGTGACGCCCAGGGGGAGGGCCTTCTCTGTGGGAGCACCCACCCTCTGGAATCAGCTCCCTCCAGACTTAAGAACAATTCACGACCTGTCCACCTTCCGCCGTGCCCTCAAGACACATTATTTTTATCAAGCCGGGCTGGCGTGAAAAAGTTTGTGGGGTTTTTAAAATTTTAAGATTTTACTAAATTTTAATTGTATTAAATTAGGGCCATATTGAATATTTTATTTTAAATGTATTTTAATGTTTTTTACTTGGCTTAAATGTATTTTAATGTTTTTTACTTGGCTGTTCACCGCCCTGAGTCCCCTGGAGAAGGGCGGTATATAAATTTAATTAAACTTAAACTTAAACTTAAACTTCCAAGCCCTGTTCTCGGTGTTCCCGAGAGACCCGTTGGACCGAAGAGGTAGCAGAGTTCAGGGACGGGTACCCAGGACGGTGGGGGAAGGCAACATCTGGAGGAACATCCGAGAAAACTGGCTGCCGGTTGAAGCTGTTGGAGGGGGAAAGCGAGGAGGGGTCCTCTGGGCTGGGTGGGCTCCAATGGGGGGGTGTCCACCTGAGGGCCAGGCAAATTAGAGCCTCTGTGGGTCCTGCATCCGTCCGCAGGATGACAGGAGAGGTCAGTGGTGGGGGGACGGGGGCAGAGGGCAGGGGACCCCCAATTTGCTTCTTCCAGATGACCAACTGACCCATCTCCCCCCTCCCCCCAATTTCCCTGCAGTGATCCACCTTCTACAGGTGGACGACTCCAAGTACCCCTTCAGGGACCACCCACCCACCTACATCCGGGCCCAGCTGTACAAATATTGGTTCACGGAAGTCGAGGCGGATGGGTGAGTGGACGGGGGGGGGGGGGGGGGAGGAAATATTTAATCCAGGAAAATGGTTTTTCCCCCCATCCCCCATTGGGAAAGGCCAGTTAAGGCCAATCAAACCAAATAAAGCTATAAAATATTCTCCCTGCCTCCACAAGAAGGATTTGCCTCCCCCCAGCAAGGCCCTCGGGCGGGGGGGGTAGGAAACTGTAGCCCCCACCCCAAGCCAGAAGGAGTTAGGGGGCAGGGGGCTGCCAGGCTGCCAGTGGAGGCAGCCTCATGGGTCGAGAAAACATCCAGCTTCACCCCCTTTCCCCTTCCCCATTTCCTCCCAGCAGGACCCTCCCTCAAAATTGGTGGCGACGTCAACGGATTGAGGAATTCTACCCGGTGGTCTTTCTGGGCGACCCCAACCTGGAAGCCCAGCTGGCCCAGCACGGGCTCAAGGTGAGGAGCATGGGTATTGTGGTTGGGAGAAGCAGCCAGCTTCAGGGGGGGGGGGATACGTTGGTCCAGTTTGGAGTAGAAAAGGGGGGGGGGCGGTTTAACCAACTAAAACTAAAGCCATAATATTTCCAACATCAATATTTTTAAAAAGGGAATTTTGCAGTTATGCAGCCCCCCAAATTACAGGCAGTCCTCGACATACGACCGTTGAGCCCAAAATTTCCGTTGCTAAGCACGACAGCTGTTAAGTGACTTCCGCTCTGTTTTACGACCTTTCTTGCTTTGGTTGTTAAGCAAATCATTGCAGTCGTTAAGTTAGGGAATCTGGCTTCCCCGTTGACTTTGCCCATCCGAAGGTCGCAAAAGGGGCTCCCACGACCCCGGGACACTACAGCCGTCGTAAATACGAGTCGGTTGCCAAGGGCCTGAATTATGACCACGTATCCATGGGGCTGTTGCAACCGTCGTAAGTGTGAGAAAGCATCATAAGTTCCCTTTTTTTTGGTGCCGTAACTTCAGACGGTCACTAAACGAACTGTTGTAAGCTGAGAACTTCCTGTAGCCTCCACTCAACCTGGACCCCCCTCCCTCTCTTGGTCACCCCAAAAATATCCTGAGGGGGGGTGGGAGCCTGTCTTACTGAAGTTTTTCCCCCTCTCCTTCCAGGACAAGCCCCCCTTAAAGCGCCCTCCGGATGCCCTCCTGCCCAGCTTGCTGCAGCGAGTTCGAGTCCACCTCCACCCATACACCGGCCCGGCTGTCATCTGGTCCTTCTACCTGACCGCAGTGGCCGTGGGCATCCTGCGAGGACTGGGGGCCCGTCTGCCGGCTGGAGGGGTCCCCACTGGAGGCAAGCAGAAGCCAAGCCAGCCGGCCGACGCGGTGGCCGATCCTGGCGGTGGCGGAGACCAGCCGGGTGGCGAGAAGAACGGGCAGTTGCGGAGGAAGGAGGAGAAGGGCCGGGCGGGTGGCGAGACCCCCTCCAATGGGCTGCGGCACACGAAGAAGAAGAAATAAGTCGGGGGGGCCCGGCAGCATCCTGGACCCCTCCTCCAAACCCAGCCTCTGCGAGATGCCAGGCGGGACGTGAGCGGGGTGGGTGAGAGCCTTCGCCACCCCATCGGACTTGGTCGCCTTCCCTTCTCCCGTCACACACGCACGCACGCAAGCTGTGGGGTGGAAGCCCCTTTGAACACGCTCCCCCCCCACTGAAGATCCTCCCTGTCACATTGAGGGAGGGGCAAGGCCGCGGCCCCCCCTCCTGGTCAGATGGAGGGATGAGGCTGTTAGGGCTGAGCCCCCTCCTGTCCCGTCCCGCTTGCTCTTCTCAGCCTCCTTCTCCGTGGCCCCTTCCTCGCTCTGTGACGGCACGGAGCGTGTGGCTCTCTCTGGTCAGCTGGGAGCAGCCTGGGTCAGTTGCCGAGGGTCTCCCGTGTTTGGGGACTGGAGGGGGGTTGCGTCCCTTTGACCTCTTTAGGGGTCCCCAAGGAACATTCTGTCCTTCCTGGCAAGGTTGGATCATCCGCAGGAGGGGTGGGAGGGTGAAGTGAGTCTCGGGAGCCCCTCTCCTCCATTACTCCCTTCGCTTTCTCTTCCCTTTGCTCCTCCCTTCCTTCACTCCTCTCTCTCTCCCTTCTTTCCCTCTCTCCTTCCTTCCTTCCCCATCCCTCCAGCCATTCTTTCTTTCACTTTCCCTTCCTTTCTCTCCTTTCCTCCTTCCTTCCCCTATCCCCACCCTTCCCTTTTCCTTTCACTTCCCTCCTTTCTTCCTCTCTTCCTTCCTTCCCCCATTTCTACTCCTTCCCTCCTCTTCCTCCCTCCCCTTCTCCTTCTCCCCATATCCTACCAGGGTCTTGAATCTGACGTGGGGAAACGTGGCTTCTGCTTTAGAGGCACCGGGACTCATCTGCCAGCCCAACCCCCCCTCCCCCTCTCCATCCTAGCCCTCCCCTGGACCTTCTTTGGGGGGGACGCATGTTCGCTGCCCCCTGCTACATCATTGAGGCTGGGGGCAACAGGCGCCCCACCGGACTCCACACTTTACGCCTTGGGGGAGCAGAGTTGGCATTTCTCACGCGGGACCCAAGAGACGGCTTCGGTTTTCTAAATAAACCCTGTACATTCCAGGTCTGTGTGTGTGTGTGTGTCTGTCTACATGCATGCATACAGGTACTCCTCTGCTTATGACCACAATTGAGCCCGAAATTTATGTTGTTAAGCGAGACATTTGTTAAGTGGATTTGCCTCAATTTATGACCTTTCTTGCCCCGGTTGTTAAGTGAATCACTGCCATTTAGTGAGTAACACGGTTGTTAAGTGAATCTGGCTTCCCCCATTGACTTTCCTGGTCGGGGATCACTGCGACCGTCATAAATATGAGTCAGTTGCCAAGCGTCTGAATTTAGATCCCATGAACACGGGGATGCTGTAAAGGTTGTAAGTGTGAAAAATGATCGTAAGTCACTTTTTTCACTGCTGTTGTAATTTTGGTCACTAAATGAGCTGTTGTAAATGGAGCACTGTCTGGGTGGAGAGATGGCTGGAACCACGAAAGGGGAAAAGGTGGAGAATTTGTCACTGACTGAACCAACCTATGATAGAAGTAATCCTCTACTTACGTCCACAGTTGAGCCAAACGTCTGTTGCTAAGCCAGACTGTTGTTAAGTGAGTTTTGCTCCATTTTATGACCTTTTTTGCCACCCATTATTAAGTGAATCACTGCAGCTGTTACAACCAATCTTTTGATGTTACAATAGCACTGGAAAAAGTCACTTATGACTGTTTTTCACACTTATGACTATTGCAGCATCCCCGTGGTCACATGATCAAAATTCAGATGCTTGGCAACTGACTCACATTTACGACGGTTGCAGCGTCCCGGGATCATGTGATCCCCTTTTGCGACCTGCCGAGCAAAATCAACGGGGAAGCCAGATTCACTTAACCATGTGACTAATGAATGCAGCAATTCACTTAACAATTGTGGCGAGAAAAGTTGTAAAGTGGGGCAAAACTCACTTAACGACATAAATTTTGGGCTCAATTGTGGTCGTAAGTTGAGGACTACTTGTACCATGGACAGCCCAGAGCGGAGGTGCTGAATTCTATAAAACCAGACACTGAAACCAGAAGCTAAAATCCAATTTACTTCGGCCATGTCACAAGTGCAAATTCCCTGGAAAAGTCAAGTGATGCTAGGAATGGTTAGTACAGAGGTCTCCAACCTGCGGACTGCCACCGGGCCACGGCATGCCAGAAACCAGGCCACACGAGCGAGCGAAGCCCCATCTGTGGAATGCAGGCAGGACACGAAAACCTGTCCCCCTCCGGTCCATGGGAAAAAAACTCCACAGAACTGGTCCCTGGTGCCCAAAGGGTTGGGGGCCACTGAGTTGGTGGATGAAGAAGAAGGGGGCGAGCAAAGGCCACACTGGTAACCATCAAAACTGATGCAACAGTTGAACATATGACAATGGAAAAAAACTGCGATTGACAGGATAGAGTGGAGAGAAGTTGCTAAGAATTGGACACGATTGAACAGTTAAAATAACAAGCATCAATTGGACCACAGGAGCCCTTGGTCCTTCAAATGTAACCCAGAAAGAAGTCCTCTCCTTCCTGGGAGGGGGATGATGGAAGTAGGGGTCCAGCACATCTGGAGGGCAGCTGCTGCTGCAAGGAAGAAGCCAGAGCAGAGTGAGGTCCAGGCCATCACCAGGACAGTTGGCCTGGACAGTACTTGGCTATCAAGCCTTCGTAGTAGGGCTTCAGCTGCTGCGGGTCGGGAAGCTGTTCACACTTGGTGTAGAGGTCAAACTTGCTGCAAGGGAGGCACAAAGGGGGGGTGGTATTGAAGAGATGGGGGCCAGAGAGGTAGGGCTCCCTGTTATCCTGAAACCATGCTGATGTTGGGCAGTGTTTCCCAACCTTGGCAAGTTGAAGATGTCTGGACTTCAACTTCCAGAATTCCCCAGCCAGCGAATGCTGGCTGGGGAATTCTGGGAGTGGAAGTCCAGACATCTTCAACTTGCCAAGGTTGGGAAACACTGATGTTGAGTCTCTTCTGAGCAGGACTTGATAAGCCAGGAAGAAGCCAACATCCTGCTTCTGAGGCCACCAGCGTGGAGAAGACTAAGACAGAAGGTGAAACCTTTGCTAGAAAAAAAGGCAGGTTTGGTCCCGTGCCACAGGCCAGGTGGGACTCCACTCTAGTCTAACCGAATAACAAGAATTGGAAGGGACCTTGGAGGTCTTCCAATCCACCCCCAGCTCAAGCAGGAGACCCTATGCCATTCCAGACAAATGGCTGCCCACTCTCCTCTTAAGAACCTCCAGTGATGGAGCACCCACAACTTCTGTCCCACGGATTAACTGTTCTCACTGTCAGGAATTTTCTCCTTAGTTCTCGGGTGGAGAAACAATGAGTGGAAACTGAGCAAGGAGAGAAGCAACCTAGAACTAAGGAGAAATTTCCTGACAGAAGAATTAATCAGTGGAACAGATGTTGCCTCCAGAAGTTGTGGGTGCTTCATCACTGGAGGTGTTTAAGAGACTGGACATCCACTTGTCCGGAATGGTATAGAGCAGAGGTCTTCAAACTTGGCAACTTTTAAGACTTGTGGACTTCAACTCTGCTGGCTGGAGAATTCTGGGAGTTGAAGTCCACAAGTCTTAAAGTTTGGGGACCCCTGGTATAGACCCCTGGAGCAGGGGGTTGGATTAGCAATAGCACTTAGACTTATATACCTCTTTACAGTGCTTTACAGCCCTCTTTAAGCGGTTTACAGAGTCACCAACAATTTGGGTCCTCATTTTACCAACCTCGGAAGGATGGAAGGCTGAGTCCAACCTTGAGCCCGGTGTGAGATTTGAACTGCCGGATTGCAGTCAGTCAGCAGAAGTACCCTGCAAGGTCACTTCCAACTTGTTCTATGGTTTTCTCTGATTAGTTTCCACCCATTGTTCTTGTCCTGCCTTCAGGTGCTTTGGAGAATAGCTTGACTCCCTCTTCTTTGTGGCAACCCCTGAGATATTGGAAGACTGCTATCATGTCTCCTCTGGTCCTTCTTTTCATTAAACTAGACATGCCCAGTTCCTGCAACGGTTCTTCATATGTTTTGGCCTTCAGTCCCCTTAATCCTCTTTGTTGCTCTTCTCTGCACTCTTTCTAGAGTCTCAACATCCTTTTTAAAATCGTGGAGACCAAAACTGGATGCAGTATTTCAAGGGTGGTATTCAGGGGTGGGTTCTAACTTACCTCGCTGCCCATTGGCTTCCTCCCGTGCCTCGTGGCCATGCCTTGTGGCTGCGCCTCGCACGCGCGCATTCGCAATGGCATTTTTTTTAAAAAAAGCCAAAAAAAGCCAAAAACAAGATGGCGACGCTTGTACAGTGCTGGAAACTCTGCTTCTGCGCATGCACAGAAGAAGAAAAAAACCCGGAAAAAAATTCAAAAAAAGATGGCAGCCTCCATGGACCGGCACCGACTGAACCGGTTCTGTGACGTCATTGTGACATCACCAGTGGGTTGCTACCAGTTCGGGCGAACCAGTCTGAACCGGGAGGAACCCACCTCTGGTGGTATTGCCAAAGCACTATTAACAGTTATAGAATTGTGCTGACATTTCCTCCCCTCCCCCTGGGCTTTCCATTCCCCCCCATGGCTTGGTGCTCCTTACTTGAACTCTTGCACCCAGGGTAACATCTGGAGATCCTTGGCGTTGCACAGGTGCATGTAATCCCCTCCGGTGTGCCAGGGGTAGAAGGAGTGGAACCGCACCATGTAGAAGGCCTGCAGGCAACAAGGAGATTGGGGGAAGGGGGATGAACATTGCAAGGATCGGAGCCACAGCTGCCCTCACCTGGACCCCTCACCAAGGAGATGCTGAGCACTTCAAATGCGATCGTGCGCCACTGGGGGAGGGGTTGGATAGGCATCCCTCGGAACATTCAATCTGGGTCATAATTACCCTTTTGGGGGATCTGTCATAACTTTGAATCATCACTAAGCAAGTCATAATACAGGATTACCTGTAACTCAACGGTAATCATGTGCCCCTGGGTGGGTGGGGGGAGGCATTTGTCAGAACTTTAATTCTGGGTCATAAGTTCTTTTTGGGAGGGAGTCTGTCATAACTGGTCACCAAGCAACTGTTGTGAGTCAAGGACTAGCACCCTTGGCTAGAAGGTAGGTTGTGACGGAGTGTGTTCCATACTTGGGTTGGAAGATCCGGAAGCCACAGAAAAACCGGCTTCTGTTTGGAGCAGAGGGCATGCCTCCGGACAGTGGTGAAATGCTGCCAGTTCGGGTGGGCCAGTCGGTCGTTGCAGAGTTGATGGAGCTGGCGGTGGTCGCGGCTCGGGGCTTCTCCCGCCCACTTCCCCCACCCAGCTGGACGCCACTATTTGGGTTATTTTGCCCTCTGCGCATGCACAAAGCATTCTGCGCATGCACAGAATGTAGAAGGACTCAAATGGCGGCATCCGGCGGGCTATAGCACTGCACAAATAGGTTGGCATTGCACCAAGGCGGGTGGGCAGGACCACCCGCAGATCACTACTACCAGTTCACCCTAACCGGTCCGAACCTGCAGAATACCACCTCTGGGGTCGAGACCATGTATTCTCCAAACGTAGTTTCTGATCCAGTTAGTGTGACTATCCGCCACTAGAACCAGACATTTGATAAGGTTACAGGTTACCAATACAAGAGAATTGAAGAAACTTCTTGGACGAAAACGTTTTCAAGGAAAAAAACTTGAAAAAAAAAAGAATCAAGGTGCCTTTGAGAAAAGCACCTTTGGGACAACCATGACCTGGATGATTGAGAATCTCTGTCAACATTTGGCCTTCAGACAGTTTTGGGGTGAGATCAAAGCAGCCTAGTTTCTTCCCCAAACCCCAAAAACTTCAACCTCAGATTATCTACCATCGACCTCACCCCATTCCTAAGAGGTCAGTAAGGGGCGTGCATAAGCGCACAATCGTGCCTACCGTTCCTGTCCTAATGTACACACAACCTATAGTAGGAGAAAGATCGATCTCCAAAAACATACTTTCACACTCCCCCGCCTCGAGCGAGGCGAGTCAACTGCAGGGAAGGCAGCTGGAGACCTCAAATTCAGATTGCACCCTGGAAATCCCTCCAAGAGAAAAGAAACTGGGGTGGGTGGGTTGTCCCCCACATCCACCCCAAGGAGAACAAGGAAGTAGACTGGTCTCCTCAGTCGCTTACCTCCTCCGGAAGAGCAAATTTATTTTTCTTCATCACTTGGTACATGTACTCTTGAGCAGGTAGGGAAAAAAAGAAAGAAAGAATAGAGAGTTATTTGCAGAATTGCAAACTGCACCCAGGCCAGCCAATGTGACCTCCAGGTAAATTGGACTTCAACTCCCATAATTCCTCTGATTTTGTGGCACGAGGAGAGCACCAAACGGTTTTGGTTTCTTCCCCAAACCCCCAAAACTTTACCATTAGACTGTCTACTGTCGACCTTACCCCATTCCTAAGAGGTCTGTAAGGGGCGTGCATAAGCGCACCAGCATGCCTACCGTCCCTGTCCTAATATTCCCTTTTATTCGTATCCATTTCATGTATTCATAATCATGTTTATACTTATTTCTGTTATTTAATACATGCTTGACGAAATAAATTAAAATTAAATCATAGAAGGCAGAAGTTGCAATCTGGCTTCAACTGCTTCCTTCGTTGCTGATTCGTCCTTCTACTAATTTGAAGCCTATACAGAATAACCAAGTTGAAAGGGACCTTGGAGGTCTTCTAGTCCAACCCCCTTCTTGAGAAGGAGACCCTATACTGTTTCGGAGAAAAGATTGTCCAGTCTTATTTTGAAAGCCTCCAGTGATGGAGCACGTACAACTTTGGAACAACCATAACTTGGATTGAGAATCTCCATGAACAAAAAAGGATTTATTTTCGCTTACACTTAAGTGTGTGTGTGTGTGTGTGTGTGTGTGTGTGTGTTCTTTGAGAAGTGCAGTGGAGTGCTTACCATCATGGCCCCAGGACATCAGGACATTTTCCAGGCCACAGTGGGGCTGATACATCCCATACTTGGTCCTGAGGAGGTAAAAAGAGAGAACGTCCGAGCTGAAATTCTTTGGTCTGGAAGCTTTAGCGAGAGGGAAGACTGGAGAAGAGCCAGTATCTCTAATTGGCGTTTTGAAGAAGGTGACAAGAGTCTGGAGGTTTTATGTCTGCGTGTTTTATCTGTTTTACCATTCCCCACCATCATCCAGTCAGAGCTGAAGAAGCTTCTTGGATGAGAAGCGAAACGTCTTCAAAGAAAAACCAGAAAGTCCAGTTGCCTCTTGAAAAAGCACCTTTGGGACAACCATGACCTGATGGATGACTGACAATCTCCATATACCCCTCAGCAGATAAGGTCTTCCTTATGGAGATGGAGAGGCAACAGTGGAAGTAGGACCAGGGAGGCTAGGAGCCAAATGGCTGCTGATCTCGGCTCCACATGCCGCCTCGTAGACTACTACATTTATTTATTTATTTATTTATTTATTTAGCCATTCTTATATGCCACCCCACTCCCAGGGGACTCATCCATCCAAGGGTGGCCTCAAAACAAGGTCAAGCCAGAACTTACGTGTACAGAGGATTCCTTGTGTCCGGGTTGTCATGGAACGTGGAGTCCTTGAACACGATGGAGTCCTGCAGCTTGCAGCCCAGAGGGAAGGTGTCCCCCACCACAGCCCACTGTAGGAACAACCAAGGTCAGAACACCCCATCACACCTCGGTTCCTCTTTATTTGATAGTGTTGTCCTTGGACTGAACCCCTTTTCTCTATCCTCAGCATTGGCAAGCGTGCAATTAAACACACCATTTCGTTTAGTGTGGGGGTCTCCAAACCTGGCCCCTTTAAGACTTGTGGACTTCAATTCCCAGAATTCCTCAGCTGGCCGAGGAATTCTGGGAGTTGAAGTCCACAAGTCTTAAAGGGGCCAGGTTTGGAGACCCCTGGTTTAGTGATTCCTCAATGTAAATCGATTAGAGATAGTGGGACTTTAGGTTCTTCACCCATCCGTGAGCACAATTCTCATTTTTCTGCCCCTAAAATAAATACTAGATATTAAGGGGCAGGCCTTGGGAATGTTGACCCCTTCCATGCCCCTTTCCTTCATCTCACCTGTGGTTCACCAGACAGGGCCAAAATCTTCCCCAAATCATGGAGCAGTCCAACCAGGTGGAACCAATCTAGGGTGGGACCAGAGAGAGTGAGAATCTGTTTCAGTCCCTTGACAGGTCCCTCCGACCTCAGTTAGGGCATCAACTTAGAGCCGGTGCCTCGTGGAGCTTCTTGATGCCAGGATCAGAGCAGGACTTAGCTATGTGGAAGATCTGGAGGGTGAGGAGGAAGGGGCTCGCACGCAGAAAGGTCCAGCTGAACATTGTCCTCTCCTGGTGACAGCAAGGAGTGCTCATGGCTCCCCGGAAAACGTCTCTGCTCTGCTTGAGGTCATCATGTGTTGAAGACACATGGAGATGGCATCGCTCGATGGTTACCAACGGTCCCAGAGCACCTTCTGCCATGATCGATGGGGAATTATGGGTGATGGACTCCATCATCTCTCGGAATTGGAAATTAGACATGACCTGGCACCCAAATAATTTGATCCTTCTAATTTCTGCAGGACCCCAAACAGCCTCCTACAATTGTCATCTTCTGCATCTAGGTAGAAGTGGGGAGAGCCGCTTGTTCTCCTAGGGGCTATAGGTCTAATCAAGGAGGGAGTTCACCTTTCTCAGGATGTTTCTCCCGAATTCCCTCTGCTGTCTGGTAGGCGTGGTAGGAGTTGGGGAAGTCCACATCGGGGTCCGATTCGTCCACCACATTGTCCAGCAATGCCAAGGCCTCCATGATGGTCATCTGACGGAGGTTACAGCCACCGTATTGCTCGTTCTAGGGAGAGGGAACTGTGAGGACATTATGATGGACTAGGGCTTTGATGCCCTCTTCAAACTTGAGGGAACTAGCTAAGTCCAGTCTAATGAAAAGTACTAGGGATGATATGATGTCAGTCTTCCAATACTTGAGGACAGTGGTGAAATCTAAAAATTTTCCCTACCGGTTCTGTAGGCATGGCTTGGTGGGCGTGGCTTGGTGGGTGTGGTCATGTGACCGGGTGAGCTCAAAAACCAACTTTCACACGTCACACACAAACAACACAAAAGCCACACAACTGGCTCACACACAATGGAAATGGCCCCTGCAACAAGCAGGAACCTCACAGAGTAACAGTTCGGGCGAATAGGTAGTAAAAAATTAGTTTAAAAATGCTCTAAAAAAGAAAAAAAAAGGTTTCGATCCACCGCTCAGCTGATTGTCAAACAGCCTTTTTAAAAACTTTTTAAAGCATTTTTTTACTACCAGTTCGGGTGAATAGGTAGTTAAAAATGCTTTTAAAAAAGTTTTTAAAAAAGGTTCATCAGTTGTGACAATCAGCTGTGCCGCTCGATCGTTGGAACTTTTTTTTTACTTTTTAAAAGCATTTTTTACTACCGGTTCGGAAGAACCGGACCAAACCGGTAGCATTTCACCCCTGCTTGAGGAGCTATCAAAGAGAATCGGGGGTCCACCTCTTCTCCAAAGCACCTGAAGGCAGGACAAGAAACAACGGATGGAAACTAATCAAGGAGAGAAGCAGTGAGGACAATTACTCAGTGGAACTCCTTGCCTCCAGAAGTTGTGAATGCTCCAGCACTGGAGATTTTCAAGAAGAAATTGGACAACCACTTCTCTGAAATGGTATAGGGTTTCCTGCTTGAGCATGGGTTGGACTAGAAAACCTCCAAAACCTCCCTTCCAACCAGTGGTGGGTTCCTACCGGTGCGGTCCACTCTATAGCACCGGTAACGGCCCGCTGGTGACATCACAGTACCAGTGCGGTCTGTTGCCGGTGCGTGGGTGCCGCCATTTAAAAAACATTTTTTTAATTTTTTTTAAAAAACTTTTATTTTGTGCATGCCCAGAAGCTGAGCTTCCGGCACTGCGCATGCGCTGCCTTCCTACCCCAGTGAGTCCAAGCAGGGGAGAATGACTGAGGGAGCGTGTGAGATGCTGAAAGAACGGGCGGCAGGAGCTATCTCCATTCCCCTCCCTTCAGCAGTCCGAGAAGCCACGAATGTGCAGTGATGATCCTAGGCATTTTCGCACGTTTGAGGCTTCTCGAGCTGCTGAGGGGAGGGGGAACGGGCGGCAGGACCTATCTCAGTTCCCCCCCTTCAGCAGTCTGAGAAGCCACGCCCACCCGCAAGCCACACCCACAAAATAAGCCATGCCCACAGAGTGGTAGTAAAAAAATTAGGAACCCGCCCCTGCTTCCAACCCTATTATTCTATGTTCTAACTATTCAGGCAAATTTTGAAAATGAGAGAGGATCTTAAGAAGAGCAAGTCATTTCAGACTAACTTGGTAGGAAACCCAGCAGGAATGAAGAGATCTCTCTTTTTGGGGAAGGGGGGGACAGACGTTGATGGGTCTCTTGCTGGCAACCCTTGGGGTATCCATTCAGCCCCCAAAGAACTGGAGAGAGAGACAGGCCTCTCTTGTTGCTGGTATCACCTGGATGTGTTGAGCCATGCTCAGTGCCCAAGAGACCCTCCCCAGAGGAGAGATGGTCTCTGCCTGGGCAAACTCACCTTCTTCTGTACGAATTCCACAGTCTGGTTGGTGTGCATGAGCAGGTAAGTGTGGTACACTCGGTCAATCAGCGATCCCTCCTGAAAGGACAATTGGGAAGTACTATTAATCATTAGTCCAAGGCCGTTTTTCCGAACTTCCGGTTTGTCCGTTGTGCTGTTTTTCGCATCCGGGGCTTCAGGGAAGCTTCCCTTAAGCCTCCGGAGGGCAAAACGGCCTTCCCCAAGGCCGAAAATCAGCTGGCCAGAGCGCGCATGCGCGCTGGAGCTGACATAGGGCAACACCTCGCGTGCCCTCCGATATGGCTCCACGTGCCACCTGTGGCACGTGTGCTGTAGGTTCACCATTACTGCTCTATCCCCTTCCCCTTCCCCTTCCCCTTCCCCTTCCCCTTCCCCTTCCCCCTCCCCCTCCCCCTCCCCCTCCCCCTCCTCCTCCTCCTCCTCCTCCTCCTCCTCCTCCTCCTCCTCCTTCTAGCCTCAGTTGCCTCTGCCCCATCATCTGGTGGTCCCTCCAAGAACAGACTTTACACACTTTTGCACTTTTGCACTAGTGCCTCTAAATTATGAAGTGTTTTCAAAATATATTCATATTTTTAATCCCAATCTCCTGCCCAGCATTTTTCAGCCTGGTCCTCTGGAATTGTGGGACAAAATAGAGACATTGTCCATCTGCCTCTGAATGTCACTGACCTTGAAATTCCTGAAGTTTTCTTTGGACTTTGGGTTCTCCAGATGATTATCAGTCTGCGGAGGCTCTGAAGACTGACATGCCTGAGGAAAGAGGATCTCAATATGAATATCAATCAGAATAGAGCTGGAAGGGACTGTGGAGGTCTTCTAGTCCAACCCCCTGCTCAAGCAGGAGAACCTATGCCATTTCAGACAAGTTGATGTCCAGTTTCTTTTTAAAAACCTCCAGTGATGGAGCACCCACAACTTCTGGTGGCAAGCTGTTCCACTGGTTAATGTCCTCGCTGTTAGGAAGTTTCTCCTTAATTCCAGGTTGCTTCTCTCTTTGATTAGTTTCCATCCATTGTTTCTTGTCCTGCCTTCTGGTGCTTTGGAGAATAGCCTGACCTTCTCTTCTTTGTGGCAGCCTCTCAAATCCTTCAGACCATGGACCTGAGCAAATGTTTAAAACTTGGGTCCTGCAGATCTTAACTCCCATGTCAATAAACGCTGAAGGGAATATGGGTATCTGTCACCATTTCACTTGGCCTAGAGTAGGGGGTCTCCAAATATGGCAACTTTTAAGACTTGTGGACTTCAACTCCCAGGAATTGTGGGAGTTGAAGTCCACAAGTCTTAAAGTTGCCAAATTTGGAGACCTCTGGCCTAGAACAATGTTGCTCAAATTTCAGACATATGGACTTCAACTCCCAGAATCCCCCAGCCAGTAAGGCTGTATTAGGCCACAGGCTCAAAATGCTAACTAAGGTGGCTCCAATAACTACCAGGATTTTCTGGTCAATGATAGGAACACAGAAGGCCCTGTTCTGCTGTCATGACTTGTCACCATTATACATCTTCTTGCAGGAAAGAAGATTTAAGAAGGGATGAGAGATGCTTTCACTGCTTGAGGAAGGGGGCTGGCTTGGTTTCAATAGAGGAGGTGAATTTGGGCAGCATCTCAAACTGAATCACCTTCACTTTGTAGATATGAGGTGGGCCTGAGCAGGGTTTGTTCTGGATCCCATGTAGGGCCAACAAGAAGATACTTAGACTCTCCAGAGGAGCATGGACTTGTCCTGTGATCAGCTGTGTTATTGGTTTTTTGTTGTTGTGGTTGTGGTTAAATCTATTTGTTATCTAGAGCAGAAAATTCAGCGCTCCATCTTAGCGGAAGTAATGCAAACCAAACAAAGAACAACATGGAAAGAAACATTATTATTATTATTATTGCTAAATGAAAAATACTGTTAAGAGGAGCATTCCCCCGTAGAGGCGACATTGAATCTTTTGCTTGGAGTTCAAATACTTAGAAATAAAACCGAGATTAAAATGTCTAATAGAAAATATTTATTTCAGTACAAAACAATATAAAACAATAAATCCTGAATAAACTACATCTTTGCTACATAACACGTCCTTCCAGGTCCGAAGGCATAACAGAAGTGATTAATGGTGGATAGGAATGTAGACATGCGCAGAACATCATATCACGTGTTCTGCTTGTATTGGGAAGTACCATAATATTTAGAATAGGGGTGCATCACCCTGCATAGACTCACAACTGACAACATTCACATCGTGACAAATACAACATTTATATAGAAAACAGAATAACAGAGTTGGAAGGGAGCTTGGAGGTCTTCTAGTCCAACCCTCTGCTTAGGCAGGGGACCCTACACCACTTCAGACAAATGGTTATCCAATCTCTTCTTTAAAATTTCCAGTGTTGGAATATAGGGCTGTCAAAAGTCTCCTGGCATCATGAGGAATAAATTGGAGGCCTCTGGAATCGCTGAACCCGATCAAATTCATGTGTTCCACGAATGTTTGGCCGTTTGGATGGAACAGACCAGGTTTCGAAGCCCGTTAGACTGTTTTCTGCTTCTTACCACTTGAATAAAATGCAAATTCAACCCACCTTCTGGGATGGCACAATAGGGTGAATCGTAAACAAACCCAGCACGCTTGGCTCGCCCAACACTCAATGTTATCAAGAATAAAACTAACCAAGGTTGCAGCAACTGAAGGATAATACCAAGATTACGTGAAGTGATAGACCGCCATTTAACTATGAGCCAGCGGTCTTCTACAGCTGCCAAAAAAGCCAGTGAAGTCCTACCATAGGTTCCATCAACAGAGGGATACTTTCAGGATCACATGAAGTGATAATAACACTTTATACTGTATTGCTAAGACCACACTTGGAATATTTCATCCAGTTTTGGTCACCATAATGTAAAAACGATGTTGAAATTCCAGAAGGAGCACAGAGAAGAGCAACAAAGATGATTAGCAGGCTGGAAGCTAAAATGAATGAAGAACGGTTGCTAGAATTGGGCATGTCTAGTTTAATGAAAAGAAGATCTAAGGGTGACATGATAGCAGTGTTCTGATATTTCAGAAGCTACCAAAAAGAAGAGGAGGGAGTCCACCTATTCTCCAAAGCACTTGAAGGCAGGACAAGAAGCAACGGATGGAAACCAATCAAGGTGAGAAGCAACCTGGAATTAAGAAGAAAATTCCTGACTGTGAAAACAATTAACCAGTGGAACAGCTTGCCTCCAGAAGTTGTGGGCACTCCATCACCGGAGGTTTTTAAGAAGAGACTGGACAGCCATTTGTCTGAAATGGCATAGGGTCTCCTGCTTGATCAGGGGGTTGGTCCAAGGTCCCTTTCAACTCTTGTTATTCTAATATTCTGTAAGTTTACCAAGCTGTGTGGTCCAGCACATTGTATGAACACAACCTCTTGATACTCAACCAGGATCCTTCCGTTCCTCTTACTGTGACTTCTCCTTCACCAGAGACTATGCTCAGCTGGTTTTGAGTGTGTGTGTGTGTGTGTGTGTGTGTGTGTGTGTGTGTGTGTGTGTGTGTGTTTGTGTTTGTGTGTGTGTGTGTGTGACTTACCGGGCCAACCACCTTCATCCTTGCAGCTGGTGGAGAGGAGAGGCACAGGAAGGCAGCAGTCTTAGGAAAGGGTCTATCTGTTTGCCTGCCTACTTCTCCAGGGTTTATAACCCTTGGTTTTATGCAAGAGATGTCAGTGTTTACAGGACAATAAGTCATCCGTTAACCCACCAGGGCCAAACTCCTCTTTGGCGTGGGCACCTGAGCAAACGATTAATGTCTGACATTTACTAGAAGGAGAAGTGCTCCCAGGGCGTCCTGAGGGGGGGGGCAAGGGGCACCCTCCTTTTCCCCTGGAATTTGAGCCATGGCTACCTCCAAGCCAAGCAAAGGTTGAGACTCGGTCACTGCCTTCGCCAGGGCACAGGGCAACCAAAGGAGCATGACCAGGCCTCCATCCATGCGGCTGGACTGGGCTCAGATGTTATTTACTTCCTCACATGGGTCAAGGAGGGCTGAGTTGGAGGGGGAAACCAAGACAAAAACATCAAGCCACTCAAGATTCTTCCAGAAAGACCAGATTCATGTGGGGCGTTATGCTGAAGCGAGGTTGGGCTATTGGTGGGAACTTCATGATGGTTGAGATCCGGACCATCTCACAAAGCCAGGATTTGGGTCATGCGAAGACTGCAGTGTTGTTTTGCTAATTTGCGGAACCCAGAGGAAGGTCCTCACCTCAGCTCAGATGCTTCTGTAGAAATAATTTTATTTTAGGGGTCCTTGGTGCTCTCTGAGCTTGGTTGTTTTCTTGCAGACGTCTCATGGCCCAACTAGATAACATCATCAGTGCTAGAAAGAAGGGGGGTTGCAGAGAGGAGGAGGAGGAGGAGGAGGAGGAGGAGGAGAACTGTGGGGTACTTGGTGTTCTCTGAGCTTGGTTGCTTTCTTGAAGACATTTCATTTCCCAAATTACGGTAGGTAATATCAATGCTAGAAAGAAGTGGTAGAAGACTTCTAAACACCGATGATGTTCCCTTGGTAAGGAAGGCTCATTCACAAATACTATAGGTCTTAGCTTATGCACTGATATGGGCTTTGGGGTTTTCTGCTAGAAAGGACCCACCACCACCAGCATCTGTTATTGTCGGAGCAGTCCTGAGCCCTGCAAAATGGTAGCCATCTACTAAATGATGGTGTCAGAATGTCTCTATCTTGTTGTAGAGTACACTACATACAACTCACATTCTCCTTCCTGTTGATGCTTTTGTCAAATGTAGAGAAAGTGGTTGTTTTCACACAGAATGTTCAGAGTTCAGATTATGAAACCGGGTGTAATTTGTTCCAGAGTTTACTTTTTTGGATTAGAGGTTTCCTCGCTTTGGTTCCTGACCCTGCAGTGTACTTTCTGAAAGAAAGACCTGTACTTCCTTGCCTTCTCCTGTGCCAGCTGGGACCTTTGGAGATGAAAACACGCCACGATATTTTGACAAACATCTGGATTTTCTCCAAGAGGCCTCCAGCCAGCAGAAGCAATGGATGCAGTGAAGCAAAAGACAACAGGGCTCCTGGCGGTGGAAATAGATCTTTAATTTTAATTCCCACTTTTCCCTCTGCCTTCAATCTTCCTGACCAATTTACATTCACTTGCCAATAAAATGAATGAAATACTCATTTTAAACAAATGCAATTCTGATTTTCACAGCGCAGCTGTCCTATGCTTCTCTGAAACCTGGTTAAATGAATCAATTGATGCCAGCTGGGACCTTTGGAGAATATAGAATAGCAGCCTGCATATCCCAGGGTTTCAGATTCAATGATCAGACAGAATTGCAGAAACATCTGGTAAAAAGAAAGGAGGAGGCTTATGCTTATATATCAACAACAGCTGGTTTCAGGATATAACTATAATATACAAATTCTGTGATGAAAACTTAGAGTCCTTACCAGGGGTGAAATCCTCCCGGTTCGCCCGGGCCAGTCCTTCGGTGTATAGCCGATTGAACTGGCGGCGGTCGTGGCGCGGAGCTTCTCACGCCCGCTTTCCCGGCCCTGCTGAATGCCGCCATTCGGGTTATTTTCCCCTCTGTACATGCGCGCGCATGCACAGAGGGAAAAATAACCTGAATGGCGGCGTTCAGCAGGGCCGGGAAAGCGGGCGGGAGACGCTCCGTGCCGCGACCGCCACCAGTTCAATCAGCTATACGCCGAAGGACTGGCCCGGGCGAACCGGGAGGATTTCACCCCTGGTCCTTACTTATCAACTGTAAACCATTTTACTCTCCACGTGAGTTCTCATCATTTCTACTAATTGCTGTGTATGTCCCTCCACAAGCCTGTGTAAACAAGGCAAGAAAAGAAAATACGAATTGAATAGAATATAGAATATAGTAGAATATAATAGAAAATACAAATAGAATAGAATATAGAATAGAATAGAATATAGAATAGAATAAAATAGAAAAGAAAATTCGAATTGAATAGATTATAGAATATAGAATAGAATAGAATAGAATAGAATAGAATAGAATAGAAAAGGAAATACAAATACAATAGAATATAGAATAGAAAATAGAATAGAATATAGAACAGAACAGAACAGAACAGAACAGAATAAAAAATAGAAATAGGAATATAGAATAAAATAGAAAAGAAAATATGAATTGAATAGAATATAGAATATAGAATATAGAATATAGAATATAGAATATAGAATATAGAATATAGAATATAGAATATAGAATATAGAATATAGAATATAGAATATAGAATATATACAATATGTTTCCATCCATCGCTTCTTGTCCTGCCCTCTGGTGCTTTGGAGAATAAGTTGACCCCCTCCTCTTTGTGGCAGCCCCTCAAATACTGGAAGGCTCCTATCATGTCACCCCCTGGTCCTTCTCTTCATTAGACTAGCCATTCCCATATTCTTTAACTTGTATAGCTATTTATGTGCATGGGCCACGCAGCCACCTCCCAACTCAATTCTGCTGCAAAGGCAAAACCCTAAGAATAACACACAACACAGTATTTTAACCAGTAACCCGTATTTCCCGTTTTCTGGGCTCAGCCATGGTGAAAGTCCAGCTGACAGGGCAAAGAGACAAAGTTAAGGAGAATTTGGGCCTGGATTAGTTCTGGCCACGGAACTGGTCTCTCTGCTTCAAGGACTCCCCACTTTTTACTTCTCCGTGGCTCCTCTGACCCTTCCTGGCCACCGAGTTGAATTTCTCTCCATTCCAAACTTCCCTTTTCTCTGATTTTTAATATTAAGTGTTTAAACTACAGGTGTTTTTTTTAAACTTGGCCACTTTAAGATGCGTAGACTTCATCTCCCAGAATTCCCCAGGCAGAAGAGCAAGACAGGGAAATTTTGGGAGTTGAAGCCCACCCAGCTTAAAGTGGGCCAGGTTGAGGGGGATTCTCATCCCAAGACTGAGAAGGGTCTGGGTCAAGCTGTTGAGTTCATTGGCTGTATCTTTCCCCCTCCTGTTCACACCTGGGGGAGTGGGTGGGAAAGCGAGGATGGAACTGCAACTCCCATCTGGCTGGGGATGTGGCAGTTGTAGTCCCAGGCATCTGTCTGGCAATGCCCTGCGGAAGGTTGGCATTGGGAGAGGGTGTAAGGAAAACAAAATGCTTGGTTTGTTGATAGAAGGGTGATTGATGTATCCTTATGTATTTTTCGTGTGTATGTGTGACATTTCATGCATATGATTCTTTATTTCTCTTTCTTCTTTCCTCTTTCTTCTTCCTTTCTTTTCATCTCTTTCTCCTTCTATTCTTTCCTTTTCTCTCTCTCCCCCTTCCTTTGTACATATGGAAATGTATGACTAGTTCCCCCCTCCCCCAACTACTTGTATAAGGATTATTCTTTATATTATTCATGTTGTCTTGTATTCTTGTATGCACTGCACCAGTAGAGGCTAAACCAATTTCGTTGTATACATGATGTACAATGACAATAAAGGCTTTGAACTTGAACTTCCTTCCTATCTCTCCCTCCCTCTTTTTCTCTTTTCCTTTCTTTTTCTTTTCCTTTCCTTTTCATCTCTCTCTCTCCTTCCTTTTCTCTCTTTCCTTTCCTTTTCTTTTTTCCTTCCTTCCTTCCTATGTTTCTCCCTCTTTCTTTCATTTTCTCTCTTTCCCTTCTTCCCTCCCTCCCTCTTTTATTTACTACATTTATATGCCTCTCATCTCACTCTACAAAGGGACTCTCTTGAAAATTGTTAATTACTAAATAAATTTTAAAAATTAAGAAAAAATTTAAACACCAAAAAAGGATTTTTTTAAAAGCTTTTCTGCCTTTCGCCGCTTCTTCGATTCATTGAATGCTCGAAGCGAGACCCCAATAGATTAACATAAATTACCATATGCAAATCAATGCCCTCGCCCTCCACTGGACGGGGACGGTTTAACCTTTTTTCTGCCCCCCGCCCCCTCCGACTCCGATTGGTCCCTTCTTCCAGGCGGTGCGGCCGCCGATTGGTTCCGAGCGGCACGAGCGCCTCTTCCCACTGGCTTCCTATGGTTTGTTTTGGTGCTGGCAGGGCGGCGCCCCAACCGCGTTGGCTTATTGGTGTGGAAAAAGAGGCGTGCCCCGGGCCGCCCTTCTCCGCGAAACCACAGCAACAGCCCAAGCCACGCCGAGCGATTGGACAAAGAACCTATCTGTCTCGACTACTACCTATTTCTATTGGTCGAGATCGGAGAGAAAGAGGCGGGGATTGGAAGTGAGGCAGCCGGAAGTGCCGAGAGGCTGGAGACCGGGACGCTTCCGGTGCTGATGTGGCCGGAACCCGGCGGTGAGTCGGAGCGGTGAGTCTCGGCCGGGGTCGCCGCTTGTCTCCGCCTCAAGTCCCCCCTCAAGGCTTTGGGCGGCGGCGCAGGCCGCAACTCTGCAGGAGCAGCTGCCGGGCTGCACCGGTTGGACTCCGGCCTGCAGGCGCTCAGCCTTCTTGCCCGCTCGCCCTCCTCTCCCTCCGCCCTCGAAGAGTTCGGGGCGCCCTCCCGGCGTGGGGACCCAGAGGGCGCGGCAGGCCGAGACCCAACCGGTGCAGCATTTTTCCTCCGTCCTGCAGGTGGATAAAAACACCCTAAAGGCCCCTCGGAGGGGCGGGAGGAGGAGGGGGGCCGTGGCGGGGACCGGCTTGCGGACCTCGGGTGCCCCCTTGAGATATGCGCCTCCTTCTGCCCGGACAGCAGCTTAGAAGCCTTCGAGCACCCCTCGCTCCCCCCGTCGTCTAGCACGGATGTGGTTACCTAGTTGGGTCGTGAAATGTCTGCATGGAAAGAACCAAGCTCTCCCGGGACCCCCACGGTCGTTAGTGGCCACTCTGCCCATCCCCCCTCCCTCCCTCCCTCCCTCGTGTGTGTGTGTGTGTGTGTGTGTGTGTGTGTGTGTGTAGAGAGAGATAGCAACAGCATAGCACATAGACTTATATACCACTTCATAGTGTTTTGCAGTCCTCTCTAAGCAGTTGACAGAATCAGCCTCTTGCCCCCAACAATCTGGGTCCTCATTTGACCGACCTCAGAAGGACGGAAGGCTGAGTCAACCGTGAGCCGGTCAGGATCGAACTGCTGGCAGTGAACAGTGAGTTAGCCTGCAATATTGCACTCTAACCTCTGCACCACCACGGCTCATAGATAGATAGTTGATAGATAGATATAGACAGACAGATAGAGAGAGATAGAGAGAGATGGATGATAGATTTGATAGATAGAAAGACTGACAGACAGAGATAGATGATAGATAATTATAAATATATTATAAATAGATGATTGTTTACTTTGCACATCTCCCTCCCCTTCCACCTCCCTCTCTTTCATATGTGTGTGTGTATATAGATTGATAGATGATAGAGATAGATGATATAGATGATAGATGGATGATAGATGGATGGATGGATGATAGATGATAGATGGATGTAGACAGGCAGACAGATAGATTACTCATCATACCTACTCGGGAGTAGGGCGGCCTAGAAGAACCAAAAATAAATAAATAAATAAATAAATAAATAAATAAATAAATAAATAAATAAATAAATAAATAAATAAATAATAAATACCTTCCTTTTCTATCAATTTATAGAAAGCATTCTGGTAATTCTGGCCCTCAAGGTAATGCTCTAGCCCTAGTCCCAATTTGTGTATGACCATATTTTCAAATAAATGACATGAACAATATGTGCCCTCTTGCACATCTGTTCCTTTAGGGCCATGCTCAGATTGGGACTAGGACTAGTTCAATAACTATCAATGGATAGAAAAGGAAGGCATGATGAGTGATCACTTTGTGACTAAATGGTGTATGATACTCCTATGCCATTTATACCTCATTTGAACGATGTGACTTGGTATAAGCAGCTAGTCTGAATCCTGGCTTTAGCAGCGACTTAAAAGGTGACTCTGTTCTTTGCTGTGAAGGGGGTCCCCTCTGTGAGATTAAATGACTTCAGATCTCTGCCTCATACTTCCCTCCGACCGGTTAGGGCCCACAGAGTTGGCCTCCTCCAGCTCCCGTCAGCCAAGCAATGTCGGCTGGCGGGTCCTAGGGGGAGAGCCTTCTCTGTGGCCGGCCCCGCGCTCTGGAACCAACTCCCTCCAGAGACCCGAACCATCCCCACCCTGCTGGCCTTCCGAAAAGCCGTTAAGACGTGGCTTTTCCTGCAGGCAGGGGGCAGAGCCTAATTCCATCTGCACTCTCCCCCGGGTATGTCTGGCGGTTGAATGGTGTTTTTATACTGTAATTTTTAATTTTTGTATTTTGATTTTAAATTGAATTTATTGGTTTTCTTGTATTTTATTCCTGTGTTGTAAGCCGCCCTGAGTCCCTCGGGAGTGGGGCGGCATATAAGAAACCATAAATAAATAAATAAATAAATAAATAATAAAATCTCATGAGGACTAGCGCTTTGCTTGGAACTTCCTCTGCTTCCACCAGTACTGAGGCTCTCCAGGATTCTGGCAGTTTAACCATGTTAGAACGTCCCTTCCTGGTTATAGCTCTTTTATTTGGCCTTGGCAGCATGGGAGCACAGAATGGATGGGATTCGGGCAGGGCTTTGCGGGCGCTCTCACGAAATGGCTGCCAAGGGTTTGTGCATTCATTGCATGGCTTCCCAAACTGTTGGCTACACGCTGATTTGCCAGAATGTTTTTCCAGGACCTCGGTCTTTTTTCCCTGGGCAATGGGCATATTTCTCCCAGAGTCACTTGGCTGAGTTGGGTGGCTATAGAAACATAAATTGAATAAATTATGCAAACAAGGGCTGAGTTGCAGGCCTTCCATGTTTTCTAAGGATGTGCGCAGGATATCTTTCACTCTGGGACATAAACACAGAGCTGGTGTTTGCTTTACAGCCTGCCAGCTTTTTCCTTGGGTCAAATTGTGATTGTTGTTGCAGAAAAACTAACGGCCGAAGCATCTGAGTGCCCACCAAGGAAGAAACCAACGTGTACCTCGGCAGCCTATTGGAGACCCCGGCTGCTTGCAAGCTGTGACTCTTTCTTTCTCTGGACCTTCTCTGCTCCTTTTATGCTCCAGCCGACCTCCTCCTCCTCCTCCTCCTCCCCCTGTGCCACTGGTTGCCTGGAGGGTGAAGATGCTCAGCCGTTTGTCGGGGTTGGCCAACACTGTCCTGCACGAGCTCTCAGGCGAAGGAGAAGATGCCGGGACAGCACCGTCCCCCGCTGTAAGTCGCCTGTTCTCTCCCGGACCAGTTTGGCAAGAGAAAGTTGTCCAGTCCAACCCAATCTCTTCTTAGAAGCCTCCAGTAATGGAGCACCCACAGCTTCTATCAGAATAGAGCTGGAAGGGACCTTGGAGGTCTTCAACCCCCTGCTCAAGCAGGAAACCCTGTACAATTTAAGACAAGTGGCTGTCCAGTCTCTTCTTAAAAACCTCCAGTGATGGAGCACCCACAACTTCTGGTGGCCAGCCGTTCCACTGGTTAATTGTCCTCACTGTCTGGTAGTTTCTCCTTAATTCCAGGTTGTTTCTCTCCTTTTTTAGTTTCCATCCGTCGTTTCTTGACTTTCCTTCTGGTGCTTTGGAGAATAGGTTGATCCCCTCTTCTTGGTGGCCGCCTTCTGGAGACAAGCCATTCCACTGATTAATTGTTCCCACTGCAGAGAAATTTCTTCCTAATTCTAGGTTGGATCTTTCCTTGCTTTGATGCAGGTCAGCCTAGAATTACAGGCCTCCTTTTATTCAAAGCCAGCATTCTTAATTGTTCCCGAGTCAATTGGACGGTGGAAGATTGACAAAGCAACTGCTATAAAATTGAGTGGCTGCATAAACTATTTAAATTAATTAACTAAAGATAAAACAATCTTGAGTCAACTGGAGCTGCCCAGAGTCACCTTATCAGTGAGATGGGCAACATATATGAGTATAAATAAAGGGCAACATATATAAGTATGATAAATAAAGCAGTAATGTGGTGGCCTCACAATCAGGAGGTTGTGAGTTCGATCCTAGGTAGAGGCAGATATTTCTCTCTGGGCACAATGAGAATATATCGGCTGAACAAAACTCCGCATGGGCGACAGAAAGGGCGTCCGGCCAGTAAACACTCTATTAGCTCCATCCAGTTGCCCTGACTCCACCCCTACAAGGGATTACGGGGTCGTTAAAAGATGATGATAAATAAATAAAGCAGCAGTCAGCACCATTTAATTATCTGTAACAGGCAACATATTCCACATTTATATTTAATTAATTTAATTTTAATTTTTAGTTTAATTCAGTTATGTTAGCCCTCAGCTTCTGAGGAAATAGGTAGGTTTTCTAAATCTTTGAGAGTAGCTCATTTGTGGCAGAATATAGAGGTTGACCCTTTCAGAAAAGTGACAGCCAAAGCAATCTGGGCATTGTGTCTGGCCTCCTTTGGGTCTCACCCCCATAGGCAGTACTAAATGAATGACGTGTCCCTTCCCGGACATTCACCTGTTTGGGGACCGAGAGCTTGAAAAGCTACGGGGTGACTTAGGGGCTTCTGCTTCCTGTCCCCCCCCCCTCCGCAGGGACCGGAGTTTGAATCCAGCCAGCAGAATGGGGAGGAGAGCCCAGAAGATGTGCTGGAACGGCTGGCCCACATGGAGAAGCTGGTGGTGCAGCTGAAGAGCCTGGTGTGGGAGAAGGACACTCAGCTCCAGCAGAAGGATGCCACGCTTCAGGTGGGTCGAAAGCGGATGCTTTCCTCTTTCTCCTGGACAGGAGCTTCCATGGGGGTGTGAATCAGAGTTTGTTGCATAAATCAAAACCAGAAGCACATACAGATAACTGATTCAGCTGGATTCATTAACTTCTTTATAAACATAATAATATATATACAATACCACAAGTATTCAGTGTAGCAACAGTTACAAGCAGTTTCATTTCCAGCAGCAGACAAGCTTTTAGTTCAGAGTTCAGAGTGGACTGAGAGTACAGAGTGGGCTGAGCCATGTCCAGCCTTCTAGTTTCAGTTTTGATTCTCTGCACAGACTCAGATGTGTTTAGCTCTCATTGGCTGACTTAGTTGCTATGCCTACTCATTGACTGACCTTGTTACCATTGGCTCTCCCAGTCATGAATATTCTAACTCTGTGGGTGTGTTAAGATGGGACTAGAATTCCCAGTCTCCTGGTGATTGGCCAAAGTCACCCAGTTGGCTTTCATGCCTAAGGCGGGACTAGAACTCACAGCCTCCTGGTGATTGGCCCAAAGTCACCTGTTGGCTTTCATGCCTAAGGCGGGACTAGAATTCACAGCCTCCTGGTGATTGGCCCAAAGTCACCCAGTTGGCTTTCTTGCCTCAGGCGGGACTAGAACTCCCAATCTCCTGCTGATTGGCTCAAATTCACCCAGCTGGCTATATTTATGACAACCAGTGTTTACTTCTGGTTTTCAGCAACAAACACCCTATATTGAATAAAGGATTAACTTAAACAAGTTAATTGGGATGGGGATGGGTGGGAGGGAGTTTTAGCAGCCATCAGCAACAGGCTGCGTCTGACCCCTGATTGTGCTGCTACGATTGGACAAGGTTGCTCCACTATTTCCTGCTGCATTTTGGGGAGGGGGGGGCATAGGAAAATTAGCATGGGTGGGCTTGCTATATTTAAAAGTCGAAAAGCAATTCCCTAGAAGGAAATAAAAAAAAACATGGGCTAGAAATTTTTCACGTGAAGTCTTTGGCAACTGTAAAATTGTTACATTTTTAGTTCAGCTGCAGGCGGTCCTTGACTTAGGACTGTAATGGAGCCTGCCTATTCCGATTGTAAGTTGTGACAGTCGCAGAGCAGGTCATCAAGTGACCGGACCTGATTTTGTGTGGCTCTTGTTAAATGAATATCATGATTGTTTAAGTTAGAGGTCCCCAAACTTGGCAACTTTAAGACTTGTGGACTTCAACTCCCAGAATTCTCCAGCCAGCATAACTCCATCACTGGAGGCATAGCTGGCTGGAGAATTCTGGGAGGTGAAGTTCACAAGTCTTAAAGTTGCCAAGTTTGGGGACCCCTGGTTTAAGTAGATCCTTGGTTTGCTATGAGGTATTGTTGCAGAAAAATAGAAGTAAATATTGGTTTTAGTAAAAAAAAAAGTCATAAATAAAGCCGGCTGGGTGACTTTGGCCCAATCACCAGGAGACGTTGAAGTTCTATTTCCGCCTTATGCATGGAAACCATCTGGGTGACTTTGGGCCAATCACCGGGAGACGGTGAGCTCTAGTTCTGCCTTAGGCAGGAAAGCCGGCTGGGTGACTTTGGGCCAGTCTTTCTCTCTCAGCTCAGCCCACCTTATGGGAGGGAAGATAGGAGTCAGGTATGCTGGATATGTTCTCACCTTGAGGCATTTGTAAAAGTAACAAAGGTGGGATATAAAGCAGTCAATAAACGAGAGAGAAGGGAAGCAACGTGGCCCCGGGGCCCCTGCAGGAATCGCCCCCAAACCTCCCCAGGCAATGAGCTTTTCCTTCTGGGCTGAAAGGGCTTCCCTGGATCTCTTGTTCACCTGATGCAGAGGACAGCGCTCTCTCCCCAACCCCCCCCCCCCCATTCCGCTCAGGTCAGGTCCTCTGGACGTCCTCCTGCAAGGGTCAGGAATGCTGCCCCTCACACACACACACCCATGAGTCTTGCCCTGGTGTGTGACGTTGGGGTTCCCCTACAGGAGGAGAGGCAGGCGGCCGATGCGAAACTGCTGAAGCTGAAGCTGCAGGCTAAAATGAAGGTGGCCAACCTGAACAAGCGCATCGAGGAACTGACGGCCCAGGGAGGGGCAGCGCTTGCCGAGGGGCAGCCAGAAGGGCCCCCGCCTCCTGTCCAGGTGAGCCCCCTCCCCTCCGCAGGGACCAAGTCGCCATCTCCAAACTGGGCAGCCAAGGAGTGTCTTTCCTGCAGATCAGCTGTCCCTGCTAATGTCTTTCCTGGCTTCTGCGCTCTGGAGAGGGGCTCCCATTCAGCCACGTGGCCCCTTCCTGTCCAGAGACCCTCTGCCCACTTCCACTGGCAAACATACCCCCTTCCGATGACACATGGATGCAGGGGCGCTTTGCCTAAAATGTGATGACTTTTGAAAAGTCCAGGGCTGCCTAAATCTCCCCCCAAAACTCCTGCCTGTCTTCTGCGCCACCAGGGTGACCACAGCCTAAGCGACGGGCCGGTGGAGGAGACGGCTGTGCTCAGGAGGCAGCTTCAAGAGCAGGAAGAAACGGTGAGGGAGCTCCGAGGGCAGCTGGAGGAAGCGACGGGAAGACCCGGTGATGCCCAGGCCCAGGTGGGGAATCCGCCATGCCCATCTGGGCTTTTGGGGGGGGGGATCTTCTCAGGCTAATATTGGCAAGGGAACATAAAACCAACAACTGTAAACTATAGATTTCTAGGTGAAATTCCCATAACTTGTCCAGCAATGCTTTGGCGTTTCCGTACACAGTTTGAAATTGTGGTCCAAAGTTGCCTGCTAAAGCATGTTGCCAGTTTTGGTCTCGTGGTTAAGGCGCCAGGCTAGAAAGCAGGAGACGGTGAGTTCTAGTCCTGCTTTAGAGATGAAAGCTGGCTGGGTGACTTTGGGCCAAATCACCCTCTCTCTCTGCCAACCCACCTCCCAGGGTGGTTGTTGTGGGGACAACAGAAGAAGGAGGAAGGTGCGTTGGACACGTTCCCCACCATATGTGTAGAAAGAATGAAGGTGGGATGCGAACCTAATAATAGCTAAAAGAAGAGCCGCAGCCTCTCAAGAGGCACCTGGTGAAAGAGAGAGAACCTGCGTGGGAGAGTTTCGCCTCCCAACTGCCTGGTACATTTGGACCCGAGGCATTTTCCCCCCATGGAAGGGGATGATTTTAACACTGCCTCGACTCTCCTAAGGCTCCCCTCGTTACAATCCTCATTTTATTTCATTCTTCCCTCGGCAGATCAGCTCCCTTCAGAGGGAAGGGCTGGAGAAAGAGTCACTCCGCGAAGAACAGGCTCTCCAGCATCAGGCAGAAATCCACCAGGTAGAGGCCTGGTCGGCCCGCGAAGCAGAAATGCAGCAGGTGGGAAAGCTGCCAGAGGTTACAGGCAGCCCTTGACTGACCACACTTCATTTATGGACCGTTTGAAGTTACAACGGCACTGAAAAAAGTGACTTACAACCGTGTTTCACACTTACGACCGTTGCAGCATCCCTATAGTCACGGGATCAAAATTCAGACGCTTGGCAACTGACTCAAAGTTATGACGGTCGCAGTGTCCCCCAGGGTTCATGTGAAGCCCGTTTGCGACCTGACGAGCAAAGTCAGTGGGTTGGGGGGGTGGGGTGGGGGGAGCCAGTATTACTAACTAATGAGCTACAACTTTGAACGGTCACTAAATGAACTGTTGTAAGACAAGGACTACCTTTACTTCCTTCCAAGCTTTCTTTTAGTGACGGTTTGAAGTTTCAGTGGCCCTGAAAAGGGGACTTGGGAGTAATCCTCACACTTGTGACCATGACACGGTCATGTGATCAAAATCTGGGTGCTTGGCAAAGAATCAGAATTCATAGGCTTGGTAACTGGCTCCTATTTATGACGGCCGCAGCATCCCTGGGTGTTTGTGTGTGTCACATGATCCCCTTTTGCGACCATTTGACAAGCAAAGTCAATGGAGAAGCCAGATTCACTTAACCACTGAGGCAAGAAAGGTCGCAAAATGGGGCAAAACTCCCTGAACAAAGCTCTCACTCAACAACAGAAATTTTGGCCTCGTCAGTCGTAAGACGAGGACTCGTTACATCTAGCCAGAGGCAAAGCCCGCAGTGAGAAATCTGTATTTTACTCTTGTGGCTTTTGAAACGGGGCCTTTTGGGGTCTCTCTCTCTCTCTCCCCCCCCCCCCCATCCCCACAGAATCTGAGGCAGCTGCAGCGAAAGGTGGAGGAACAGGAGGAGGCTCTGCTGGGGCGGACACAGGTGGTCGAATGGCTGCAGCAGGAACTGAACATCACTCAGGAAGAAAAGCAGGTATCGCCCCAGGGATCCCCACAAAAAATGCCTTTTATGGCAATTTATTGCATGCTAAAGCTGCCCCGGAGTTGCTCTTGATTTGCATATATATATATTATAAATATATGCACACACAAACACACACACACACACACACACACACACACACACACACACACACACACACACACGGGCAAAACTCATTCCTGACTTTTAAATAAAGCAAATCAAGTTTTTAACATTAACGTGCGGTCAGGGAAAACCATTTTAAGACTTGGTTTTAAAAACCAGAAGCCTCGGGTGGACTTTTTGCTGAAAGAAAACAAAAGAACAGAGCTGGGGATTTAATGGATTTGAGGATTAGAAAGGGTTAAAGGGGAAAGAGGTGGCAATTCCTTGATGCAAGGAAGAGCCAAAATTCTATGTTTTCTTCCTTTTTTTAAATTTCCTTTTTTGGTGATTTTTATATTAGTTTTCATTTAAAAAAAACTTTTATTGTCTCGTAAAATATCTTTTTAAGAAAACTCTTTACATTAGAGGCACAGTTCTCTGGATTTGATATTTCCTCCCTGGGCCGTCTTGGCTACGTTCTGGCCATGTCAGGATGTGCAATAAACCATCCATCCATCCAGCAATACGGCTTTTGCAACTTCTATGCACATAGCTCCCTTCTTCTACCCCCCAGATCCCCCACCTGGGCTCCTGAGAGGAAGAGGGGGGGAGAAATGACTGATCCCCTCCCCTCAACAATCCCTCTGGTGTCCTTTGTCTGACTTCTGTTGTCTTGTCCTCAGTGAAGATGGTCTCCTCCATCTCGGGCTGAGCTCCACCGCTTCTGTCTTCCTCCTCCCTAGAATCTCCTGGAGAAGCTGCAAAAGGCAGAGGCAGAGCTGGAGTCCTCCAGAAGCACCCTGGCTTCTGCCCAGGAGGAGTCCGGAAGCCTGGTCAAGAGGCTGGAGCTGGAGCTGGCCGAGCAGAAGATGGCCTTCCAGCACAGCCAGGGGGAAGTTCAGGCGCTGAGCCAAGAGCTGGCCCAGGCGAGAGCGGCCCAGGCCCAGCGAGAGCAGGAGAGGCAGGCCGAGGAGGCCAGGCACGCCCTGGAGGTGGCCGAGAAGAACCAGGAGATGGTCGAGCTTCAGAAAGCGGAGCAGGACCTCCATGCCAGTTACGAGGCTGTCCAAGCGGAGAACGCCCGGCTGCGGCAGAAGGAGGATGTGCCACCGGAGAGCCTGCCTGACGACGCTTCTGCCACACAAGGTCAGAGAAAAAAGACCCTCTAAGGAAGCAGCAGTGTCCTTCTGAAGGAATGAAAGTATTGACAGAAGAGAATATTTGTAGCTCTGAGCTTGGTGGTTTTCTTGCAGACGTTTTGTAACACAACTAGGGAACATCATCAGTGCTGGAAGGGAGCGAGGTTTGCTCTCTGTTTGCATACTAGTGGCAGAGTTCTTCATGGTTCCTTGATCAGGCTATTGTTTAATGTTTGGTTGTTTGTCTGAGTTGGTGATTCCTAATTGGGGTATTGTTTACCGCTGGATTCAAAGAGTTTATCAATTCAGACAAATAAGCTAACAATAAACAACAGTCTAATCAAGGGACCAAGAACACTGCTGACAGAGCAAGCTAATAGTATATAAATAGGGAGTAAACCCAGTAATGAAAGTATGTCTCTTCCCAGGGATCTCCATCAGGTTAGGCTGTTAGCAACTTCAACCCTACATTTTGATTGATTGTTAAAATGTCAACCATTCAATCGGAATAGAGCTGGAAGGGACCTTGGAGGTCTTCTAATCCAACCCCCTGCTCAAGTAGGAGATCCTATACTATTTCAGACAAGTGGCTATCCAGTCTCTCCTTAAAAACTTCCAGTGTTGGAGCATCCACCACTTCAGGAAGTAGCCTGCAGTGCTGCACTCTAACCACTGCGCCACCTCGGCTCTACTACTACATACTACTATACTCTGACACTATGTCAGTATCCCCTGCTCAGGAACAGCCCAGCATGTCGGTTGTGCCCATGGCAGCCTTCAGGGTTTTAAGTCCTTTCAATTTTTGCCAGATGAAAATGTCCTCTCAGTCTGGCTGCTTCTTAACTAGGAGCAGATTTAAGGCGTGGGCTTCAGTTGGTGGCTGTTTTCTGCTTATCTCAGCTTGGGTGTGTGTGTGTGTCTGATTCCACTTGGGGGGGGGGAAAGCTCATGTTGTGTTTTCTGCCCCAGGCGAGACCCCCGAAAGATCCCCGGAGCTCGGCTTGTCTCAGCCAGAACTGGAAACAGCTGCAGTCCCGTCTCCTCCCCTGAGCCAGGTAATTCTTTCCATAAATTAGAATGCCCCCCCCCCACTCTAATTCTCTTCCGGAAGGCGCTGAAGACCTGGTTCTGCCAGTGGGCCTGGGGAGCCCAGAGCGGGATGGAGCCATTAAATGGCTCGTGTGATCTGCTGTCACCGGGGTGGGGGGTGAGGGTTTATTTTATTATACTATATTAATTTATTTGATTCTTTGTATTAGTTTTGTTATTTTAAATGTGGTTTTATACTCTGTAAGCCGCCTTGAGTCGCCATGGGTGAATAGGCGGCAAGATTGATTGATTGATTGATTGATTGAATAAATTAAATAAATTAAATAAATAAATAAATAAATAAATAAATAAATAAACAAATAAATAAATAAATAAATAAATAAAAACTTTGCAGAAGAGGTGGCAAGGCCAGGTTTCCTGGGATGTGACCGCAGGGAAGGCATGTGGTAAAATAAAGGAAAGTCAGGTAAGGTAAATATCTATGGAGATTCTCAGTCCTCCAGGTCACAGTTGTCCCAAAGGTGTTTTTATTTCAAGAGGCAACTGGACTTCCTTGGTTTTTCTTTGAAGACATTTCACTTCTCATCCAAGGAGCTTCTTCAGCTCTGACTGGATGGAGGGGAATGGAAGGATTTATACTCCTTGCAGACAGCTGGTCATTTGCATCCTTTTAGAGGGTCCTCAAGGCCACTTGGAGGTTTGAACAGCCCTCCCTCAACAGGGGGTGGGTGGGATACGACATCATCTACTTCCAGTCTACAACACAGTCTTTTCAGCAGCTCCGAGGCGGCTCTACAGCCATTTGCACCACTCGGGTGACCCTGAGGACACAGACAAACCTCCAAGTGGCCTCAATGACCTTCTAAAAGGATGCAAATGACCAGCTGTCTGCAAGGAGTATCAATCCTTCCACCCTCCACCCTCCAGTCAGAGCTGAAGAAGCTTCTTGGATGAGAAGCGAAACGTCTTCAAAGAAAAAACAGAAAGTCCGATTGCCTCCTGAAAAAGCACCTTTGGGATAAGGTAACGTAAATAATAAAATATAAAATAAAGAAATAATATGAAATAGAATATCTGCTTTTTGTAGAGGAATGACTCCTCGATTTCCTTCTTTCAGGCCAGCGCAGGCCAGACCCTGGAGGATCCCCTGCCGGCCCAACCGGACGGACAGCCCGATCTCCTGGACTCCTTTGCTGAAGAGAAGCAGCGTGACCTGTCCGTCCTGCTTCTGGAACTACAGGAGGCCCAGGAGGAGATTGCCTTCCTCAAGGGGCAGCTTCCCCTCTCCAGCAGCCTGGAGGCCGCAGGAGGACGTCCCCAGGGGAGCGGCAGGGAGAGAGAGGAAGGAGAAGGGGCCGTGGCCATCCAGAGTGACTCAAGCAGCAGCTCCCTGGTCACCGTAGACATCCAGGACTCTCCTTCTGTTCTGGGGTTGCTCTTGGGACCAGAGGAGAGTGAAACAGCTCAGGGACCATCTCCAGACTCCGAGATGCAGTTGCAGAAGATTGCCAGGTTGGAGCTGGAAGTCGCTGAACTGCAAAGAAGGCATCAGGAAGCCGTGGAAACCCACCAGAGAATCTTGGAGGAGAAAAGCACAGAAATTGGCCAGCTTCAAGAACAGGTGGAGGGCTCAGCTAGGGCTGCGGAGACCCTGGACGCAGAGCAGGACCAGCTCTTGTCCCGGCTGAAGGAACTCTGCTTTCTCGCAGAGCTGAAAGCTCAACCGGAAGGCAGCCCTGCTCATCCGGAGCTGCAGCCGCAGCTTCCCAACTACGAAAGTGGAATCTCTCACCTGGGTTTGTTGAAGGAGCAGATTCAGAGCCTGAAGAACGAGGCCAAATCGAAGGACGTGAAAATCGTCGCTTTGCAGAACGACCTGGACGAAGCCCAGCGTCACCTCTCGGAGCAAGAGACGGTGGGGAGGAACCTCCTCAGCCAGCTCCAGAAGGAGCAGCAGAACGCCCAAGCCCTGGTTGAACAAGCGCGGGAGGCTTCCGCGAAGGCTGAGGAGCAATCCCAGGCCCTGGCCTTGAAGGAGCTGGAAGCCACCAAGCTGGCGATGCTCCTCTCGGAAAACTCCCTGGAGGTGGAGAGGCTCCAGCAGGAAGTGGTGGAGAGGGAACGGAGGATGACCGAAGTCAGCGTGGGCATGTCGGACCGGATGGTGCAACTCAACGAGGAGAAGTTCGTGCTGGGGAAAGAGCTGAAGAGCACGATGGAGCAGCTGAGCGTCTTACAGCAAGGGAAGGAGACCAGAGAGCAGGCGGTGGAGACGGAGGAGAGCCAGCCGCCAACAGAGGAGTTGCCCACCGATGAAGCAGTGGAAGTTTTAAGGAAGGAGAACGAGCTCATGAGGAAGAAGCTGCAGGCTGCTCTTCTCAGCAGGAAGGAGCTCCTCGGCAGGGTTCGCCAGCTGGAGCAGGAAGGGAAAGGAGGGGAAGAGCTTCCAGTTGAGAGCCAGGAAGGGCTGGCTCAGGAGAACGAAGGAGGTGGGCATCCCTCAGAGAGCCCTGGTGGCCAAGGGCATCCCGTAAGGCGGGGCAGGACTGCCTCCCTGAACCAGCTGCCCTCTGCAAAGGAAGCCACGTCGCAGGTCACCCGTGTGGAAGAAGAATGCACGTGGCCACGGACCGTGATTGCAGAGTTGCAGCAAAGCCTACAGCGGAAGGACCTTCAGATCAACGCCCTGCAAGCTGAGCTCAAAGACTGCAAGTTGGCCCCCGAGAAACGGAGTCCGGTGGATCAGAATTTGGAGGGGTCCAGCTCAGCAGATTCCGGGGCGGGTGGATCAAGCAGCAAAACTGACCTTTGCCCGGAAGGAGGAAATAAAACCTTCCATGAAGAGTTCTCGGCGCTGGTCCAGGAGAGAGAGGAGCTCCAGAAGAAGCTGCAGGAAGCCCTCATCTCGCGGATTGAGACCATCAAGAAAGCCAAGGAGAAGGATCGTCATTATCGGGAGCTGCTAAAGCAGCAGAAGGAGGACTACAGGTTGCTACAAGAGCACCTTGAGCAGGAAAGCAGGGAGAAGGAGAACCTGCAGGACCAACTCCAGACGCTGTCCAAGGCCCTGTGGAGCTTCCCTCCTCAGAGACCACCTGGAGATGTTTCTTCTGAAGGACCAGCGTCAGGGCTTGTGCAGGAGGTCATTGAAGAACGCGCTTCCTTGGCAACTGAAGACTCAGCTGTGGGCCAGCTGAAGGCCGACTTTGAGAAGCTTCAGGCGGAGAAGAGAGAACTGGAAGCCCACCTCACACATCTGGAAGGAGAACTTGACGGCAGGTCTGAGAAGGCTCTGCTCCTCCAGGAAAAGGTTGAGCAACTTCTCGCTGGAGTGGAGATGGCCAAAGCCGCCTGCAGTCAGGCAGAAGCCAGCATGGAAAGCCTGAAGCTGGAGTTGCAGGAGAGCCAGGAAGAGATCGCCAGGCAGGAGAAGCTGAGATGCCACCAAGAGGAGAAAGAACTCAACAGCAGAGAGGAAATCCAAGGCCTTCGCTCCCAGTTAGCAGAGAAAAACGAGTCCCTGGGTGGCCTCCGAGCAGAGTTGCAAGAGAAGGAGGACAGGATCCAAGCTTTGCAGGGACAGTTGGACCAAGCCCAGCAGCTGCAGGCCGAGCTGCAGGTGAAATCGGCAGAGGCCCAGTCCAAAGCTCAGCTCCAGAGGAAGCTGCAGGCAGCCCTCATCTCCAGGAAGGAGGCCCTGAAAGAGAGCCAGGGGCTGAAGGATGAGTTGTCCGGCACCAAGGCCGCTCTGGGAAGCACCACGCTCCATCTTCAAGAGGTAGAGCTTCGGGCGTCTGAGCTGGACAAGGAGAAAGGGGTCCTGTTGGAGAGACTGGCGACCCTCAAGGAGGAACGGGACAGACTCATCTCCGCGGTGGACAACGCCTTGGTGGAAAACCAGAACGTGACCGGTTCCTGCGAGAGTCTGAAGTTGGCGCTGGAAGGGGTGACTCGGGAGAAGACCAGACTGGAGGAGGAAATGGAGTCTCTGAAGGAAAGGCAGGCCCAGGAGCTCTCTGAGTGGCGGAGGAAACACGAGGAGCTGCAGAAGGAGTACGAGACGCTCCTGCAGTCGTATGAGAACGTCAGCGACGAGGCCGAGCGGATCCAGCGGGTGATGGAGAGCATCCGGCAAGAGAAGCAGGACCTCTTCCTCAGACTAAAAGAGGTGGAAGCCGAGAAGCAGGACGGGGAAGCTCGCCTGCAGGGAGCCGAACAGGAGATGGAAGGCATGAAGGAGAAGATGAGGAAGTTTGCCAAGTCCAAGCAGCAGAAGATCTTGGAACTGGAGGAAGAGAACGAGCAGCTGAGGTTGGAAATCCATCCCGGGGATGGTGGACAGCAGGGTGGGACCAGTTCTGCTCTTCGAGAAGAGCTGGAGACCTCCCAGAGGAATTGCCAGGCTCTTTCCGACGAGATGAAAGCGCTGGTCGCCGAAAAGGACCTCTTGAAGCAGGAAATCCAAGACTTGAGGCAGACGTTGCAAAACAAGGAAGATCAGAGCGGCACCCAAGGGGAGATGGTGGCCAGAAGCAAGCTAGTCAGTCCCACCGTGATGTCATCTCCGGAGGGGGTGGCTGAGGAAGAAGGAGATCCAGACACGGGTTCTGAAGTTCTCTCCACCGTCGTCCCGAGACTCGAGGACAGGAAGGAAGAGCTGAGCGCAGCCAGCCCCTTGTGTGATGAAAGAGTTGGGGATAGCCAGCAAGTGGCAGAGCTCCAGGAACAGATGGTGGCACTGGAAGATAAGAGGAAGATGGCGGTAGAGGAAATGAATAAGGCCCACGGGGATTTGGAGGTCCTGAAGGAAGAGAGGAACCGCCTGCAGGGCTTACTGGCTCTGAAAGGCCAGGAACTGGAAGCTCTCCAAGGAAAGGCCATCAAGATGGAGGAAGCCTGTGGGCAGACCAAGGAACAGCTGGCTGAGGCATTGAGGTTGAAAGAAGCCTTGGAAACGGAGAAGGATGACCTTGAAGAGAGGCTGATGAACCAGCTGGCCGAGTTGAATGGGAGCATTGGGAACTATCAGCAGGACATGGCCACCCTGGAGAGCAAGAACCAGCAGCTCTTCAGTGAGATGGAAGGTCTTCAGGGGGCCCTGAGCCGCCTGGAAGACGAGAAGCGGCATCTGTTGAGGGAGAAGCTTGAGGTGGAAGCCGAGAAGAAAGAAAACGTGGAAAAAGTCAAGAGCGCCGGGAAGGAAGGCAACGGCCGGACTCAGACGAGAGAACTTCAGGAATTGTTGAAAGAGAAACAGCAGGAAGTGAGGCAGCTGCAGAAAGATTGCATTAAAAGCCAGGAGAAGATCAGTGGCTTGGAGAGAACCATCAAGGCCCTGGAGTTCGTCCAGAGTGAGTCCAAGAAGGAGCTGGAGACCACCAAGAAGAGCATGGCGGAGGCAGAGGAGAAGACCAAGAAGGTCCAGGCTGAGTTGGCTTCCTGCAGGGTCTTGCTGGACGATACTCAGAGCGAAGCCGCCCGAGTCGTGGCGGAGAGCCTGAAGGTGAAAGAGGAGCTTCAGACCACCCAGGCTCAGGTCAGAGGTCAGCTGAGTCAAAAAGAGAAGGCGCTGGAGAGATGTGTGGAACAAGAGAAGGCCAAGCACCTGAAGGAGATCAGAAACATGGACGAGAGGTTGGAGGCCTTGCAGAAAAAGCAGGTGTTCGCGGAGGAGTCGGCACGAGATCTCCAGGAGTCCCTGCGCCAAAAGGACCAGGAAGCCAAACAGCTTCAGGGCAACTTGAACCACACCTTAGCCCAGCTGGCGGCCTTCAGCAGAAGCATGTCCTCCCTGCAGGATGACAGGGACCGGGTGATAGACGAGTCCAGGCAGTGGGAGAAGAAGTTCAGCGAGGCCATTGAGAAGAAGGAGCAGGAACTCTCTGACCGAGAAGAGGCCTGCGCTGCCTTGCAAGACCAGGCCAAGAAGATGGCTCTCCAGGTGGAAGACCTCCAAGGCCTCGTGGCCAGGTAAGACAGGGGTTGACCCCTTCCGAGGTTCCTCTGGGGCTCTTGGAACTTCTTCATAACTAGCAGGAGGAGAACTAGAGTATGTGCGCCAAGGGGAAGGACGCAGATCTCCTTACCCCCATTTCTTCTGTGCTCATTTCAGTGTGGGAGATAAAAGAGACATGGAGGTTGGATTTGAGTCTCTCCTCTTGCAAGCAGATTTTGTGCTGGGCCTTCTCTGTGGCACAGCTCACCATAATGTTATTGTGCCCGCCTGATGCTGTCTTCGATGTTGAAACCACCGGGTGGCTCAGGTTGTGGGTCAAAGGCTTCGAAATGTAGAGAGGTGTCCAGTTTCTCCTTGGGCTAACTTACTCTAGATAGATAAGAATTAAGAAGTAAATAGAGAGTGTGGGGTCCTTGGTGCTCTTTGAGCTTGGTTATTTTCCTGCAGACATTTCATGACCCAACTAGGTAACATCATCAGCGCTAGAAGGGAGGGGGGGTTGTGGAATGCATGAGAAGGAGGACAAGGACTGTGGGGTGCTTGGTGCACCCTGAGTTGGTTTTCTTGCAGATGCTTCACGACCCAACAAGGTTAAGATCATCAGTGCTACAAGCTTCTAGCACTGGTGATGTTACCTAGTTGGGTCATGAAATGTCTGAGGAAAATAACCAACCCCATAATCCTCTTCCTCCTCTCCACAAACCCCACTTCCTTCTAACACTGATGATATTCTCTAGTTGGGTCATGAGACGGCTGCAAGAAAACAACCAAGCTCAGAGAGCACCACAGAGCCCACAATTCAACCCTGAGCTACAACTATTCTCTTCTATTAGTAGGTAGAGACATGGCAAAAACAAAGGTCACTGGGTCATCAAGACTCAACCCCACCCTATTGGAGAAAGTCCTCCTTCACCTTAAACCCTTTCTTTGAAACTGCTCCTGGGCATGAGACATTTTCTCCCTGTCATTTGGTTTCAGAAGCTTTTTGTGAAGGGAGCTTGTTTCTTTCCTCTGCTTTTCTGACTCTCCATTGGTTCAGCCTCTGGATTCCCTCATGCCCTGCAGTTAAATATGGCCCAGCCGCCACCCTAACTTCATGGGAATATTTCCCAGAGCCCTTCCATGGTTCTGCTAGTAGCAGAGAACTCCCTTAGCACTTCGGGTGGCTGGTTTGGAAGGAGGGCAGTGAAGAAAAGTGAAAGGAACGTATATGGCAGGGGTGGTCAAACTCAAACCGGATCCGGCCTGCGGGGTGCTTAGATCTGCGGGGCCGCCCTGGAAACAGTGAAGGACCGGCCCACAGTGCCTCTGCCAGCGGAAATGGAGTTCGGGTTCCGTTTTCGTTGGCAGAGGGTTGCAGGAGGCCATCACAGCCGAAAACTGAGCTCGGGAGCCTATTTTCACTGGCAGAGCACTTGGACACAAGTGACATTGAGCTGGCCACGCCCCCCCCCGGCCACCCACCCCCCGCACACACACCCCGAGGTCAAACACAACCCCGATGCGGCCCTCAATGAAATCGAGTTTGACACCCCTGGTTATGCGGGCTCTTATCAGATTCTGCCATTTCTGCTTGCAGCTTGGAACGCAGCCAGTCAGCCCAAGAGTCTCATGCCCAGAAGGAGCTCCAGCACCATCAAGAGGAAGTCGGGTTGCTCCAGGAGGAGAAGCACAGACTCGGACTTCAACTGGAAGAGGCCCAGCGGCTACTGAGCAACTCCCAGAGCCAGGTTCTCCAGCAAGGAGGAGAACTTGGGTCTCTGAGAAAGCAGCTTGCCGATCTGCAGGCCTCCTTCGAAGACTGCGACCGGGTGCGTCTTGAGAGCTCCGAGACGGCGAAGAGCCACGAGGCCAGTCTTCAGGATTGCAGATTGAGTCTGGAGCAGCTGGCGGCTGATCTGCGGGCTTCCAAGGAGCTGACGGAGAGACTGCACAACGAGATGAGCGACAAGGAGCAGAAGATTGTCAGTCTTGTGGCTGCCAAGGAAGAGGCCGTAGCCGAAGCCCTGTTGGAAATCCAAGAGCAGCGCAAGGAAGATCTGAAGGAGTTGGAGAACCAGACGGCCATGGTTGAAGCTGAGAAGGTGGCCTTGGAGGCTGATAAGGCAAAAGCTGAGGAGAAAGTGAACAGTCTCGTGGAGAAGTTGAAAAACATCTACGAAAAGAGCAAGCAGCGCAAAGCTCAGCTAGATTCCTTCACCAAATCCATGTCTTCCCTGCAAGATGACCGGGACAGAGTCCTGGAAGACTATCGGCAGCTGGAGCAACGTCACCTGGCCGCCATTTTAGAGAAGGATCAGCTCATCCAGGAAGCGGCCGCGGAGAACAATTCCTTGAAGGAGCAACTTCGGAGCCTCCATGGTCAGGTGGACGACTTGCATGCAGAGAACGCCAAGTTGGATGCCGAACTGGTACGGTATCGTGAAGACCTGAATCAAGTCATCTCCATCAAGGACACTCAGCAGAAGCAGCTTCTGAAAACCCAGATAGACCGGATCCAGGCTCTGGAGAAGGAGAAGGCGGGTGTGGAAGGCCAACTGCGAGAGTCTGAACTTAGTTTGGCCAACCTACAGCGGACCGTGGAGGCCCTGCAGCTGGAGAAGCAGAGCCTGGACCAGGAGGTCAAGGCTCTCGGGTCTTCCCTCTCCCAGTTGCAGAATGAGATGCTGGTTCTGCGGGAAGGGGGCTCCATGTTGGAGCTGCAGCTGCAGCTGCAGGAGAAAGTGGATGAAATCCAGAGTTTGGGTGGGCAGCTGTCGCTGGCAAATCAGCAGGTGGTGGGCCTTGAAGAGGAGCTGGCTCGTCTTCATCAGGAGTTGCAGGACGCGGAAGCCAAGATGAAGAAAGAGCTCAAGAGCTTCCATCACGACACTGGACTCCTGCGGAATGAGACCGAGACAGCCGAAGAACGGGTGGCAGAGCTGGCCAAGGACCTCCTGCTGATGGAGCAGAACCTCCTTGTGGTCACAGAAGAAAACCAGGATTTGAAGGCCCAAATCCAGTCGTTCAAGAAAGCCATGAGTTCTCTCCAAGACAGTTGGGATCAGTCTCACGAAGAACGGCGTGCCCTGGAGAAGAAATACGCTGCAGACCTGGAAGAGCAGAGGCAGCTGGTTCAAAGCCTCCACCGGGAGACGCTCCACGCTCAGGAGACGCAAACAACCCTCGAGAAGCAGAGGGACAGCCTGACCTCCAAACTCGCCACTCTCCGAGACTCAGCGGAAGAGAAGGGCTTCTCGGAGAAGCTGGAGAAACTCAACCAGCAGCTTCAATCCAAGGACTCACAGCTTGCTCGCCTCTCGTCGGAGCTGGAGAGGGCCTCTGGCCAAGTGAAGGCCTTCTCGCAGGCCATGGCCAGCCTGCAGGCTGAGCGAGACCGTCTGCTGAGCGAGCTGGACAAAACCCGCAAGACGGAGGAGGTGAAGCTACAGTCGGCCGCCAGCGTGTCTTCCACTCTTGCCGAAACGTCGAGCCTCAAGAAGGCACTCTCGTCCCTGCAGAACGACCGAAACCGGTTGGTAAGTCTTCAATCTCTACTGTGTGGGCAAGGTAACAGAATAACAGAGTCGGAAGGGACCTTGGAGGTCTTCTAGTTCAACCCCCGGATGGTTCAACCAGAAGATGCTGGCATGTAACCCTCCACTAGCAGGAGAACCTGTGCCGTTTCAGACAAGTGGCTCTTCTCCAATCTCTTCTTTAAAACCCTCCAGGGATGGAGCCCCCACAACTTCCGTTCCACTGGTCGATTGTTCTCACTGTCAGGAAGTTTCTCCTTAATCCCAGCTTGCTTCTCTCCTTGATGAGTTTCCATCCGTTGCTTCTCGTCCTGCCTTCAGGCGTTTTTGAGAATAGGTGGAGGGTGAAATGTCAGCATCTCCTGGTTTCTGGATTCTTCCACCCTTTGGCTCAACATAAACCATCTTCAGTGTAAAGACAAACCATGAATGCAAGCAAGGAATGCATTTGTACTGTAGATGTACTCTTCCTCCTCTAGACATGTTGGGGCTGCCTATTTCTGTCCAAAACCATCTTGCAAGGAGGTTGCAGTAGGCAGGGGGAGCTCCAGTGAGGAAGCCCAAACTGATCGGTCCCTAGAATGACTTTCAGGGCTAAATGCTCAGCAACAGCACTGTAAAAATCATGCTGGGTGCAGATCAAAGGTCTGAGGATGTTCAGAATAGAATAACAGAGTTGGAAGGGACCTTGGAGGTCTGCTAGTCCAACCATTTCAGAAAACTGGTTATCCAATCTACTTAAAAACTTCCTCTGGAGCAACCTTGGCAACTTGAAGATATCTGGACTTCGACTCCCAGAATTCGCTGGCTGGGGAATTCTGGGAGTTGAAGTCCAGATACCTTCAAGTTGCCAAGGTTGGGAAACACTGCTCTGGAGGCAAGTAGTTCCACTGGTTGATTGTCCTCACTGTTAGGAAGTTTCTCCTTAATTCCAGGTTGCTTCTCTCCTTGCTTAGTTTCCATCCGTTGCTTCTTGTCCTGGTGCTTTGGAGACCAGGTGGACCCCCCTCTTCTCTTTGACAGTGCTTCAAATATTGGAAGACTGCTATCGTGTATCATTGTTATCATTGTTAAGATATGTGATATTATGATATAGTTACGATATGTGTATCATTGTTATGGTAGCGCTGCTACCAGAGCTGTCACCCCTAATCCTTCTCTTCGTTAGAGTAGACATACCCAATTCCTGCAACCTTTTGTGGAGATCTTTTGTGGTCCACTAGGTACCATCTTCAGGGCTAGCTCTGATGATGCTGCCTAGTTGGGTCATGAAATGCCTGCGAGAAAACCTCCAAGCTCAGAGAGCACCAGGGATCCTTCCGTTCGATCCTGAGCTGCTACAAATATTCTCTTCTCCGCCTGATGTCAGAATCTTTTGCGGGGGATCCTTTGTCCCTCGACCTGTTTTGGAGAAGCAGCCCATCTCGTTGGGAGTCTTGACAAGCAGGTTCTCCTCTCCTTGCTCTGCAGCTGGTGGAGCTGAAGAACCTGCAGCAGCAGCAGCAGCAGAATCTCCAGGCGGGGGTGGAGGCGGCCGAGATCGCCCGCTTGAAGGCCCAGCTCCAGCAGAAGGAGCAAGAGATGGAGCAGCAGAAGGAGCTCTTCCGGGGGAAGCTGAAGCAGCAGAGGACCTCCGTGGACCTGGAGCTCCAGCAACTCAGGTGGGGCCATGCAGGGAGCCCTCGACTTACGACCTTACGTGGGGACAGGAATTCCTTGTTTCTAAGCAAGGAGGGTTTTAACTGAGCCAACCTGTTTTGCCACGGTTGTTAAACATTGCAGTTGTTAATTGAATCAAGTTTCCCCCACTGACTTTCCTCCGTTCACTTTTGGGGCTGGTTTTTTTCAGGGAAGAAAAGGCAGGCTGGGAGCAGGGCAGGCGGCAGAGCCCATCCAGCAGCGCCCAGGCGGCAGAGAAGCCCCAAAGGGAGGTGAGTGAGGCAGTCCGGGAGGGCAGAAGGGTCACGCAGTGTGCGTATTTTTATTTTTATTTTATTTTATTTTTATTTTATTATATTATATTATATTTTTTTATTTTATTTTATTTTATTTTATTATTATTTTATTTTATTATTATTATTATTATTATTATTATTATTATTATTATTATTATTATTATTATTATTATTATTTTATTTTATTTTATTTTATTTTATTTATTTTATTTATTTTTTATTATTTTGTTTTGTTTTATTTTATTTTTTTATTTTATTTTTATTTTATTTTGTTTATTTTATTTTTGTTTTGTTTTTATTTTATTATTATTTTATTTGATATATGATATCATTTCATTATTTTGTTTTATTTATTTTGTTTTATTTTTTATTTTTGTTTATTTTATTTTTGTTTATTTTTGTTTTATTTTATTGTTTATTTTATTTGATAAATTTACACGCTGCCCATCTCTCCCTCAGTGACTCGAGGCAACTTACAACAGGCTAAAAAGGACAATATAAAATGTTAAAGCAACATGTATTAACCTTAAATTGGTGCTAAGCTAATGAGAAAACCAGAGCAGCTTCTTCTGCACTATCCGAGTGGTGAGGAGCCTGTGAGCTGGACCAATGGCTGAGCTTTTGAAGGCCCTGCTCTCCTCTTTTAAACGGGCCTGGCCCTCCGTTGGCAGTGGGATGGTTAACTGGTCAGTCAAGGTATTCTACCTGCAAGCAGAGGTGGGTTCCTCCCAGTTCGGACCGGTTCACCCGAATTGGTAGCAACCCACTGGTGACATCATGATGACATCATGGAACTGGTTCGGTTGGTGCCGGTCCGTGGACGCCGCCATCTTTTTTTTTTTTTGGGGGAAAATTTTTTTTTGAATTTTTTTATTTTTTTTCTTCTGAGCATGTGTAGAAGCTGAATTTCCGGCACTGCGCATGCATCGCCATCTTGTTTTTGGCTTTTGGGGAGGGGGGTGTTAATTTTTTCGGCCACTCGGGGCGGGAGGAAGCGAACCGGCAGTGAGGTAAGTTAGAACCTACCCCTGCCTGCAAGATCTCCCTCATGGATTCCTTATATTTTTATTCTGTAGCATTTGTCAGGTTTCTAATATTTCCTCCCCCCGACTCTGCTGCTATTTAGTGTAGAGTATTATCGGTAACAATTGACCTTAAATTAAATTTGTGTTCATCTCTCCCCCCCCTTTATCTTAAGAACAGATTTTGCAAGATTATAATACTTGTATTTATCTAGGATGCTAAAGTTGATATTTCTTTTTTTAACCGTATTTTGCTGGACGTCACACCACAGAGGCTGGGCTGACTTGTTCACATAAAACCCAAACCAGCAAATGGCTTTAGCACACTCTTATGGCCCTTCCTCAAAAAACCAACCAACTGCACAATTTTTATACATGCTCTTAGCATCTGTCTCACGTTTGGCCTCTGGACCACAACTCCCATCATTCTGTGTGTCCTGAGAAGGTTTGGAAGCCACCTGTGAAGCATCCCAGGCCAGAATGGATGGTGGGAGGATCTCGTTGGGCAAAATGTGGGCAGCAGCTGACTGGGCCTTTCCACAGGGGTCTTCGGAGATGACCGGCTCCAGCAGAGACACATCTGGCCAGATGGCATTCATGGAGGACTTCCAGGTCCAGCTTGGGAACAGCTTGAAGCAGCTTCATCAGAAGGAGCTACGCATCCAGCAGCTGAACAGCAAGGTGGGGCAGAGATCTGGGGTGTCCTTCTCTGGGGCAGGGAGATCTTTTCCAGGGGGTTAACTGTGGGGAGAAGATGTCCTTCCTGGGAAGCTGGCTATCTCCAGTCCAACCTCTCGTGGTGGTTCAAGGATCTTGATGTTGGGCTTGCATTGTGCTCCGAGTCAAGGGTCTCCAAACTTGGGAACTTGAAGACTTGTGTCATGTCCCGGTCGGAGCCTGAATCTGCAGGGGAAGATTTATTTTATTTATTTTTATTTAGACGCTCTTATAGGCCGCCCAATCCCGTGGGACTCAGGGCGGCGTACAGCATGAATAAGAAGCGTACATTTAAAAACAATAATCATAATTTAAATTAAAATATAATTAAAAAGAAAAACATTATAAACACAACATTCAGGGGGAATCTGATTATCCTATTCACCCCATCTGCCGGAAGAGCCATGTTTTTAAGGCTTTACGGAAGGCCAGCAGGGTGGGGATGGTCCGGATCTCTGGTGGTAGTTGGTTCCAGAGGGACGGGGCTCCCACAGAGAAGGCCCTCCCCCTAGGTCCCGCCAGTCGGCATTGTTTGGCCGACGGGACCCGGAGGAGGCCCTCTCTGTGGGACCTAACCGGTCTTAGGGAGGTATGTGGTAGGATGCGGTCCCGCAGGTAACCTGGCCCTGAGCCATGTAGGGCTTTAAAGGTAACGACCAACACCTTAAATTGCAACCGGAGACTAATTGGTAGCCAATGCAGCTGGCGAAGGAGAGGTGTTACGTGGGTGTATCTTGGTACACCCACTACAGCTCGCGCAGCTGCATTCTGTACCAACTGGAGTCTCCGGATGCTCTTCGAGGGTAGCCCCATGTAGAGCGCGTTACAGTAGTCTAGCCGTGAGGTGACAAGGGCATGAGTGACTGTGAGCAAGGCCTCCCTCTCCAAGTAAGGTCGCAATTGGTGCACAAGACGGATCTGTGCAAAGGTCCCCCTAGCCACAGCTGAAAGATGTTGATCCAATTTTAGCTGTGGGTCTAGGAGGACACCCAAATTGCGAACCTGTTCTGAGGGATTCAATTTTTCTCCCCCAAGAACCAAGGAGGGACAGTCGACATAGTCCTTGGGAGGCAATATCCAGAGCCACTCAGTCTTGTCTGGGTTGAGCCTGAGTCTGTTCACTCCCATCCAGACCCTCACATCGTCCAGGCAGCGGCACATTACATCAACTGCTTCACTGAATTGACACGGGGTGGAGATGTACAACTGGGTATCATCAGCATACTGCTGATACCTCACCCCATGTCGTCGGATGATCTCACCCAGCGGTTTCATGTAAATGTTAAACAGGATGGGCGAGAGGACCGAGCCCTGTGGCACCCCGCAAACCAGGGGCCTAGGGGCCGACCTCTGTCCTCCTGTCAACACCGACTGCGTCCTATCAGAGAGGTAGGAGGAGAACCACCGTAAAACAGTGCCTCCCACTCCCATCTCCCCAAGACGACGCAGAAGGATACCATGGTCAATGGTATCGAAAGCCGCTGAGAGGTCAAGTAACACCAGGATGGAGGAATAACCCCCATCCCGGGCTCGCCAGAGATCATCCATCAGCGCGACCAAAGCAGTCTCCGTACTGTAGCCGCGCCTGAAACCCGATTGAAAGGGATCCAGATAATCAGTATCCTCCAATAGCCGCAGGAGTTGGAGCGACACCACCTTCTCAACAACTTTACCCAAAAAGGGTAAGTTGGAGACTGGACGGAAGTTTTTTAAATCCGCTGGGTCCAGGGAAGGCTTCTTGAGGAGGGGCCTCACCACCGCAGCTTTTAAAGGCTGTGGGATGGATCCCTCTCTCAAAGAAGCGATCACAACCGCCTGGAGCCAGCCGCGTGTCACCTCCCTGCTGGCAGAGACCAGCCAGGAGGGGCACGGGTCCAATAAACAGGTGGAGGTGCTCATCGCTCCTATGGCCTTGTCCACATCCTCAGGAGTGACAGGCTCAAACTCGATGAGTTTGAAGATGAGCTGGAACTGGAACCAACGGAGATCGAGGGGGTGGCTTTGTTGGCTTGGGAGGAAAATGGGGAGGAGCAGGCCCAGTCAGGCCAGGGCCTTTCAGGATTGGGACGGCTTGTAGGCAGGGAGGAGGAGGAGGAAGGATGATCAAGAGAGGCTAAGCAGTGAACATGAGGGACAGAGTTCCAGCGATGAGCAAGGAACACCCCCTCCTGATCCTCGAGCATGGAGAGTGGAGAGAAGGTGAGAACAGCGCAGACTGAGCCGACTATTCGGTAGGACAGCACCCCACCCCTCTTCACAAGGCACACCTGGGGACCGAGACTTAAGGAGACGCTGTGGGGAGGAGCATTTCTCGGGAACAAACGCTGAATTCCTGGAGTGTTGAGTGCAGACGTTTGAAGTTTCCTGGATTTCCTGCTTGCTTCCTGGATTAATTACCTTGCTCTTTTGCTTCCTGGACTCATTGACTTGCCCTACTGCATTTCCTGCTTTGCAGCTGTTCTGCTCACAGCATTGGGCTGGAGGTGTGTGTGTGTGTGTGTGTGTGTGTGTGTGTGTGTGTGTGTGTGTGTGTGTGTGTGTGTGATCACTTTGCTCTGGGACTTGCCAGAAACGGAGCATTTGGGGAAATTTGGAGCAATAAAGGGGCGGTTTGAACTGTCAGCTGCCTTTGTTGCCTCAGTGCTGTGCCCCGGGTCATCACAACTTGTGGACTTCAACTCCCAGAATTCCCCAGCCAGCTATGAATTCTGGGAGTTGGAAGTCCACAAGTCTACAAGTTGCCATGTTTGGAGACTCCTCCTCTTTTAAGTCACGGCTTCTTTTAGCCATGGTTTGTTGAGGACCTCCATCGTTTGGGGGTCACACTAAACCCAGACCCAACGCAGCCAATATCATCACGAACATCTGTGAATCCAGTTAGCTGCCTTCAGGCCTCCATTGGGGTGTTATGCTGGCTTCCCACTGGGTGGGTGGGTGGGCTCTGAGATGCCCCCTCCCTCCCCCAGCCTCATCCTCTGGCTCATCTCTCCAGCTCTCGCAGGTCTTTGAAGAGAAGAACGCGCTCACCCTCCAACTCCGGGGGAGCAGCCGCAGCCTCCGCGAGAGCCACCAGCAGCACAGCGAGGCTCTGTCCCGTTGCGCAGCTCTCGAAAAGCAGCTGCAGGAATGGCAGGGTCCGGCGAAGACTGTGGTAAGGCCAGGGAAGAGAGTCTGGGGTCCTCCATCTCATGGCCCAACAGTGTTCCACCCGGGTCAGGAGGGGCAGAGTGGGGAGGCAGCCTCCAGGGTCCAGGCCTCTGCTCCTGCCCCCCCTGCCCCTCCGAGAGAGAGAGACCAGCTGCTTTGCGCATGGGGAAGGGGTCCTCATTTTCTGCCCCATGTGGAGAGAGCATCTGGTCTCCATGCGGCACAGGTTGCCTGGCGCAAGCCGGGGCCTCCGTCGGTCGAGTTCGTGCTCGACACGGTTGGACAGCAAAGGCAGAGGGAGCAGATGGGTGGGTGGGGGGCACATGGGAGCGCCATCTTCACGCCGGGTTTCTACCCTAGGGACCCCTCCTGACCGATGCCGCCCCCGGAGCCCCGCAGGAAAAAGATGAGACTAATGCACGGGAGCTGCAGGAGCTTCAGACGCAGTGAGTGTGGCGGGCGAGCGAAATAACTCGGGGGGGGGGGGTTTCCTGGGCCACCTGATCCCCTTCGCCCCAATTTTCCACCGACCTCGGGAGTCTCTGCTCCAGCCCCCCAGGTGTGACCCCAACGGAGGTATCGGGGGCAAGGAATCGGGGTCACTCACTAATAGCCGAAGCAAGCAGCTTTATTGGCCTCAGCCTATCCAGGCAGTCCTCAACTTACAACAGTTCTTTTAGTGACCATCCGAAAGTGACAACTGCACTGAAAAAAGTGGTCAGAGGTTTGGCAAGTGACTCGTATTTATGACGGTCACAGCGTCCCCGGGGTCCCCGCGACCACCTTTCTCGACCTGACCAGCAAAGTCAATGAGGGAAGCCGGATCCAGCTGAACGACCCTGTGACTAAATTAGCAAATGAAGTGTGATTCGCTTAACAAATGTGGTGAGAAAGGTCGTAAGAATGGGGCAGAATTCACTTAACGCGTGCCTCACTTAACAATAGAAATGTTGGGTCCAGTTGTGGTCGTAAGTTAAGGACTGCCTGTATTTAGAAGAATCTCCCCGGACTTCTTGCCTTCCCCTGGGAACCACCAAATAAAGCTTCATGGGCGATAGGTTGGGGGTAGCTTCAGACTTCTGCCTCTTGCAGCTACTCAGGGATTCAAGGCTACTTCCCTGCTTGACTCCTCCTTCCAGCCTGGCTGGCAGTTCTCTGACAGGAGGGTCTCTTCCTCTCTGCCTCTGATCCCTGAGCTGATCCCAGGGACGTCCGGGCTCGGTCTGCCTCTCTCTTTGAAGTGTCAGGGTCTGTCCTGGGGGCTGCTGCCCCCCGCCCCCCACCCCCGCCTCTCTCACGGGGCCTCTCCTTCCATTTCCAGGCTCTCGGAGGCCAAGCACCAGCAAAGCCTCGCCAGGCAGGGCCTGACCCAGCTTCAGCAGCTGCTGCAGGAGGAGCAGGAGAGGCGCCTGGCCGCCGAGGAGGCTTGCCTTGCAGCCCAGGAGCAGATGCGCAGGTGCTGGGCGGGGACTGGCCCCCTCCCTCCCTCCCTCCCTTCCTCCTGGCTGTTCCAGGGAACCCGTCTGAGGGGCTCCCCCCTCTGCTCTGGCAACCCTCGGCCAAGCAGGCGGCTCAAATCCATTGACTCAGTTGGTGGACGGACCCATCTTGTCCTGGTCCCTTTCCCTTGTCAGGGTCTTCCATTTCGGCGCCCTGGTGGTCTTGGCCCAAGGGAGGCGTTTCCGAGGCTGATCGGTGAGAGGGAGGAGGGGGACGCCCGGGAGGAAGGAGGCAGCCTGGTTCACTGGACCTTCAGAGGCCTTCAGAGGTGTCTCCTGGGTCCTCCTTAGGGGTCATGGAAGGTCGCTCACTCCCCAGCCAGCTGCGGCTCAAGGGGAGGGGTACTTTGGGTCTCTGGGGAGGGGTCTGCAAGGGGAGAGTTAATCAGGTCTCTGGGGAGCACCAGGTGGGGGAGGCCAGGGGCCATGGGTGGCCTCAGGGACAGGACCCTGATACCCAGGCCTCTTGCCATCCAGGTTGGAGTCCGAGGAGGATGCAGAGTCTCTGGAGACCAGCATTGCCATGCCTCCCAGCCCTGAACACGCCCAGCTGCTGGGCTCTGCGGAGAGCTCCTTCAGCAAGGTAAGGGGGCCACCGGGACCCCTCAGCCCCACTCTTGAGGGTCCCTGTGATGCCTATTGAGAAGGCAGCTCTCTTGAGTTTTCCCTTCCCTTCCCTTTCCTTCCCTACACTCCTCCCTCCCTCCCTCCCTCCTTCCTTCCTCATCCATCTATCCATCCTCCCTCCCTTTCTTCCTCCCCCTCCTTCCCTCTCTCCCACTCTTCCTTCCTTATAATCCATCCATCCATCCATCTCTTCTCCTTCCTTCCTTCCTTCCTTCCTTCCTTCCTTCCTTCCTTCCTTCCTTCCTTCCTTCCTTCCTTCCTTCCTTCCTTCCTTCCTTCCTTCCTCCCTCCCTCCCTCCCTCCCTCCCTCCCTTTCCTCCCCTACACTCCCTCCCTCCCTCCCTCCCTCCCTCCCTCCCTCCTTCCGCAGCCTGGGGATCCCAGAAATCAGGGCTTATCATGAACTTTCCTCTTCCTTTCACTCACAAACCGAGCGGAAAGTCCAGCTTCCCCTTTCTGGCGTGGACTCTCCCTCCAGTTGGAACGCGTCCATCATTTCCCTTTCCGCCTCTCTTGGGGGCTGCTGGGTGGGGGCTCTGGGGTCGAAACGCCGCCCCACCTTCCCTAATTCCTCTTTCCCTCCCGGTTCTCTCCCCCCCCACAGGCTCGAGGGGCCAGGGGTCTGCAGCGTGTCCTGCGCTCCCTCTTCTGCCCCCGGAGGCTCTTCTCCTTGCTGGCCACTGTCTACCTCTTTGGGATCCACGTCTTGCTTTTGCTCCACGCCGTGGGCCGCCTGTGAGAAGACCGGGGCACGGGAACTCGGCTGAACCGCGGACCCCGACACCTGGGGGACCCTGCTGATCTGGGCACGGGGGGGGGATGGTGGCTCCCAGCTCACCCACGGCCTGGTTGAGGCTGCCAGAGGTCGAGCGCAATCCTGGCTAGTTAAAGCAGGCGACGGCCTTTCTTAGCCATTGGCGATGCAGGGTTTGTGCAGCTCCTTCCAGGGAAGCGCCAGGGTTTTCCCGGCCTCGAATGCCGTCCAAATCGGGGTTGGCATCACTGTTGATTTGGGGGGCGGGAGCGGAGCCACAAAGATGCCCGCCTCCCATCCTTTTGGTGGCACTAATCATAATCCGCTACGGTGAAGACCAGAAATCTGCTCTTTTGGGACAGGGACCAGGTAGACTTGACTCACTTCTGACTGACGATTAAACATCAGTTTTCTCTTTTTGCACATTTTGGGGGCTGCTGTTTTAGCTCCCGGGGCTGGAAATATTGCCCCTGAGGCAGACTTCCCCAATCTTTCTGGATTTGGGGAGCAGCCCAGGGGCGAGGGGAGAGGGGATGGATCCGTGCAAGGGGTAGGAAAGCGCACGTGTGTGCACGCACCTCCATTTGTACGAGCAGCGGGCAAGCCCACACCCGTGCTTGCTCGCTGCTTGCACAAACGGAGTGTTGCACGCCCGTGCTCGCTGCTAACACAAGTGGGGATGCGTACCTGCATGCAGACGCTCGCCTGCCACTTCCGTTGCCCGGTTCCAAAGGGTTCAAGACCCGGTAGTGGGCTGCAGCCAGGGGGATGGGGACCCCTGCTCTGAAGGAAGGGGGGGATAACCCTGTCCTGTCCTGTTCTGGAGTCAAGAAAGGAGGAAGGGTCTGGGTTCTGGGTTCTCCCACTGCGCTCAGGAGGCTGGACAGGCCCTGACCATCCAGTCTCAGGACCTCCGGTGGTCAGTTAATGGAAGATGGTCCAGAGATCCCAGAGCCAGAAGCCACTTCCTCAGCTTGAAGGGAAAGGTGTGTGGATTATGGGTCAGGGGGTTCCCTTTCTGGGCACTCGAGAAGAAGAAAGGCTCTCCTGGTCTGGCCTAAAATCTGCTTTTCAGACCTCAATTGGCACTTAATGGGGATCCCCTCCCCATGGTCTGGGGGTGCCCTTTATCCCCCCCTCCACCCGGCCTTCTGGTTCTCTGCCACCCCTTTGTTGTGCAATAAAGATGTTTATTTTTCTGAGTGTCTTGAGTGCGAGTGGCGTTTTGTCCAAAGGTAATCGGGAGCTCCGGAATTGATGGGGGAGGTGTCTGCTTGCAAGAAGGTCATAAATTGGCCGTGACTCACTTAACGACTGCCGTATGTGAAGGACTACGACTAGTAAATCATCTCCTTTTAACAACCCCATAATCCCTTGCATCGGGGTGGAGTCTGGGCAACTGAACGGAGCTGAGTGTTTACTGGCCAGATGCCCTTCCTGTCGCCAATGCAGAGTTTTGTTCAGCAGATACAATCTCAACATGCCCAGAAAGAGAAATATCTGCCTCTACCTAGGATCGAACTCACAGCCTCCTGATTGTGAAGCGAGAGGTCCATCTCTAGGCCACCGCACCACTCGAGGACTACGACTAGTAAATGCTGGCTGGGGAATTCTGGGAGTTGTTGAGTTTGAGAAGCACTGCTCGGGCAAATTGCAAATCCCCAGATCTCTAGACGCAGGCCAGCCCTTGGGCCTCTGAATGTCACACCTCCCTTGGGGCATTTCTAGATCAAGCAGAATTAATTAATGATGTTGCTTTGAAGTCCTGCCCTACGCAATTATAGGGACATAATGAGGTCCCTCTTGAACTGCTGCAAAACCCAACATGGTATTGTTAATTCATTGGGAAGGCGTCTGCGCCACGCTTCCTCAAACTTTGATCCCCTGGGCAAAAGCATTGGAAAAATACAAGCCGATAAACAGTCAAAGCAGGGTTGGGTGTCCAAGCTTGGCTGCTTTAAGACCTGGGGGATTCTGGGAGTTGAAGTCCACAGGTCTTTAAGTGGCCAAGCATGGGCACCTCCCATCTAAAGGTAGGTTTTTCAGAAGGATTTTGGGTGGCCTGAAGCAATGTTGGGAACGAGCTGACTTTGGGAGGGGGGCAGCTTTCTCACCTGTGGGACAGGTAGCACCTGCAGGCAAGCCCTACACAGGTGAGCACATTGGCTGTGAAGAAGCACATTGTAAGCGGAAGATGCTTTGAGGTTCCTTGAGGTGCTTCCTAATTTTATTTTGTTTTTGCATCAAACCATTGCCTCTCTTGTTTGCTTCTGAACATGTGCAGAGTACACTTCCTATTTATTCATTAAATACATATGCCATTCCACCTCATTATTGAGCGACTCTAGGTGGCTCACAATGCCATATTTTTCCTACCAGATGCCATAGATTCGAAGGGCTTCTAGCCCTCTGCATGTGCTCAGACAACCTTTTTAAAGGTTCGCCCTTTGTGTTGCAAGGAGATGCCCTGGCTGTGTCCATCCTAAGCCTTGTAACAGAATAGCAAGAGTTGGAAGGGACCTTGGGGGTCTTCTAGTCCAACCCCTGCTCAAATGAGAGATCCTATACCATTTGGTTCAACAAATAGTCATCTTCAGTTCTTAGGTTCAATAGGAAAAAGTTGACAATCACACAATTAGTTGTCCTGTGCATCTGGCACACAATCTATTTCTGCTTCATTCCTACATACAAGACACATGAACACCATCAAAGAGTACATTTCATGCTGCCAAGCAACTGATCTTCCTAGTTGAAAGCAAAGCCATTTGGCCCACATCTGAGATCCATGTGTGGCAGAATGTCTTGCTGTAATGGCAGAGGAATAACAGAATAACGGAAGGGACCTTGGAGGTCTTGTAGTCCAACCCCCTGCTTAGGCAGGAAACCCTACACTACTTCAGACAAATGGTTGTCCAATCTCTTCTTAAAAACTTCCAGTGTTGGAGCATTCACAACTTCTGGAGGCAGGCTGTTCCACTGATTAATTGTTCTGTCAGGAAATTCCTCCTTAGTTCTAAGTTGCTTCTCTCCTTGTTTAGTTTCCACCCATCGCTTCTTGTTTTTTACTTGGCTTAAATGTATTTTAATGTTTTTTACTTGGCTGTTCACCGCCCTGAGTCCCCTGGAGAAGGGCGGTATATAAATTCAATTAATTAATTAATTAATTAATTAATTAATTAATTAATTAATTAATTAATTAATTAATACCCTCAGGTGCTTTGGAGAATTTGACCACCTCATTTATCTGAAATGGTACAGGGTCTCCTACTTGAGTAGGGGGTTGGACTAGAAGACCCTCAAGACCATGTTTCCAATTCTGGGACTGGACTACCATCTGTCAGAAATAGTGTAGGGTTTCCTGCTTGGGTGGGGTGGGGTGGGGGTTGGACTAGATGATCTACAAGGTCCCTTCCAACTGTGTTATTCTGAATATTTGGCTTCTTTGTGGCAGCCCTTCAGATATTACAATGTTCCTGTCATGTCACCTCTTTGGGAACGTGCAGGGATTTCCACCGCTCCCCACGTCTGGAGTGGGCTCAGATGTGACCCATGTGCTGGCTGGGCATAGGAGAGCTGAGTTTCCCCCCCTCCCCCACAGGCCATTGGTCGTCTTCTGCTGTGACGGGCCCAGGAAGAAGCAAAACCTTCCTGATTTGGTGAACTTCAAACAGGAACTTGGGTTTGCAAGTGAAACCAGGGTGGGGGGAGAGGAAGCCGAGCAGAGACGCTGCCAGAGGTGGAACTGAGGCTCCAGGCAAGGTATGGAGGCTTGAATGCGCAGCGCACGGGGGCTGCTGGGCGCTCACGGGTGAGCTGTGGGTGGGGATGGAGAGTCAACCTTGCTTGTTCCAAGACGCCCTGTGGTCCTGTCCATCTCTGGAGCTGGTGGGATCCCAGGAGGTTTGCTTCAACCTGGCAAGAGTGTGCAGCCATTTGAGCCCTCTTGAGCAGTGGGAAGAGGCAGCCACGGGAGAGCAGATTAACAAGAGTTGGAAGGGACTTTGTAGGTCATCAAGTCCAACCCCCGCCCACGCAGGAGGCCTTACACCATTTCTGACAGGTGGCAGTCCAGTCTCTTCTCGAAAGCTTCAGGTGATGAAGCTCCCACAACTTCTGAAGGCAACTTCTGTTCCGTGGGTTGATTGAGCGCATGGGGCCAAAGGGACTGAAAGGGCCCCCCTCCCTTGGCTCTTGGGCTTCTGATCGCCAGAGCGAGCTTGCTTGCTTCCTGTCTGCCTCCCCTCCCCTCCCCTCCCTCCCTCTCTCCCTCCCTCCCTCCCTCCTTCCTTCCTTCCTTCCTTCCTTCCTCCCTCCCTCCCTCCCTCTCTCTCTTTCTTTCTTTCTTTCTTCTCTCCCTTCCCCCAGATGTGGAAAGCCGTAGTAATAATAATAACAGAGTTGGAAGGGACCTTGGAGGTCTTCTAGTCCAACCCTCTGCTTACGCAGGAAACCCTACACTACTTCAGACAGATGGTTATTCAACATCTCTTTAGGGCTTGAACCCCTTTCCTTAAACGGTTGTTTGCTCTGCAACTGTGGTAGAGATGAGAGATGGAAACACAGCTAATCATCCTCCAGTCAGCCGGATGCAAGTCAAAAGGAAATGATCGTTCCGTTGCAAGCATTGTGCGGCACATGCAGCTCTTTGGCTGAGATCTCTGTGGGTTCATGCGCCAATTCAGCTTTTTCTGTGGTCACGACCACAAGCAGTGCAAGCCAGTATCCAAAGCCCCTCCTCTCCAAGTACAGGTGGGGGGGGGGTGCTTTTCAGCAGCCAAAGAAAAGCAACTGGAGGTTTTTAAGAAGAGACTGGACAGCCATTTGTCTGAAATGGTATAGAATTTCCTTCTTGAGCAGGGGGTTGGACTAGAACAGTGATGGCGAACCTATGGCACGCGTACCACAGGTGGCACGCGGAGCCATATCTGCCGGCATGCGAGCCGTTGCCCTAGCTTAGCTCCAACGCACTTGTGCACGCTGGCCAGCTGATTTACGGCTCACGCTGAGGCTCTGGGAGGGCGTTTTTGGCTTCTGGAGGGCCATCCGGAGGCATTTTCGCCCTCCCCAGGTTCCAGGGAAGCCTACTGGGCCCACCAGAAGTCGGAAAATGGGTCATTTCCGGCCTCCAGCGGCATTAAATTATGGGTGTGGGCACTCGTGCGTGTGTGATAGCGTGCGCACACACGCTTTCGGCACCCGAGGAAAAAAAGGTTCGCCATCACTGGACTAGAAGACCTCCAAGGTCCTTTCCCGCTCTATTCTGATTGATTGATGCATTGACATCCTTGTTCTGACCTAGGCTTCCTGATAAATCATAAAGCACAAACGTAGTCCCAAAAACCTCTTTTTATTTATTTATTTATTTATTTATTTATTTATTTATTTATTTATTTATTTATTTATTAGTGACATTTATATACCGCCTCACAGTGCAAGCACTCTCTAAGCGGTTTACACCAGTAAGCAATGTATATTTATATTGCCCCCAATAATCTGGGTCCTCATTTTACCTACCTCGGAAGGATGGAAGGCTGAGTCAACCTTGAGCCGGTGAGATTTGAACCGCTGACCTGCAGATCAGAGTCAGCTAAAGTGGCCTGCAGTACCCCATTCTAAGCGCTGCGCCACCTCGGCTCTTATTTTATTTCAATGGCTGTGAATTATGTTCATTCCCAGCCATAGTAAGTCCCAAACAATGTTATTTAGTTTGACAGAAGTCTGCAGAAGTCTTTTGGAAGAAGACTGATAAGTACCAACCTTTATCTCTCTTGACACGCTGCCAAAGACCTAATGGGCAAGGAGCTTTGCAAGGCCAAACAGAAACACGGAGTCAGAACGGAGCTGCTGAGTTACACCGACCAGAATTGAACCAAGTTGCTTCCTGCAACGAGCACATCCGTTTGCCCTACTTTTATGTCCTATGGGAGGGGCCAATCATCTCCAAGCCTTACTCCGGAGTAGCCCTTTTCTTCCTCAACTATTCTTGCCTTCTGGCAGCTCTGCGCATGCGCGCATTGGGAACAGGCTCCCCCTGTTCCTCTGCCTCGCTCATGTCAGCCTCTGGAGGCTCTGAAGTCAGCACAGATCTCCCAGATGGCCCGGGCTGGATCCCTGCCTCTGACACTGAGCCTTCTCCAGACTCCAGGCATGGCCCATGTTCCTCCCCAGCCTCCTCGCTGTCCGACTCTGCTGCCAGCTCCACAGGCTGCTGGCGGACCACAACACTCCTTGTGACCGTAATCCAATCCATAATTTGTGACGATGGCAAAGTGGGGGAACCACATGACTGTGCCCGATTGTACAATCTTTTTTTCTTTTTTTGGTGGCGGTCCTTAAAGAAAACCTCACAGTTATTAAGCGAATCCACTGTTTGCCAGGCTTTGGGAATAAATGCCCTTTTCCGGCAAGCATGTTGGTAAACTATCATTTTCACGGAAGGACGTTGCAAATGGTCGTAAGCCGGTTGCAAAGTGCCATAAACCTGGGCACGTGACTGCAGAGGGGGATAAATGTTGGGATTTCAAACCGGGGTCATAAGTAGCTTTTGTGGGGCTGTCGTAAATATGAATGGTTGCCAAGCAACCGGTCGTAAGTCGAGGACTTGCTATAATGCACAGCAGATCATTCCACACTCTGTGTTCCTGAGCATTTTTTTTAATCGTCCGTGGAAGGAAGAAGAGGGACCTTCTCATGTTTTGGGAATATGATGTGCACTGGCTTCAGCTATGCCGGGAGTCCTCGATTTACGACCAAAATTGAGCCCAAAATTTCCATTGCTAGGTGAGACAGTCGTTAAGCAAGTTTTGCCCCATTTTACAACCTTTCTTGCCACAGTTCTTAAATTACTGACACAGTTGTTAAGTGAATCACTCCCCCATGGACTTTTATTCATCAGAAGGTCACAAAAAGGGGATCACGTGACCCACACTGCGACTGTCGTAAATATGAGTCAAGGGCAAGTGTCTAAATTTTGATCACGTGACCCCGTGGACGCTGCAATGGTCGTAAGTGTGAAAAATGGTCATGTCCCTTTTTCAGTGCCATTGTAAATTTGTACAGTCACTAAACAGACTGTTGTAAGTCGAGGACTCCCTGTTCTGGTCATCAGCCATTTTGATGAATGTGTAATGGTTGCTGAAATCCCTCCATTTTGAAAAATCTCGTGCTTGATTTGGAGTCTTCCTTCCTTCCTTCCTTCTTTCTTTCCTTCTTTCCTTCTTTCCTTCCTTTCTTCCTTCCTTCCTTCCTTCCTTCCTTCCTTCCTTCCTTCCTTCCTCCCTCCCTCCCTCCCTCCTTTCTTTCTTTCTTTCTTTTTCTCTCTTTCTCTCTCCCTCCTTCTTTCTTTCTTTCTTTCTTTCTTTCTTTCTTTCTTTCTTTCTTTCTTTCTTTCTTTCTTTCTTTCTTTCTTTCTCTCTCTCTCTCTCTCTCTCTCTCTCTCTCTCTTTATTGCTCCCTCTCTCCCTCCTTCTTTCTTTCTTTCTTTCTTTCTTTCTTTCTTTCTTTCTTTCTTTCTTTCTTTCTTTCTTTCTTTCTTTCTTTCTTTCTTTCTTTCTTTCTCTCTCTCTCTCTCTCTCTCTTTATTGCTCCCTCCCTCCCTCCCTCCCTCTTTCTTTCTTTCTTTCTTTCTTTCTTTCTTTCTTCCTTCCTTCCTTCCTTCCTTCCTTCCTTCCTTCCTTCCTTCCTTCCTTCCTTCCTTCCTTCCTTCCTTCCTTCCTTCCTTCCTTCCTTCCTCCCTCCCTCCCTCCCTCCCTCCCTCCCTTCCTTCCTTCCTTCCTTCCTTCCTTCTTTTCTCTCTCCTCCCAGATGTGGAAATCCGTGGTGGGCCACAACGTGTCTGCAAAAGTGGAGCCCGAAGGAGATGATTGGGACACGGACCCGGATTTTGTGGTAAGTCCTCCATGCTCCCAGGCTGCTGGCGGCTCAGGAGCTCCAGACCCATGGGGCTCTGCCTGGCTCCCACAGGGATGGGCACAGCTGCATCCGAGGAGGCAGAAGGGCTGGTCTTCAAAGAGGCCAAGATGTTAATCGTGACAGTGCAGGGAAAACGCTGAGCCCTGTGGAGACCCCTGAAACATCCCCCTTCACCCCCCCTTCCCCAATAGAGAGAAGGGGTCAAAAAAAGAGAAATGAGGAACTTTAGAAAAGTGGTTTATTCATTCATTCATTTATTTATTTCAGGTAGTCCTTGACTTACAACCATTTGTTTAGTGACCGTTTGAAGAAGTTCCAATGGCACTGAAAAAAGTGACTTATGTCCATTTTTCACACTTACGACCATTGCAGCATCCCCGGGGGTCACGTGATCAAATTTCAGACACTTGGCAACTGGTTCATATTTATGACAATTGCAGCGTCCCGGGGTTGTGTGATCTGCTTTTGCGACCGTCTGACAAGCAAAGTCAGTGGAGAAGCCCGATTCACTTAACAACTTAACAACTGCAGTGGTTTACTTAACAACTGTGGCAACTGACTCACATTTATGATGGTTGCTGCGCCCCGGGGTCATGTGATCACCTCTTGCGAACTTCTGATGAGCAAAGTCAATGGGGAAGCCAGATTCACTTAATGTCCATGTTCCTAACTTAACAAGGGCAGTGATTCACTTAACAACCGTGACAAGAAAGTTCGTAAGGTGGAACAAAACTCACTGAACAGCTGTTTCACTTAGCAACGGGCTCAACTGTGGTTGTAAGTCACGGGTTACCTGTATCACTTTTATATAGCCACCAATCTCACCTATGTGACTCTGGTGTACCACAAAATGCAAACATTAAAAATCATACCGTAACAATAAATATTAATATAAATTAAAAAGACTAGGAGGGAACTTCTTGCTGTTGTGTACAATTGCAGCCATCTTAGCACTTCTTCAGTTCCTGGAGATCCCAGAGGCTGCAGGCATGGCCCATTTTAAAGGACTTTCAGAAGGTTGGTGGAGATGGAGGCAACCCAGGGGTGGGTTCTAACTTACCTCGCTGCCGGTTCGCTTCCTCCCGCGCCTTGTGGGCGTGCCTCGTGGCAAATATGTGCAGTAGCAAAATATCCAATTTTTTTAAAAAAGCAGAAAACAAGATGGTAACTGCATGCACAGTGCCGGAAACTCAGCTTCTGCACATGCTCAGAAGAAAAAAAATTCAAAATGTTTTTTTAAAAAAATTCAAAAAAAAATTCAAAAAATTTCAAAAAAAATAAAAAAAATTCAAAAAAAATTCAAAAAAAAAAAAAAGAGAGATGGCAGCGCAAACAGACCGGTACCGACTGAACCAGTTCTGTGACTTCATGTGATGTCACCAGCGGGTCGCTACCAGTTCAGCTGAGCCGGTCCGAACCGGTCCGAACCCACCTCTGAGGCAACCTGATCTTGGGGAGATGATGTTCCATGGATGGGCACCAGGACCCCCTCTCCTGAGTCCCACCAGGTGTAACTTCTTATCTCCTCTTGTTGACAGAACGACATTTCGGAGAAGGAGCAACGGTGGGGGGCTAAGACAATAGAAGGCTCTGGCCGTGCAGAACACATCAAGTGAGTAGCTTCTTAATCCCATCTTCCCTTTCATCTAGACTTCAATTTCTGCTGGGCCAAAAGTAGGCCTGTGACCCTCCCCCATAACCCTTGGCCCCAGGCCTCGAGGTACGACCATAATGGAGCCCAAAGCCACGTTGGAAGGAGGGCCTTACTGTCTCACACATGTTGGAAGATGAGTGGGGAGCTGGACTGAGGTTCTAGTTGGACTTCTTCTCTTGATGGTTACCATGGCAGCATCTGCTTCTCGCAGGAAAAGGAAGTGCTGTCCTCACCCAGATGTTGGCCAAGTCTTTTGGAGGCCAACTACAGAGAAAGACAGAGCTACTAGTGGGAGCTGGGGCCGAGGGAACTAAGAGCAGTGTTTCTCAATCCTGGTAGCTTGAAGATGGAGATAAAAGGGCTGAGAACAAGAAAAGAGGAGTATAAATTACAGGCATTTGCCGATGATATGACATTTATAATTGAAGACCTATTGGAAACAGGGGAAACATTAATTAGAGAAGTACAGAAATTTGGAAAGGTAGCAGGGCTAAAAATAAATAAAAATAAAACAAAAATAATAACTAAAAATCTTACACAAGAGCAAAATAAAGAATTAGAAAGAAGATTAGAATTCCAAATAGTTAAAAAAGCAAAATACCAAGGGATCTGGCTGACCGCAAAATGCTCCTCCATAAAAGAAGACAATTATATGAAATAACTATCACAGATTTGAAAAGATTTGGAAAACTGGACAAAATTACAGTTATCACTAGTAGGAAGAATTGCCACTCTCAAAATGAACATATTACCCAAAATTCTATGCTTATTCCAAACAATTCCAATAAAATTAAATAAAACTTTTTTTGAAGAATTAAATAAAATAAGATTAAAATTCATATGGCAAGGGAAAAAGTCAAGGATAAAATGTAAATTACTACAGGATTCCAGACTGAGAGGGGGCTTTGGCCTTCCAGACTGGGAACTGTATTATCAGGCGGCCGCAGCAACATGGATTAGAGAATGGGTAATGTTAAAAAACAAAAGAATATTAGCAATTGAAGGACACGATTTACAACGGTGTTGGCATGCATTCCTGTGCGAGGGAAAGGATAAAACACAGAAATATTTCCACAGGCACCAGGTGAGAGATGCATTATTTGAAGTTTGGAGGAAAATTAAACAAAAAATTTACATAAAAATTCCGAGATGGGTTTCAACTATGGAAGCATTGGTCTATCCAAATACTACAGATTTAAATAAGATAGTAACCTATAAGGAATTGCTAGATAAACAAGGAACTTAAAATCAAACCAGGAACTGCAAACACAGGGAATTAAGATAGACTGGTGGCCTTACCTACAGATACAAACAAAATATAAAAAGGACTTGAAACAAGAGGGCTTTCAAAATGAGCAACAAGAAATCGACAAGACACAGAAGAAAAAATGATAACTAAGGTATATAATTGTCTTCTAAAACGTAAAATGGAGAAGGAAGTCGTAAAAGAATCAATGATAGCATGGGCCAAAAACTTTGGGTACAACATCGAATTAGAGTATTGGGAACAAATTTGGAACAAAAATTACAAATTGACAATGTCGGCCGCATTTAAAGAAAACACATATAAAATGTTTTATAGATGGCATCTACCACCAGCGAGATTGGCCAAAATGTATCCATCTGTATCGCCTAATTGTTGGAAATGTAATCACACACAAGGGACATTCTACCACATGTGTGGACATGTCCCAATGCAAAGAAATATTGGGGGGAAATTAAAAAATGGATAGAGGAGATAACGGAACAGAAAATTGAGATGAGACCAGAACTATTTCTTCTAGGAATAATAAAAGAAAACATGAGAAAGGAAATTTACTATATTATTCAACATATAATTACCGCAGCGAGAATCACATTCGCCCAAAACTGGAAGAAAGAAAAAATACCCTCGAACACAATGATTATAAAAAAGGTGCCAGAATGCGCAGAGATGAGTAAATTAACAATGGAATTGAGAGAGAGAGGAAACAATGTATTATAAAATATGGAATAAATGGTATGATTGGCTTGAAAGGGATAGTAAAATTAATGTGTAAAGTAATATAAAATGATGTATCAAAATAAATGTAAATGTAAAATGTAAACAGATGTAAAGTAATATACAACAAGTATAAAATTGTAAATAGAAATAAGAATGTTTAAGTTAAGAATAATAGCCTTAGATATGGAAAATGTAGAATGAAGAAGATACTTCTGATAGTGACAAGCTGCATTAGTGAAATTATGTTTTGTCTTTTTAATGTGAAAAACTCAATAAAAAGTATTTTAAAAAAAGAAGAAGATGGGTGGACTTCAACCCCCAGAATTCCCCAGCCAGCTGAGGAATTCTGGGCATTGAAGTCCACACAATACTGGCAAAGGAAGTCTACCCATCTGCAAGCTACCAAGATAGAGAAAAACTAAGAGGACTAGCAGCTTTGTTGACTTTGAGCAATGGAGCTCATGTCAACAAATGAAAAGTGTTATTTTGGGACTCAGCTCCCCACCCCAGTGTCTGAATTTGGGGACCAGAAACCACTAGAAGGAGAAAGAAGAACTTCAGAACTTCTTGTTCTCCATCCTGTTCCACACATTTGAAGACTCACAGCTCAGATCCTTGCACAAGACTTTATCCTGCCCTTTCCTGTTCAGAGTCGTTGGATAACAACACCCATCTTCCTCAAACAGCATGGGATTTGCAATCCAACCCCGAAGGCACTAGGTGGGAGAACCTGGTGGGCTTCCTCCAGAAGGACCAGGCTGTGCTTCAACTTGACCATAAGGTTCTTCGGCGTGAATGGAATCCTGTGACCCACAATTGATGTTGCTTCCTTGTTCTGTCCTCCAAAAACTGAGGAAGTGATGCTCTTCCTCTTTTTCAGACAACTTTTGTGTCTCTTATTTATGTATTTATTTGGAAAAAGGCAGAAGTGCTGCTTGTCTTCAGCTTGGATGACATCAGAGTCCTTGCATTTGCTGACCTTTTCTCTCCTTTCAATTCCCCCACTGAGATTCCTCCTGACTTATTTTATTTACTTATTGATTAAATTTATACACTGCCCATCTCACTATCAAGAGGAGATTCCAGGCAGCATACAACCGTATAAAAATGACAATATACTGTAAAACATTGTTAAATGTTAAACATTAAAATTAATCAACGTTAGCTAAGATACGAACCCCTGGGGTTCTTGGTGCTCTCTGAGATTGGTTGTTTTCTTGTGGCTGTTTCATGACCCAAATTAGGTAACACCATCAGTGTGAGTGGCAAAGTCCCCTCCCTTCTAGCACTGATGTTGTTCCCTAGTTGGGTCATGAAATGTCTGCAAGAAAACAACCAAGCTCAGAGAGCACCAAGAACTCCATAATCCTTCTTCTCAGCTCCTTCTCATCCATTCAATAAACCTCCCTTGGACTGATGATGTTACCTAGTTGCATCACAAACCATCTATGAGCACCAAGGACCCCACAGTCCTCCTCCTCCTCCTCCTCCTCCTCCTCCTCCTCCTCCTCCTCCTCCTCCTCCTCCTCCTCCTCCTCCTCCTCCTCTCCAAATCCTGCTATTTGATGTCTCTTTTCAGCATCCACCAGCTCAGAAGCAAGGTATCTGAGGAACATGAAGTTCTCAAGAAGAAGGAGCGGGAGACGGCACCCAAAGCTTCCTATGGCTACGGGGGCAAGTTTGGAACCGAGAAGGACCGTATGGACAAGGTACAAACTTGATGTGGGGCTCTGTTCTCCCCCCCTTCTTTTTTTGAAGTTCTCAGCTGATCTCCACTTGGTCTTTCGCACAGCTGCTCTTCTGCAGGGCAACTTGACCTTCTGGAGACCTTGTCCAAATAACAAGTGTGCCAGGAGATAACCCTGGTTTTTCTTGGTTCTCCAGAGTGCCCTGGGCCACGAGTATGTTGCCGAGGTCGGCATGCACTCTTCCCAGACAGACGCAGCCAAGGGTTTCGGTGGAAAGTACGGCATTCAGAAGGACCGAGCAGATAAGGTTGGAGCCTACTATTTTTGTTAAAATGCTTATGGTAGCATGAAAGGGAAGTGATGAGGTTGCATGGTTTAACTTCTTTAAATGCATTTGACTCAATGGAATTTTGCAGTCAACATTCTTTGGGGTTGCAGTCACAAATGGGGCTTTCTTTGGAAGTTAGGGGTCAGCTCTTTAGTGTAGCTCAGGCAAGAAGCACCACCATGGGTGCTAACACTATTGTAAACTTATAGTAACAGAATCTTGCAGGTCTGAAAGTACTATACATCTTTCCCTCTCTCCTTTATGGTGGAAGATACTAGGGAGGGTTTCTTCCATTCCTTCTGTGGGCTCAGCTTCCTCCTCCTCCTCCTTTCCTGACATTAGATGACTCCCAACATCCCAAATAATTGAATGTAATTTTATTTATTTTCCAGCCCCCTTCCTACCCTCCCTCCCTCCCTCCCTCCCCATTTTATTTTCTTCCCGCTCAACATTATTTATTTATTAATCAAATTTATATCCTGCTCATCTCACTAAGGGACTCTGGCTGGTATACAATAAAAACAACAACAACAAATACATTGAGGGCAGGCTACTGTTTGGTTGATTATTTTGAGTCATCAAGTTACTGTTGATTCCAAGTGACCAATACAATTGGCTACAATTATTCTGAGGGGGGTGTCTGTATAATGTCTCTCACTTTCTCTTCCCTGCAGTCTGCACTTGGGTTTGACTACAAGGGAGAGGTAGAAATACACACCTCCCAAAAAGGTAAGTTTTGAGACAACCCACCCCCAGGTTTCTGGGCATTCCCCCCAATGCTTTCTCCAGTTCCCATAGCACATTCCCCAGTAAGAAGGGACCAAGGATACCAATTCATTTTCACCGATGCATCGACCTCTTCCCAGGGGTGATGCACCCCAGATTCCTATTCTGGTGCTCAGTCTCCTGGGACCCTGAGAATGAAATGAGGGGGTTTGGAATGCCAACTTTTCAGGCCACCCCAAAGGTGCTTTTTCAAAAGGCAACTGGACTTCCTTGTTTTTCCTTGAAGAGGTGTTGCTTCTCATCCAAGAAGCTTCTTCCGTTCTGACTGAATGGTGGGGAATGGAAGGATTTATATTCCTTGCAGTCATCTGGTCATTAGTCCTCTCTCTGAGAATACTCCTTCCATTCCCCCACCATCACCATTCAGTCAGAGCTGAAGAAGCTTCTTGGATGAGAACGTGAAATGTCTTCAAAGAAAAAACAGCAAAGTTCAGTTGCCTCTTGAAAAAAAGCACCTTTGGGACAACCCATGACCTGGAGGACTGAGGATCTCCATAGACTTTCAGGCCATCCATGGGATCAACCTTCTGAAGAATGTTGTGTTCTTCCGCTTCAGACTATGCCGTTGGATTTGGTGGGAAGTATGGCGTTCAGAAGGACCGTCAAGACAAGTCCGCCCTGGGTTGGTCCCACAAGGAAGAAGTCAAGCCCCATGAATCTCAAACAGGTCTGGAAGCTACAAGTCAACCTTGGTTCATCTCAATGAAATCTCTCATGGCTTTCTGAAGAATGTTGTATCCTTTCATTGCAGACCATGCCGTTGGATTTGGTGGGAAGTATGGCGTGCAGAAGGACCGTCAAGACAAGTCTGCCCTGGGTTGGTCCCACAAGGAGGAAGTCAAGCCCCACGAATCCCAGACAGGTCTGGAAGCTGCAAGTCAACCTTGGTTCATCTCAATGAAATCTCTCATGGCTTTCTGAAGAACCTCATGTTCTCCCATTGCAGACCATGCCGTTGGATTCGGTGGGAAGTATGGTGTGCAGAAGGACCGTCAAGATAAGTCTGCCTTGGGATGGGCCCACAAGGAGGAAGTCAAGCCCCATGAATCCCAGACAGGTCTGGAAGCTGCAAGTCAACCTTGGTTCATCTCAATGAAATCTCTCATGGCTTTCTGAAAAACGTTGTGTCTTCTCATTGCAGATCATGCCGTTGGATTCGGTGGGAAGTATGGTGTGCAGATGGACCGTCAAGACAAGTCTGCCTTGGGATGGGCCCACAAGGAGGAAGTCAAGCCCCATGAATCCCAGACAGGTCTGTGGAAGGAGATGGGGCTGGGCAATCTCTTAGAAGAGCATAAATATACTACAGAGAAACCCTGTTCTGTAATCTTTTAGCTAAAGATCACAAGATCCAGTTACTCTTTTGCAGGTTCAAGCTTCCAGGTTCTTCTCCAGAACTTGAAAGAGATGGTGGTGTTGCTGCCCTATAGGGGACAACCAAGAGTAGCAGACTTTTGGCAACCTTCCTTATTATTGTCAAAGGTCCTATTTTTTCCCTCGTTTCTCAGCTGTGTGTAGTTGTGTATATTTGAGGGGCCGCCACAAAGTACACAGGGCCAACCTATTCTCCAAAGCACTTGAGGGCAGGACAAGAAGCAATGAGTGGAAACTAATGAAGGAGAGAACCAATCTAGAACTAAGGAGAAAATTCCTAACAGTGAGAACAATTAACCAGTGGAACAGCTGGCCTTCAGCAGTTGTGGGTGCTCCATCACTGGAGGTTTTCAAGAAGAGACCGGACAACCATTTCACCGGGATGGTATAGGGTTTCCCGCTTGAGCAGAGGGTTGGACTAGAAGATTTCCAAGGTCCCTTCCAACTCTACTGTTCTGTTGTTATTCTGCTATTTGCATCTACAGTAAAGAGGCAGGTGGCATCTGAAGAACTCCACCAGAACACCAATTTTAGCCACCTTAGTTGTGTCTCTGCCTTTCTGAAATCTGTTGTATCTGCACAGCTTGTTTAGGCAGGACAGTGGTGGTACAGAAAGACTCAATCACACTCAATCTAACCCGAGTTGGATACTTAAGAAGAAGTTCAAGCCCATGAGTCCTAGAGTGGGATTAGGGAAGGAGATGGGATGCATTATGAAATCTCCAGTCTACTTTTAATTGTGCTAAGTGGTCTTGGTGTGTCAACATGCACAATAGGGTTATATTTCTTAGGTGGTTACTAGTGTTTAAACCATCAACTTCATCATAGGACCCAGGGCCAGCTTTTTCAAGGTTCTCAATCATCTGGGGTATGGTTTCCCCAAAGGTGTTTTTCCCAAAAGGCAACTGGACTTCCTTGGTTTTTTCATTGAAAATGTTTACCTTCTCATCCAAGAAGTCTCTTCAATTCTCCTTAGTTCTGAAGACCTGGAGGATCTTCTTGGATGAGAAGCGAAACATTTTCAAGTAAAAAAAAACAAAACCCAAGAAAGTCTAGTTGCCTTTTGGAAAAAGCACTTTTGGGACAACTCTTTCAATGCAGCGTCAAGCCCCTTCGGACAGCTGCACAGACAACTGAGAAGAAAGGCCCTCAAGCTCCGGACTTCTGAGTTCAACTCATGCTTCTACCTTCCATAAAAAGTTGGCTGTTTTCTCTCTTGCAGACCATTCTCAAGGCTTTGGAGGCCGTTATGGGGTGCAGAAAGACAGAGTGGACAAGGTAAATGGAGGTTGAACCTGAAGTGGGCTCAGCTGAGTTTTGATGGTTGGAAGAAGATGCTCAGGACGACAGGAGCCTACTCAAACTCTCTACCAGGAAGGCTTCTAATTTTAGCCCCGCTGCTTGATTTTATTCTCCTGATAGCAAGGTTTCAGGAGAAGCTTCGCCAATCTTTTCCCCTGCAGATATGTTGGACTACAACTCCCATTCATTAGAGCCAGGGTGTCCATAACTTCCTCCTACCCTTTGGTAGTGGACTTATGCTACCCCAGGGGTACAGAGGGAAGTAAAAGAATGTCGAGATGTCGTCCACTTCTGCATGATGGAAGCCCCACTGCTTGTTGAATGTCTGTCTTGCCTGGGGTCCATGTAAAATCTGTGGGTCTGTGATTGAGCTCTATGTTGGCTTTTTGGGACCCTCTGCAACTACCGTTGTTGTTCCATTCTTAAAGTGGTGCCACTAAGCTGCATTTCCAACCTGACCTAAAAGGGAAAACAATCTCCTCCCTGCAAATCCTCCTCCTTCTAGCATGGATGATGTTACCTAGTTGGGTCATGAAACATCTGCAAGAAAGCCACCAAACTCAGAGATCACCAAGGACCCCACGGTCCTCCTGCATCTCCTCCCCCTTCTGTCCATCTACTTTGCAAACTCCCCTCCCCTCTAGCATTGATGATGTTACCTAGTTGGGTGATGAAATGTCCGCAAGAAAACCACCAAGCTCAGACAGCACCAACCCTGGGCTACAAATATTGTCTTTTATCGGTTTCCCTTGACTTCTCTTGCAGAGTGCTGCTGGTTTTGGTGAAATGGAAGCTCCCATTTCCTCATATCAGAAGACAAAACCTGTGGAAGCTGGTAAGTTCATCCATGGGCACCTGGGAAGATCCCACAGAGAGCAAAAAATGCCCTTTTCGCATCCCTGGCAAGACGTACATGGATGTGGAATATGGAATCAATTCTGGGAGTTGAAGTCCACAGGTCTTAAAGTGGTTTAAGGGAGAGACTGGATGTTTCATAGCGGTCTTCTGAAGACCAGTCAATCAGAGAACCTACACAATCCCACCAGGGACAATTCCGTGTCTCCTTTTGATTGGAGACGGAGGAAGCTTCTTCTCACAATTCTGAAGCCCCTCTGTTGACCTTCTCATTGGAAACAGCTTCTGCTGGGATGGGCAACTTGAGACAACGTTTTGAAAACATGGCCAAGACTGCAGAGGAAGAGAACAAGAAGAAGGCAGAGGAGGAACGAACCCGTCGCCAGGCCAGGGAACTTCAGGAAACCCAAGAGAAGTCAAAGGTGAGGATCTTGAGTCTTGACTAGGTATGTTCTCCATCAGTCGACTCAAACCAGGTTTAGGGTCAATCTCTGGGGTTAAGTAAGTCCTTCTTGGTTTAGGATTGTTGCTAAGTGTTATCACAACTTCACAGAAGTGAAGCTGATTTTCATGCATCTGGGCCAGTTAGCCCAGATGTGTCTTCATCTTCACTCCATGAGTAGACATCTCTGTATAGGTAATCCTTGACGTACGGCCACAATAAGGCCCAAAATGTCTGTTGCTAAGCGAGATGGCTGTTTAGTGAGTTTTGCCTCATTTTACGATCTTTCTCGCCACACTTGCTAAATGCATCATTGCAGTTGTTAGTCACACAGTTGTGAAGTGAATCTGGCTTCCCTGTTCACTTTGTTGGTCAGGAGGTCGTAAAAGGGGATCACAGAACCCCGGGACACCTCAACCGCCATAAATATGAGTCAGTTGCCAATCGGCTGAATTTTGATCATGTAACATTCATGTAACTGCAACGGTGGTAAGTGTGAAAAATAATCACAAGTCATTTCCCCCCCAGTGCTGTTGTATCTTCAAATGGTCACTAAATGAATTGTTGCAACTTGAAGACTACCCATACTCTTGAACCAATCAGAATAGAGCTAGAAAGGACCTTGAAGTCTTCTAGTCCAGTGTTTCCCAACCTTGGCAACTTGAAGATGTCTGGACTTCAACTCCCAGAATTCCCCAGCCAGTGAATGCTGGCTGGGGAATTCTGGGCGTTGAAGTCCAGACATCTTCAAGTTGCCAAGGTTGGGAAACACTGTTCTAGTCCAACCCCCTACTCAAGCAGGAGACACCATTCCAGACAAGTGGCTGTCCAGTCTCTTCTTAAAAGCCTCCAGTGATGGAGCACCCACAACTTCTGGTGGCAAGTTGTTCCACCAGTTAATTGTCCTTGCTGTTAGGAAGGTTCTCCTTAATTCCAGGTTGCTTCTCCCCTCAGATTAGTTCCCATCCATTGTTTCTTGTCCTATACCCTGAGGTGCTTTGGGAAATAAGTTGACCCCCTCTTCTTTGTGGCAGCCCCTCAAATACTGGGATACTAAGCCATCTAAGGGAGTAGTTGAGGCCAACAAATTCCAGAAGACCAGGTAACCTCTACCCTGAAGGACCTTATCAGAGACATCCCCGTCTTCATGGGAATGGGAATGTTTCTTTGGAAAACACATGGGCACTTAGTATTCTTTGTGTTATCAATTTCTTCTGCTATGGAGGGAAACCAAAGAAAGATTGGCCTGCAGGAACACACTGCTGAATGTCTTCCTCCTTTAAGGAAATGAAGAAGAGCGAAGAGCGAGATCGGAGCCCTCCATCGGTGCCTGGACTGACACCCCGAAAGGGCAGCCTGCCCCCTCTGCCTCCCCAACTCCAGGTAGGGAGACCGAATGAGTAATGTCTGAATGTGAATTCTCGGGTACGACGTTGCTGCCATCAAGGGGAACATGCTTGCAGAGCCCTTGGTTTCCAGACAGCTTCTGTGCATCTGAGGGTTCCCTGGTGCTCTCTGAGCTTGGCTGTTTTCTTGCAGACATTTTGTGACCCAACTAGGTAACATCATCAGGGCACCAGTGCAAGAAAATAACCAAGCTCAAAGACCACCCAGGACCCCACAGTCCTCTTCCTCCTCCTCCTCCTCCTCCTCCTCCTCCTCCTCCTCCTCCTCCTCCTCCTCCTCCTCCTCCTCCTCCTGCATGCCTCAAACACCCACCCTTCTAGCTCTGATGATGTTACCTAGTTGGGTCATGAAATATCTGCAAGAAAATAACCCAAGTTCAGAGACCACCAAGGACCCCACAGTCCTCTTCCTCCTCCTCCCCCTCCTCCCCCTTCTTCTCAATTATGGTCATAAGTCAAGGATTACCAGTATCATATAGTATGGACTGTTGCTCTCTGTCATTATGAACAAATGATTGTCCTAGGTGGGTGTCCCATCTAGTCAAATTCTGCATCCTCCAGAAAAAAGTAGCCTTGATGGGAAGCGAGTTTGTTGAGGGACCTGTTTCTTCTTTTTGCAGGAAGAAGAGGAAGAGGAGGAAGCCCCTGTTCTTCCTCCACGAAGCCTGGACTTGCAAGGTGACCCCAGAAAGCTTCCTCTCCCACCTTCTGGCCACCAGGAACAGGAGCAGCCCATCTATACGGAAAGCGTCGAGGGTGGAGGTGATTATTTTATTTATTTTATTTATTTTGTCAAGCGTGTATAAGATTACAGACAAAGTATGAACATTAATACGAATATATAAAAGTACAAGCATGGCTTTGAATACATGGTATTTTACAAAATACATGGGGACTTTAGGACAGGGATGGTAGGCATGCTAGTGCGCTTATGCACACCCCTTACAGACCTCTTAGGAATGGGGTGAGGTCAATGGTAGAAAGTTTTAGGTTAAAGTTTCTGGGGTTTGGGGAAGAAACTACAGAGTCAGGTAATGTATTCCAGGCATTGATCACTCTGTTGCTTACGTCAATTTTTTTGCAATCAAGTTTGGATTCATCATTACAGTCTTTATTGTTAGGTCCTTTTAGTGGTGGGATGGTTCTCGTCTCTTTAAGTTTGTTGTTTACGAAATTGTAGAATGCACAGTTGGATTTCGTGCGCAGGAGGTTTTCCTCTTGATTGATATGATAATTGGTGCATTCAGTCTTTATTTGTTGGCATAAGTTTTTGTAGCGGCTTTTGAAGTTGGCTAGGTAGCCAGTTTTGTTTTTTCGCCAAAGAGATTTTTTTTTGCTTGGAGCTTCCTTATGGGTAGTTTGTTTTTCCTGTTTTTGGGAATTATTAGTGGTACGTATAGTTTAAATGACTTTTTTGACTTCAAGTAGGAAAATGTTATAATGGTCTTCGGCAATAATTTAGCCAGTGAATAGGGATTGCCAATCAAGAGTTGAGAGGTCAGTGTTTATGAGATCATAGTTGGCTTTTTTTAAAATTGTAACATTATGATTTTTGTAAGGGTGTATGTTGAGACAAAAGTCTATCATGCTGTGATCACTGTTGGAAAAGGGTTCTTTTATTTGTAGTCCATAAATTGAATTTGAACTGTTGCAGAAGATGAGATCAAGGCAGTTGTTGAGTCTAGTGTTGTTGGTTACTAGTTGATCCAGTCCCAGATTAGTTACAGCATTGTACAGGATTGAATGTATAGGTTCTGTTGTACATTCTTTAAGGGACCATTTAATAAGAGGTAGATTTAGGTCACCAAGAAAGATGAGAGGGTATGGCCGGAGGCTGCCCACGTTAGAAGTGAGGTTAACTTATTCGCATGTTCGATGTCATACTCTGGGGCTCTGTAACATAGTAGAAATCGTAAGGTGATGTTTAAAGATAGCTCACAGATTATGGTCTCAGGAAGAGCAAGTTTGTGTGTAACTTGGATGTTTTTTAGATTTAGGGACTTTTTGTAAAAGATAGCAACACCACCTCCTCTTCAGAGTTCTCGATCAGACCGGTAATCATAATAGTTTTGTTCTACAATAAGGGAGTCAGGGAGGGATGCATTCAGCCACGTTTCACAGACAAATATAATGTTGAAAGTGGTTGTGTTTAATAGGAGGAGGAATTCAGGCATTTTATTTACAAGACTTGCATTAAGTAGCTTGCATCTAAGGTCAGTAGTAGTAGTAGTGGCAGTAGGAGTGGCAGGTAGTGAGGTAGTGAACTCAGGGCCCTCTCTTGAGATTTCAATGATTTCATCAGGGGAGAAGGTTGTTGTCTGGGAGTTAATGATAATGTCATGAACTGTAGTGATGTCAGTTTCACTGTTGTTATCCAGTTCAAATAAAATTGCATTTGGACGTTTCTGTTCACGTTCAACAGCATCTTTGATTGATTATGAGGATTATGAGGTGGTGATTGAAAACGTGGACTATGAGGAACCTCCTCCCTTAGCTGACGACGAAGGGGGGGATTATGAGGAAATGCCGGACCACATTGACGTCTCCAAAGATGACAGTGCTCAGGTGGACCAGGAATATGAGGAACTCTGCAGCGGCCAGCCTGGAGGAATGACTTCTTCAGGTGAGAGAAGGACGGCGAGTTGGTTAAGCAGGGTGAACTATACCTTCACGCTGGAGACTCAAGTCTTGACGTAAATGTGTAGCATGTGCTGGTTGTTGCTTAATAAAAACTGGGCTCGAGAAGGTCACTTCAGAACAGGGGTGAAATCCAGTAGGTTCTGACAGGTTCCGGAGAACTGGTAGCGGAAATTTTGAGTAGTTTGGAGAACCAGCAAATACCACCTCTGGCTGGCCCCAGAGTGGGGTGGGAATGGGAATTTTGCAGTATCCTTCCCCTACCACGCCCACCAAGCCACACCCACCAAGCCACACCATGCTCACCAAACCACGCCCACAGAACCGGTAGTAAAAAAAATTGGATTTCACCACTGCTTCAGAACATAGAGTATGTTACGAGTTCCCTCTCTTAAGGAAGTCTTTCTGGTGGGACCAAGAAGAAGGGCCTTCTCTGTGGTGGCTCCCTCCCTGGGGAACATCATCCCTATGGAGAGAAGACTGGTCTCACCAGTCTTTCCAAAGGCCCTGAAAACCTGGTTTTGCCAGCGGTCCAGGGAATCCCAAAGAATGATACGGAGCCCAACAAGTGGTTGGTTTGATCATTGTCACCAGGGAATGAGGGTTTATTGGGGCATATATTTGGGGTTTTATTTCTGTAAGCCCCCTATAGTCACCGTGAGTTGGGCAGCCATATAAATTTTCTTAATAAATAAATGTGTTGGATTTGAGAACGAGACTATATTTGGAAGAATGATCCCAGTTGCCCTGGTCCCCTTTTAAGAGCTTCCCAGATTTCCCAGAACGCAAGACATAGAATAATTAAACCAAATTATTTAATTAAGACAAATTCCCTTTGCACATCACAAAAATAATTTGCAAAAGCGAGAGCAGGAAGAGAAGGGGGTCAACCATTCCACAATTTAAAGCACTCTTGGTAGCAGAATCAGAGAGTAACAGAGTTGGAAGGGACCTTGGAGGTTTTCTAGTCCAACCCCCTGCTCAAGCAGGAGATACCATTTTGGACAAAAGGTTGTCCAGTGTCTTCTTAAAAGGCCTTCAGTGATGGAGCACCCACTACTTCTGGTGGCAAGCAGTTCCACTGGTTAATTGTTCTCACTGTCAGGAAATGTCTCCTTAGTTCTAAGTTGCTTCTCTCCTTGTTTAGTTTCCACCCATTGCTTCTTCTCCTGCCCTCAGGGGCTCTGGAGAATAAGTTGATTCACTCTTCTTTGTGGCAACCCCTGAGATATTGGAAGACTGCTATCATGTCTCCCCTGGCCCTTCTTTTCATTAAACTAGACATACCCAATTCCTGCAACCGTTCTTCATATGTTTTAGCCTCCAGTCCCCTAATCCTCTATGTTGCTCTTCTCTGCACTCTTTCCAGAGTCTCAACATCCTTTTTACATCGTGGTGAGCAAAACTGGATGCAAATATTCCAAGTGTGGCCTTACCAAGGCATTATAAAGTGGTATTAACCCTTCACGTGATCTTGATTCTATCCCTCTGTTAATGCAGCCTAGAACTGTATTGGCTTTTTTGGCAGCTGCTGCACAGAGCTGGCTGGTATTTAAGTGATTGTCCACCAAGACACCAAGATCCCTCTTGGAATATATCCCTCTGTGATAGATGTGTCTTGATTTAAATTCTTGCACCATTGAGCGTGGGAGCAGTTGAGCTTCAACTCTGTTTTCAAGTTAAGAGGCAGGATCATTCAGACGATGGTCATAATAAGACACCCCATCTCCACAATTTTCTTCTTCAGGTGTTGAAGAGCATATATATGATGTGAGTGAAGGAAGCCTATCCGCTCTGGCCCTCTATGACTATCAAGGAGGTGGGTCAATTCTTCTGGATAATGGGGAGTGGGAAGCACATGGAAGTGATTACAATGGGTGAGGAATAACAGAGTTGGAAGGGACCTTGGAGGTCTTCTAGTCCAACCGCTGCTCAAGCAGAAGACCCTATACCCGTGATGGCGAACCTATGGCACGTGTGCCACAAGTCCCATGCAGAGCCATATCAGTGGGCACGTGAGCTTAGGTCCGGCGCGCATGTGCGTGCCCGCCAGTTGATTTTTGGGTCTTCTGGGCCCACTGGGAGTCAGGAAACAGCCTGTTTTCTGCCTCCGGAGGGGGTGGGGAAGTCCTGTTTTTTTTCTCTCCCCAAGCTCCAGAGCCTGGGGAGACAAAAATGGCCTCCCCTGGAGGCCCTCCGGAGGCCAGAAATGGCCTGTTTCCCAACTTGAAATGGGCCATTTCTGGCCTCTGGAGGACCTCCGGGGTGGGGGTGGGGAAGGCAGTTTTCGTCCTCCCCAGGCTCCTAGAAAGGCTCTGGAGCTTGGGGAGAGCAAAAAAAAAAACTTCTGGTTCAACCGGAAGTCGGCAAATGGGCCATTTTCTGCCTCCGGAGGGTCTTCAGGGTGGCGGGGAAGGCCGTTTTCACCCTCCCCAGGCTCCTAGAAACACTCTGATGCCTGGGGAGAGCGAAAAATGGGCGTGCCATCGCATGTGGGGGAGGGGGTCATGTGCGCATGCGCAGGGGGGGGCGCATGGAATTATGAATGTGGGCATGCACACGTGTGACCCCCCGCGCTCCCCCTTTTGGCACACAAACCAAAAAAGGTTCGCCATCACTACCCTATACCATTTCAGACAAATGGTTGTCCAATTTCTTCTTGAAAACCTCCAGTGATGGAGCATCCACAACTTCTGGAGGGAAGTTGTTCCACTGATTAATTGCTTACTCTTGGTCTGAACAAGTGTTGCCTGCTAGTTAAGACCCTTTCCATTTTTTCCCAGAGGGGGACGATGAGATTTCCTTTGACCCTGGAGATACCATCACATCCATCGAACGGGTGGATGAAGGCTGGTGGCGCGGATCTTGCCGTGGTAGAGTTGGCCTATTCCCCGCTAACTATGTGAAGCTCCTTCCATGAAGATCTACCCAACGGCGGGCACCCATCCCTCGCTTCTCCAGTACCCTTACTTGCTGTGTGACGCAACAGACCACAACTCTGCCCCGAGGTAGGGGAAGTGGAAAAGACCTGCCTTCTCTTGCATGGAACAATCAGATGCTTCTCCTTCCTACAGCAATTGTACATCGCCAGGATCTGTCCTCCTGCTATTCTGGTCACACGGTGATCTCTGAACCTATTCAGACTGCAACTGGTTTGTTCAATCTCCGTCAGTGGATCCCCAAAATCTCCCCATGCCCAATCTTTCTGGGACTCCTAATTCCATCTTGGCTAAGTCGCTCATGGACCAAGAGAAAACAGGCATGAAAGCTCCATGGGCTTAGGAGGATGGAGATTAGTGCTGTTCGTGCAGGTTGTCCTTCACTTACAACCTTTTGTTTAGCAGCCAAAGTTGCAACAGCACCAAAAAAGCTAGGGTCCTTGCATTTATGACCATCACAGCCTCCCCACGGGGGCTGCTCTTCTGCTTTTGGGCAGGTGCCCCAAAATAAGCCTCTGGCATCTCTGAATGTTGGGTGTGAAACTACGGAAAGCTCTGCTTAACCTCTCGTGCCTGTCTCTCTTTCCCCAACTTGGACTGTCCCCCCCTGTTGGAGCTCAGCCCCCCCTAATTCCTGATCAATGCGCCTGATGGGAAGCAGACCACCTGGCCTCTTATCATAGCTTGCACTCCTGTCTGTGGCAAACAGAGGACATGTCATATTAAACCATAAGCAACATTAAATTTATTTAAATCCAAAGTTGTTTAATTTCCCAGTTACATGTCAATGTATGAGATAACATCTGATCTGTAAATTTATAGCTGCAAAATACAACAGCATCTGGTGATCTTACTGGTTAGCCCAATTATAAAGTGACCAGATTTTTTTTTCTTCAAGCGGGACACCATTGACGGGGGTGGGTTTCTCCATTTGAGTTTTGCCCTCTGCGCATGCGCAGAGGGCAAAAGAAGGCAAATGTTGGCGTCCAGATGGGGGGGGAGGCGGGAGGCCTTTCCTCGCCTCCCGCCTCCCCTTCGGCTGGCTGGCTAGATCCTTACAACCGTCAGGTGACGCTCTCTGTGCGCTGTTTTAGTTCTTCCCCCATGCTCGGGCCCAGCGTGCGCAGGCACAAAAGAGGAAAACAAGTGGCGGGGGGGGGGCGAAAAGGGGTTTTTAGCCGTTTCTAGGCGTCTCGGCCGGTGCCTGCATGTCTGCTCTGTGCGATCCGGCGGGGGTGGTGGGGCCTCCGGGGTCCGTCCCGAGCCCCAAACCGGCCGCCGCGCCTCCATCGCTCAGGTAGTTGGGGTGGGGGGTGGGAAGGAGGGAGGCTTCGGAGATGATGCCCGGGCTGGCCCTTTAGAAGGGGTGCGTCGCCCCCAACCGTTTGTGGTTGCCATGGTGATCTCTGGCATTTGCAAATCCCATCATTCTGGCGATCTTTTGGAAGGGGCTGCTCTGCTCTGGGGGCTTAGCAAGGAACGCGACTGGAACTACTGGGAAAAGTCCCAGGTAGGACGCGCGCCCCGTCCCGCCCGCCAGTCCTGCCCCGCCCGCCCAACCCCCAGCGAGAGACGCGCGTCCTACCTGGACTTTCCCCAGTAGTTCCAGTCGCGTTCCTTGCTAAGCGCCCAGAGCAGAGCAGCCCCTTCCAAAAGATAACGTCTCGCGATCTTTTGGAAGGGGCTGCTCTGCTCTGGGCGCTATTAGCAAGGAACGCGATTGGAGCTACCAGGAAAAGTCCCAGGTAGGACGCGCGCCCCGCCCTGCCCCGCCCCTTTTGCCGCGGCACACTTGGCATGGCCTCAAGGCACACCAGTGTGCCGCGGCACACCGGTTGGGGAGCACTGCTAAGGTGACCAGACGTCCCGCTGTTTCGTCGGGCATTCTTTCAAAAAATCGGGACTTTTTAAAGGACGGGCGGGACGCGGGACAAATGATGAAAAAGCGGGTCTGTCCCGCCAAAATCGGGACGTCTGGTCACCTTAGAGATAGGAGCTGAGATAGCGCAGTGGTTAAAAGCAGCATTGCGACCTTCAGCTGATTGCTAGTTCAGCAGTCCAGCTGTTCGAATCTCACTAGGCTCAAGGTTGACTCAGCCTTCCATCCTTCCGAGGTGGGTAAAATGAGGACCCAGATTGTTGGGGGCAATATGCTGAACTCTGTAAACCGCTTAGAGAGGGCTGGAAAGCACTATGAAGCGGTATATAAGTAAAGTGCTATTGCTATGTTGCTATTACCTTACCCAATTATCATTTGTTGGAAGGAAAATCCATCGGGTTTAGTTCCAAGGTGGGAGAAAGACGCTGGAAACAACATGGAGGCTGATTGGAAAGAAAGTTTATTGATGAACAGAACTACACACAAAGACAGCATGCAGTTCTGGGTCAGCTGACAATTAACTAGATGAGTGCCAGGATTTTTACACAGGTCCTGAAATGCTCCAGCCCCAGAAAGGAGGCTGGAGGCAAAAACATATGAAGAACGGTTGCAGCAACTGGGTATGTCTAGCTTAATGAAAAGAAGGACTAGGGGAGATATGATAGCAGTGTTCCGATATCTCAGGGGTTGCCACAAAGAAGAGGGAGTCAAACTATTTTCCAAGGCACCTGAGGGTAGAACAAGAAGCAATGGGTGGAAACTAAACAAGGAGAGAAGCAACTTAGAACTAAGGAGAAATTTCCTGACAGTGAGAATTAACAGAATAGCAGAGTTGGAAGGGAACTTGTAGGTCATCTAGTCCAATCTCCCTACATCAGGAGACCCTACACCATTTCTGACAGATGGCAGTCCAGTCTCTTCTTGAAATCTTCCAGTGATGAAGGGAGGGTCAACCTATTCTCCAAAGCATCCAAAGGCAAGACAAGAAGCAATGGATGGAAACTAACCAAGGAGAGAAGCAACCTGGAATTAAGGATAAATTTCCTGACTGTTAAAACAATTAACCAGTGGAACTGCTTGCCTCCAGAAGTTGTGGCTGCTCCAACACTGGAGGTTTTTAAGAAGACATTGGACAGTCATTTGTCTGAAATAGTATAGGGTCCCCTGCTTAAACAGGGAGTTGGATTAGAAGACCTCCAAGGTCCCTTCCAACTCTGTTATTCTGTTAAGCCAAAATGGAGTCATTGCAGGGATGTGGCAGGTAGAATCCCAAACGTCATTGAGCCAATGAGACTTATTAAACTTACATCTAAATATCCCTTCAGTTGTGTAAAACTGTTGTTGGTCTATAGACAAGGATATGCAGACAGGGCAGGAAGGCGATCCAGTTTTTCCTTCACTGATTTCCAGGAGATGCATCTTCCTTCTCTTGAATGCTCAGAAGCTTTTGCAGGGCCCCTTTGACCTCCTTGTTTCGGAGGCTGTAGATTAGGGGGTTCAACATGGGTGTGATGATACAATACAGAGTGGAGACCAGGGTGTCCACTCCCAAGGAGTAGCCCGCACTGGGACGGTTGTAATTCAAGTTGGCCATCCCAAAGTAGACAATGACCGTAATCAAGTGGGCACCACAGGTGGAGAAGGTCTTTCTCCTTCCAGTGCTAGAATGGATCTTCAGAATTGTAGATAGGATGTAGACGTAGGAAATGACACAAGGAGGAAAGGACAGAGTCCTACAAAGACAGTTGCTATGTGAAGAGCCATCTCGTTGACATAGGTATCGCTGCAAGCAATTTTCAAGAGTGGGGGGACGTCGCAGAAGATGTGATGGACCGCAGTGGCTCCGCAGAAGATCAAATCGGTGGTCAAGGCAGTGTGAAGCGTGGAGTTGACAAGGCCCCAGATCCATGAAGCTGTAGCCATAGGGACTCGCACCTCCCTACTCATGAGTTGAGAATAGTGCAAAGGTTCACAGATGGCAGCATAGCGGTCATAGGCCATCACAGTCAGCAATGCGCATTCAGATCCAGTACATGTCATGAGGAAGAACATCTGGGCCATGCACTCGTTGTAGGAGATGGTGGGCTGCTGGCGCAGGAGGTTCACCAGGATGGTTGGGAGGGTAACCGAGGAATAGCAAATGTCTAAGCAGGACAGATGGCTGAGGAAATAGTACATGGGACTGTGGAGGTGTGAATCCAGCTGGATCAAGATGAATATCATTGAGTTGGCCACCAAGGTGATGAGGTAGATGGCCAGAAACAGAAGAAAGAGGAAGGGGCGGCCTCTGGGCATGCCAGAGAAACCCAGGAACAAGAATTCGGTCACCTGCAGGGTCTGATTGCCACCTTCCATGAAGCTGTGGTGGACAACGTTGGAATGCAGCAGAATTTAGGAGTAGCCACTGGTTTCAAACCACAGCACGAAGAAGTCGCTTCCCAAGTATGAATGAATCACTGGACTGGAATAATTAAACAATGGTTGGCCTGAATAAAACAATGATCCAGTAGGAGAGATGGTTCTGCAAATGTTTATAGGCTTGATTCAGATTCCCTCCAGTTAACTCTCCCCAAAACCCATTTGACACAGATGCCATGTGTTACCTGGCATTTCACACCCTTGTGCAAAGATGCAGAATGGGGGATTGTGGATGATGGACACAGCTGGGAATGAACAACTGAATTCCTTCCCAATTTTCCTCCCCAAAGTGAGAGATTAAGAAGACGATGGAGATGAAGGTTCAAGAGTAATTCGTGCACTTGGTCATTATGAGGGAATCCTAATAGCTGTGCAAATTTCCCTGTAGCCACAAGAGGAGATCCAAAGGTGCTTTTTCAGGAGGCAACTGCACTTTTTGAAGACATTTCGCTTCTTATCCAAGATGCAGATAGCTGGTCATTTGCATCCTTTTAGAGGGTCGTTCAATGCAAATGTCCAGCTGTCTGCAAGGAATATAAATCCGTCCATTCCCCACCATCCTGTTAGAGCTGAAGAAGCTTCTTGGATGAGAAGTGAAACCTCTTCAAAAGAAAAAAACCAAGAAAGTCCAGTTGCCTCCTGAAAAAGCACCTTTGGCACAACCATGACCTGGATGATGGAGAATCTCTACAGACTTCCACAAGAGGAGATTTCTGGTCCCAGCATTTGGGAGAGTTTGAGCAAAGAATAAATATGTCAAGAATTATAACCTTTTGTAATTATGGAGCTACAAGCTGCCTCTGATCACCCACAAGTCTTTGTATGCACAACAACCTAAGTCACTTTACAAAACTAGCTCCATTCCTGGGTGTCCACAGTCTCTGTTGTGGCCACAATCTCACCATTGGGCTGGGTCCATGCATCAGGTAAGGACCAAAAGGCAAGATGAAAATAAGCCCAGCATTGCATACAGAGAAAATGCAGCCACTTGGTCTTCCTCAGGGAGACAGAAAGGAGGAAAGGATTCTCTCTCTCTCTCTCTCTCTCTCTCTCTCTCTCTCTCTCTCTCTCTCTCTCTCTCTCTCTCTCTCTCTCTCTCTCTCTCTCTCTCTCTCTCTCTCTCTCTCTCTCTCTCTCTCTCTCCGAGGAAGACGTGTGTGTGTGTGTGTGTGTGTGTGTGTGTGTGTGTGTGTGTGTGTGTAGGATATCCATCCAATGTTAATTTACTTGGACTTCAGTAAGGCATTTGATAAAGTAGACCATAACCTATTACTAGATAAAGTAGAAAAATGTGGGTTAGACAGCAACACCACCAGATGGATTCAAAACTGGCTGACCAACCGCACTCAACGTGTAGTGCTCAATGGAACTGCATCTACATGGAAGGAAGTATGCAGTGGAGTACCCCAAGGCTCTGTTTTAGGCCCAGTACCCTTCAACATCTTCATCAATGACTTGGACGAGGGGATAGATGGGGAACTCATCAAATTTGCATATGACACCAAACTGGCAGGAATAGCCAATTCTCCAGAAGATAGGCTCAAGATACAGAAGGATCTTGACAGACTTGAACATTGGCCGCTATCTAACAAAATGAAATTCAATGGTGAAAAAAGTAAGATTCTACATATAGGCAAAAAACCAAAATGCACAGGTATAGTATATGTGGTACCTTGCTCAACAGTAGTAACTGTGAGAGGGATCTTGGAGTCCTAGTGGACAACCATTTAAATATGGCCAGCAATGTGTGGCAGCTGCCAAAAAAGCCAACACAGTTCTAGGCTGCATTAACAGAGGGATAGAATCAAGATCACGTGAAGTAATAATGCCACTTTATAATGTCTTGGGAAGGCCACACTTGGAATACTGCATGCAGTTTTGGTTGTCATGATGTAAAAAGGATGTGGAGACTCTAGGAAGAGTGCAGAGAAGAGCAACAAAGAGGATTAGGGGACTGGAGGCTAAAATATATGAAGAACGGTTGCAGGAACTGGGTATGTCTAGTTTAATAAACAAAGGACCAGAGGTGACATAATAGCAGTCTTCCAATATTTGAGGGGTTGCCACAAAGAAGAGGGAGTCAAGCTATTCTCCAAAGCACCTGAAGGTAGAACAAGAAGCAATGGATGGAAACTCATCAAGGAGAGAAGCAACCTGGAACTAAGGAGAAATTTCCTAACGGTGAGAACAATTAGTCAGTGGAACGGCTTGCCACCAGAAGTTGTAAATGCTGCAGTGTACCTGAGATGAAAGGGGGCAGGGGATAGAAAGAGATTGTCTCCTTGCTTCATTTGAGCCTCTTCTCCTCCAGACCTTCATCATTCATCTTCTGGACTTTCTCCTCCCTTCTGTGTCTTCCCTACTCCACCACTAAGATAAAAACCTTTCCCAACTTCTTCTCAGTGGGGGTAGCTTGCTCAACCAAAACACCTTTTCTCTTTTTGAGGGGAGGGGGAGAGGAGGGAGAGAGAAAGCTTTGCTCCATCAGGTGAGAAAAAAGGGTGAGCTTCTTCTCCCCAACAACATGCAGTTTATGCATCTTCCAGATCAGGGTCTCCAACCTTGGCAACTTTAAGACTTATGGACTTCAACTTGTGGACTTCAACTTTCAGCAAAGCTGGCTGAGGAACTCTGGGAGTTGAAGTCCACAAATATTAAAGTTGCCAAGGTTGGAGACCCCTGTTCCAAACAATGGCTGGTGTTGGGGTGCATCTGAGGTGGGTTGAGACCTGCTGTGTCCCATGGCAAGTAAGTCAAGGGCAGTGGAGAAGCTGGGATGGACACTCATCAATGTGAAGGCCTTCCCTGCAGGAGCAGCCCTTCCGGCTTCATTGATTTGTTTGTAATTCTGTTCTCATGGAGTTTCCCCTGAGAGTCCCTCCTTCTTGGGGTGGAGGTTGTCCTGAGTTCAGGCTCCCACCCTTTGCCATTCAGTCCAACCTTTGCAGGGAGGAATCCCTCGGGTGCAACTCCTTCGCTTTTCTCCTTGTGGTGCATGTTGATCTCCAGGGACTTTCAGATGCTGTACAAATCATCTCTCTTCTTCAGCTAGATGACGCTGACAAGATTTCGGGCATTTGATACCACAAAGAGGCTTGGAGGAAGAAGAGAGACCTCCTCAAGTCAGAAGAGAATACCAGGCAGAGCTTGCAAATTCCTCCCTCCTTTTCTCTCCCACTCCCCTTCTCGGTAGCACCCTTGGATCCCATAAATGTTCACTGAGAAAGATTCAGCAGCAGAAGGAGGAAGAGCAGCCGGACGTGCCACCTTCATTCTGGAGGCTGTTACAAGGTGAGGAGGCCACAAAGAAAGGTCATAGCGAAGGACCTGGGTCCTTCTGCAGCGGGGCACGTGGGTGGGTGGGGGAGGAGATATTTACCGTGAACCCTTTTTAAATCAGTCTTTTTGTTGCTCTGTAAGGTTCATAAATTGCATCTGATTCAGATTGTTCAATAAAACCTCATTCTTTTCTGATGGCCGAGAGAGGGGAAAAAGATCTCAGATAAAGTATGGGTGGTGAGGAGACAGCCAAGGGCCTGGATCTTCTCCCTGGAGACCTCCTGATCCTAAATATGAGAATGGCGAAAATTGAGTTCTTGGTGTCAAGTCAAATATTTTGGGATGGGACTCTTGGGTCATCTACTGAGTACCAAACTCCCCACGCCTCTTCATCTCCCCCCAACACAGGCACACAAACAAACACACAGCAGTGGAAACCCCTTTCTACATGGGCTTGAGAGAGAAGTTGCATGTGAAGGAAAGGAATTTGGGAAGAGCCAAGTAGTGATGGGGAAGCAACTGAGCTTTTGGGGATGAGGAGAGGAAGAGAAACTCCAGAGGAGGTTTTGCTGGCCAGGAGAAGAAGCTCAGGCTGATCCTGGATTCCTCCTGAGGAACAACATAGGGTGGTCGTTATGCAAAGCAAGAAAAAAAAATCCCCGAGAACCTCATTGGTCCATCAAAAGGAGTTTTGGGGTCACCTGGAGGAGTTTGAAGTGGGATTGCAGAGAGAGACAGAATAAATTCCAGGAGGACCATCTCTTCACGGTTGCGACTTCACACAACCCACTTACCAAGAAAGGGGAGACTTGTTTCCTTTGGGATGTCAGTTCACACGTAACATATGTGTCAAAATGCTTTTGGGGAGAGTTAACTGGAGGGACATGGCTGTCATGAACGTCCCCCCCTCACTGAAAGGAACCCATAAACCTCCCCAGAAGCATCTCACCCCCCCTCCACCTTCCCAATGAAGGCTAATCATGCATAGCAAAATTCGGTCACTCCAGGGGGGTCTTGGAGAAGTCCAGTGGTTCACTCTTGCTTTGGAAGCTTCTTCTCAATGCTGTGGTTTTAAATCTTCTCCCACTGTGAGGAAAGCAAACTCTTAGAGGAATGGGTGGGTGGTAGCCAAATAGAAACACAGAAAGAGTGTGTGTAACTTGGGGGCAACCCTGAACTCCTCATTTCTCAGAAAACTTCCCATTCTCAGTAAGCTTTATCAAACCTCCTATGGAAATATAAAGGATATTTTTATTTGTTATTGAGACAATACTATTTTTTTTGGTGATAGTAACAGTAGAAGAGTAGAGAACAAACTTGAGGTTTGATTATTGTCAATATCTAAATTCACATCCCCTATTATTTATGTCTGTGCATGACTGTATCACTTTCTCCTCCTTTAATGAAAGGTATAAAAATAAATGCCTCCTTTTGTCTGTAGCAATCCCTCCTGTTATAGTCTGGAGAGAATTCCTCCCGTCCACAGTGTTAAATGGATACTGCAGTGAGCCTGGGTTTTGGGTTTTGGGTTTTGGGGTCCTGAGTTTGATTCCAGACTATCCCACCCAGTTGCTTGTCTTGGTCTTCCATGACAGCTCAACCAGCAATGAAACCACCCAGAGATGGTCAGGCCTCTCCATGCTCAACAGTTGGAGATGCTGATTTCTTCTGAGTAACCAGAAAGAGCAATTTCACTCTCACCTCCAACTCCGGAGGATCCCAAGTATGTGAATCCCAAGTCTTCCCCTGAAAGGGCTGTGACCTTCTTAGGCAGTTGCTTTGGAAAAGGGATTTTTTCTGCAATTCCCGTGGGTTTACCTTGGAAGCAGAAAATAATCAACCTAATAGTCAAATAGAACTCTCAGCTAAATCTTCCTGCTCCTATTGAAGTCAATGGATCAGGAAATACATTTCTGCTTAAATAAGTTTTTTCTCCAAAGCAGAACCAGCTCAGCTTGGCTTTTGTAAGAGGAATTAATGACTACGGTCTTTTCAATTTCATTAATGGGAAGGTGATAGCAAATGGTGATGTTTTTATCTCCTTGTGTGTCACAATTATTGCAAAGAATGTGCACATTTCCATCGCTCCCTCCTAAATTCTGCCGTTTTCCAATCTTTTCCTTGCAGCTAACTTTGAGGGACCTCATGGAAGGTGGCAATCAGACCCTGCAGGTGACCGAATTCTTGTTCCTGGGTTTTTCTGGCATGCCCAGAGGTCAACCTTTCTTCTTTCTTCTGTTTCTGGCCATCTACCTCGTCACCTTGGTGGCCAACTCGGTCATCCTCATCTTGATCCAGCTGGATTCACGCCTCCACAGTCCCATGTACTATTTCCTCAGCCACCTGTCCTGCTTAGACATTTGCTATTCCTCGGTCACCCTCCCCACCATCCTGGTGAACCTCCTGCGCCAGCAGCCCACCATCTCCTACAACGAGTGCATGGCCCAGATGTTCTTCCTCATGACCTTTGCGGGAACTGAATGTGCACTGCTGGCCGTGATGGCCTATGACCGCTATGCAGCCATCTGCGAACCTTTGCACTATTCTCAACTCATGAGTAGGGAGGTGCGAGTCCCTCTGGCTACAGCTTCATGGGTCTGGGGTCTTGTTGACTCTATCTTTCACACTGCACTGGCCACTGATTTGGCCTTCTGTGGAAACAACCAGATCCATCACATCTTCTGCGACGTCCCCCCACTCTTGAAAATTGCTTGCAGTGACACCTATACCAACGAAATGGCTCTGCACACGGCAAGTATCTTTGTAGGGCTTTGTCCTTTCCTCCTTGTTGTCATTTCATATGTCTACATCTTATCTTCCATTCTGCAAATCCGCTCTAACAGTGGAAGGAGAAAGACCTTCTCCACCTGTGGTGCCCACCTGGTGACCGTCATTCTCTTCTATGGGATGATCAACTTGAATTACAACCGTCCCAGTGAAGGCTACTCCTTGGGAGTGGACACCCTGGTCTCCACCCTCTATTGTATTGTCACCCCCATGCTGAACCCCCTAATCTACAGCCTCCGAAACAAGGAGGTCAAAGGGGCCCTGCAAAAGCTTCTGGGCATTGAGGAGAAGGACGATGCGTCTCCTGGAAGACAGTGAAGGAAAAAGTGGATCGTCTTCCTACCTTCTCTGCTTATCCTTGTCTATGGACCAACAACTTTGTTTTCCCAAACAAGGGGTTGTGTAACTGCAAATTTCAATATGGCTCATTTGGTCAATGTCTCTGGGATTCTCCCGGCCATATCCTTCTTTCCTATGTCCCCATTTAACCATTTAAGGTGGGAATGGGGGGGAAAAGATCTTTAAAAGAACTTTATCCCACCTATTTCCAAAACATTTTTCAAGGTATTTTCACGAGGCAAGGATGTCCTTTGACTGCACATTTGTTTATATTAGAGCTGGGAATTCTAAAAATGGGTGTAAAAATAAAAAAATAAAATTTGTAAACTGAGAACTCTTTGTCAGAACTGCCAGCTCCAGCTTCAGCATTGCTTTGCTAGATCCCAGCCTGCCATAAACCAATGGGGGAGGAAATTGCTCCAATTGCAGGGAAGGTGGGGGTGGGAAACCGGAGTTGAAGTCTGGGAGTTGAAGTCCACAAGTCTTAAAGTTGCCAAGTTTGAAGTCCTCTGCTTCAGTTGATTTAGTTGTATTTCTGCATGACCCAGAAAGGACAATGGGATATCTGAGGAAGAAACTCCATGACTTTGGATTTTTAGCAGGTTTCAAATTAAATAAACAGAAAACAAAAATGATGGCTAGAGAATATGACTATTCAAAATTGTGAAACTTTGACAAGAATGTTGGAGGTGGGGGAAAAGATGAAATATCTTGGGGCTAATGTTGACCAATACAAGTTCTAAACGGTTTTAAAATAAGTTTGTGCCTGTTTTGAATAATATTAAAAAAAGACTTACTATGATCAGACAAATTGCAATTATCTTTACTGGGTAGAATTTCCATAATTAAGATGAATGTTTTCACCAAAGATGTTGTTTGCATTTCAGATGTTATTGAGAACGGATATTCCATTTAAACAAAGGAAAAAGGATTTTTCTAAGTTTATATTGGCAAGATTCATTAGCCCAGGATTAATATTGCTCTATTTATGCCTAAGCAAGAAGAGGCACCTCACAGATAAGAGCTAAAGAGCAACTTAGAAAGATAGAGAATAATTTTATATACAGTTCAAACCTATTGGGTTCACAATGTGTTCTTCCATTGGTCAACATCATTTGATTCAAAGGTGATGTCGTGAGAATGCTCAGTAGCAGTGGTGAAATCCAATTTTTTTTACTACCAGTTCTGTGAGAGTGGCTTGTGGGCGTGGCGTGGCTTGGTGGGCGTGGCTTGGTGGGCGTGGCAGGGGAAGGATACTGCAAAATCCCCATTCCCTCCCCACTCCTGGGGGAAGGATATTGCAAAATCTCCATTCCTACCCTACTCTGGGGCCAGCCAGAGGTGGTGTTTGCTGGTTCTCTGAACTACTCAAAATTTCCGCTTCTGGTTCTCCAGAACCTGTCAGAACCTGCTGGATTTCACCCCTGCCAGTAGCTTTGTGTATGCAGCAGTTCATATGATCCCATAATATTCGAAGCATGATCCTGTTAATGACCAGTTGTATATTCAGTAGGTTTGGTTTTTACATTGTAATGAGTTTTCAGGTTATTAAAATTCCACTCTTTGGACAATTCTCGTCTCTGGCTGGTTTGAACCAGTCCTTATCAGAATTTCACATTCTTGCTTGTTACTTCAAAGAACTAGAAACATTAATCAAAGGTGTTCCTTGTTACTGAAAACATTACTCAGAGGGGCCCTCTTCTGCTGGGAATTGATTGGCTACCAGAGGTGGGTTGCTCCCAGTTCGGACCGGTTCTATAGAACCGGTAGCGGGAATTTCCCCCTGCTCGCCAAACCGGGAGTGATTGCTGGTTGGCCACGCCCCCAAACTGGGTCTAATGCAGATGATGTAAGCACCGCCATCTTGTTTTTTGCTTCTGCGCATGCAGTCACTTTTTTCAGTGCTGTTGTAACTTCGAACGGCCACTAAACAAACTTTATTTATTTATTTATTATTTATTATTGGTTCTTCTATGCCGCCCTACTCTCGAGGGACTCAGGGCGGCGTACAGCATTATACAAGAACACTAAATAATAAACAACAGTTAAAAACAGAATTTAAAAATTTAAAAAATTAAAAAATATTCATCACCAGACATACTGGGGGAGAGCTCAGGTAGAACTAGTCTCACCCCCTGCCTGCAGGAAGAGCCATGTCTTAACAGCTTTTCAGAAGGCCAGCAGGGTGGGGATAGTTCAGGTCTCTGGGGGAAATTGGTTCCAGAGCACGGGGCCCCCCACAGAGAAGGCCCTCCCCCTAGGGCCTGCCAGCCGGCATTGTTTGGCTGACGGGACCTGGAGGAGGCCCACTCTGTGGGCCCTAACTGGTCGAAGGGAAGTATGAGGCAGAATGCGGTCCCGAAGGTAACCTGGTCCTAAGCCATGAAGGGCTTTGAAGATGATGATCAACACCTTGAATTGTACCCAGAGACTGATGGGCAGCCAATGCAGCTGGCGGAGTATAGGTGTAATGTGGGTGTACCTTGGCACACCCACCACAGCACGCGCAGCCGCATTTTGCACCAACTGAAGTCTCCGAATACTCTTCAAGGGTAGCCCCATGTAGAGCGCATTGCAGTAGTCCAGTCGAGATGTGACAAGGGCATGAGTGACTGTGAGCAGAGCCTCCTTCTCCAAGTATGGCCGCAATTGGTGCACCAGGCAAACCTGTGCAAAAGCCCCCCTAGCCACAGCAGTAAGGTGTTGGTCTAATTTTAGCTGTGGATTAAGGAGGACCCCCAAATTGCGGACCTGCTCCGAGGGAGTTAATTTCCCTCCCTCCAGAACCAAGGAGGGACCGTTGTCTAGGAGGCAATATCCAGAGCCACTCAGTCTTGTCGAGGTTGAGTCTGAGTCTGTTTCTCCCCATCCAGGTCCTAACGTCATCCAGGCACCGGCACATCACATCGGCTGCCTCACTGAATTGAACTGTTGTAATTCGACAACTATCTGTACTATGAAGTTTTAAAGTAGGCAAAATAATCAATCGTTTTGAATGTAACACTGAGTTTGAAACAGGACTGGGAACAAATTATGAAAATGCGATTGCTGAAATGCATATACAGTATATTTTTTACTGAAATTTGAAACAGAACAACAATTGAAAGAATGGGTTGAAATTTTTGGTTACAATATACGTATGGAAGGATGGAAAAATAGGTGTCAGAGACTGAAATTTACACTATGTGATAATGTAAAACAGGTTTTTTTTAAAAAAATAAATTAATGCACTTAATTGGTTTATGTCACCAGAGAAATTGTCTAGAGTGTATAAAGACTCATCAAATTCATGTTGGAAATTCTCGTGCTTGGTGGATGTGTAAAAAAAAAGTAGAAAATTCTGGATTCAAATACATATGCTGTTGATGTTTTGATGTTTTTAACCAGCTTTTTAATGAAGGCAAGCCATTTAGAGTCTTCACCAGGTGAGAGGGTCAGCATAACAATAAAATAAAATAAAATAAGTAAAATGAAAAATGAAATCAAATAAAATGTAATAAATAAAATAAATAATAAAATGATATGATATGATATGATATGATATGATATGATATGATATGATATGATATGATATGATATGATATGATATGATATGATACAATACAATATAATACAATATAATAAAAAATAAAATAGTGCTAGGTTAATAGTAAGGGTTTACTCTGGCAAGATTCTGTCTGCTTTGTGTAAGCAAATACATAACGGAACTCTGGTTGTTCCATATAATTCTTGGGTTTAGCCTGATACATTGATTGTTTTCTTTGATCCCATTGATCCATTTGAATATTCTAAGCAAAATTCTTGGCTATCTGAGAGGTGTTTTTCAAGAGGCAACTGGACTCTGTTTTTCTTAAAGACATTTTGCTTCTCATCCAAGAAACCTCTTTGGTTCTGACCGAAAGATGGAGAATCGAAGGATTTATGTTCCTTGCAGTCATCTGCTCGTTAGCGCTCTCTCAGAGAGTCATTGAGGCCACTCCAAGAAGCTTCTTCAGTTGTGACTGAACCATGGAAGATTGAAAGATTTATATTCCTTCTGGTTGTTAGAGAGTCATTGAGGCCACTTGGAGATTTATCTGTGCCCTCAGGGTCACCTGAATCAGAGTGCAAACAAGTGTGGAACCTTCTTGCAACTGCGTTGTAAACAGGAGATAGCTGTTGTTGTATCTGACCCCTGAAAGCACTGATAAACCTCCAAGTGGCCTCAATGACTCTCAAACAACCAGAAGGAATATAAAACTTTCAATCTTCCATGATTCAGTCACAACTGAAGAAGCTTCTTGGATGAGAAGCAAAACATCTTCAAGGAAAAACAAAGTAAGTCCCGCTGCCTCTTGAAAAAACACCTTGGGGACAGCCATGACCTGGATGACTGAGAATCTCCATAGACAAACCAGGGATGTGATCCTCCATACCTCATCATTCCATGCGAGACACAGCAACAGAGTCCCATTAAAAAGAAATAAACAGGGCTTTCTCTGTGGCTGGGGAATTCTGGGAGTTGAAGTCAACACATCTTCAAGTTGCCACGGTTAAAGAGCTTCTGGTTCAGAGGTTGACATGCTGGCTGGGGAATTCTGGGAATTGAAGTCCACATATCTTTGAGTTGCCAAGGTTGGGAAAAACACTGTCCTAACCATTCAGAAGTTTTTGTAGAGCCCCTTTGACCTCCTTATTTCGGAGGCTGTAAATTAGGGGGTTCAGCATGGGGGTGACAATACAATAGAGGGTGGAGACCAGGGTGTCCACTCCCAAGGAGTAGCCCGCACTGGGACGGTTGTAATTCAAGTTGATCATCCCAAAGTACAGGATGACGGTAACCAGGTGGGCACCACAGGTGGAGAAGGTCTTTCTCCTTCCAGTGTTAGAACGGATCTTCAAAATTGTTGATAGGATGTAGATGTAGGAAATGATGACAACGACAAAAGGACACAGACCCGCAATGGCGCTGGCTGTGTGAAGAGCTACCTCATTAACGTAGGTATCACTGCAAGCAATTTTCAAGATTGGAGGAACATCGCAGAAGATATGATGTATCTTGACGTCTCCACAGAAGGCCAAATCGGTGGCCAGTGCTGTATGAATGGCAGAGTCAACCATGCCCCAGATCCACGAAGCCATAGCCAGAGGGACTCGCACCCACTTACTCATGAGTTGTGTATAGCGCAAAGGTTCGCAGATGGCCGCATAGCGGTCATAGGCCATCACGGCCAGCAGTGCGCATTCAGTTCCCGCAAAGGTCATGAGGAAGAACATCTGGGCCATGCACTCGTTGTAGGAGATGGTGGGCTGCTGGCGCAGGAGGTTCACCAGGATGGTGGGGAGGGTGACCGAGGAATAGCAAATGTCTAAGCAGGACAGGTGGCTGAGGAAATAGTACATGGGACTGTGGAGGCGTGAATCCAGCTGGATCAAGATGAGGATGACTGAGTTGGCCACCAAGGTGATGAGGTAGATGGCCAGAAACAGAAGAAAGAAGAAAGGTTGACCTCTGGGCATGCCAGAGAAACCCAGGAATAAGAATTCGGTCACCTGCAGGGTCTGATTGCCACCTTCCATGAGGTCCCTCAAAGTTAGCTGCAAGGAAAAGATTGGAAAACGGCAGAATTTAGGAGGGAGCGATGGAAATGTGCACATTCTTTGCAATAATTGTGACACACAAGGAGATAAAAACATCACCATTTGCTATCACCTTCCCATTAATGAAATTAAAAACACCGTAGTCATTAATTCCTCTTACAAGAGCCAAGCTGAGCTGGTTCTGCTTTGGGGGGAAAACTTATTTAAGCAGAAATGTATTTCCTGACCCATTGACTTCAATGGGAGCAGGAAGATTTAGCTGAGAGTTCTATTTGACTATCAGGTTGATTCTTTTCTGCTTCCAAGGTAAACCCACGGGAATTGCAGAAAAAATCCCTTTTCCAAAGCGACTGCTTAAAAAGGTCACAGCACTTTCAGGGGCAGACTTGGGATTCACATACTTGGGATCCTCCGGGGTTGGAGGTGAGAGTGAAATTGCTCTTTCTGGTTACTCAGAAGAAATCAGCATCTCCAACTGTTGAGCATGGAGAGGCCTGACCATCTCTGGGTGGTTTCATTGCTGGTTGAGCTGTCATGGAAGACCAAGACAAGCAACTGGGTGGGATAGTCTGGAATCAAACTCAGGACCCCAAAACCCAAAACCCAAAACCCAGGCTCACTGCAGTATCCATTTAACACTGTGGACGGGAGGAATTCTCTCCAGACTATAACAGGAGGGATTGCTACAGACAAAAGGAGGCATTTATTTTTATACCTTTCATTAAAGGAGGAGAAAGTGATACAGTCATTCAAAGGCATATATAATAGGGGATGTGAATAATAGAAATAAAAAAGAATAAGAAAATCTCTGAATGAATGTAAATGTAAATATTATATATAGAATTATATTGAATAATATGTATGTAGACTGACTTTAAACCGATGTCACAGGAATGAAAAACGTAAAGGTATATGTATGTTTTGTATTTAATGTTTTAAAAACTCAATAAAAATTTATTAAAAAAATAATAATAATAGGGGATGTGAATTTAGATATTGACAATAATCAAACCTCAAGTTCATGCTCTACTCTTCTACTGTTACTATCACCAAGAAAAAAAGTATTATCTCAATAACAAATAAAAATATCCGTTATATTTCCATAGGAGGTTTGATAAAGCTTACTGAGAATGGGAAGTTTTCTGAGAAATGAGGAGTTCAGGGTTGCCCCCAAGTTACACACACTCTTTCTGTGTTTCTATTTGGCTACCACACACCCATTCCTCTAAGAGTTTGTTTTCCTCACAGTGGGAGAAGATTTAAAACCACAGCATTGAGAAGAAGCTTCACAAGCAAGAGTGAACCACTGGACTTCTCCAAGACTCTCCGGAGTGACCGAATTTTGCTTTGCATGATTAGCCTTCATTGGGAAGGTGGAGGGGGGGGAGATGCTTCTGGGGAGGTTTATGGGTTCCTTTCAGTGTGTGGGGGGGACGTTCATGACAGCCATGTCCCTCCAGTTAACTCTCCCCAAAAGCATTTTGACACATATGTTACATGTGAACTGACATCCCAAATGAAACAAGTCTCCCCTTTCTTGGCAAGTGGGTTGTGTGAAGTAGCAACCATGAAGAGATGGTCCTCCTGGAATTTATTCTGTCTCTCTCTGCAACCCCACTTCAAACTCCTCCAGGTGACCCCAAAACTCCTTTTGATGGACCAGTGAGGTGTTCAGTTTTTTTTTTTGCTTTGATCAATGACCACCCTATGTTGGTCCTCAGGAGGAATCCAGGACCAGCCTGAGCTTCTTCTCCTGGCCAGCAAAACCTGCTCTGGAGTTTCTCTTCCTCTCCTTGCCCCCAAAAGCTCAGTTGCTTCCCCCTCACTGCTTGGCTCTTTCCAAATTCCTTTCCTTCACCTGCAACTTCTTTCTCAAGCCCATGTAGAAAGGGGCTTCCACTGGTGTGTGTTTGTTTGTGTGCCTGTGTTAGGGGGAGATGAAGAGGCGTGGGGAGTTTGGTACTCAGTAGATGACCCAAGAGTCCCATCCCAAAATATTTGACTTGACACCAAGAACTCCATTTTCGCCATTCTCATATTTAGGATCAGGAGGTCTCCAGGGAGAAGATCCAGGCCCTTGGCTGTCTCCTCACCACCCACACTTTAGTTGAGATCTTTTTCCCCTCTCTCGGCCATCAGAAAAGAATGAGGTTTTATTGAACAATCTGAATCAGATGCAATTTATGAACCTTACAGAGCAACAAAAAGACTGATTTAAAAAGGGTTCACGGTGAATATCTCCTCCCCCACCCCACCCCACCCACCCACGTGCCCCACTGCAGAAGGACCCAGGTCCCAGGTCCTTCGCTATGACCTTTCCTTGTGGCCTCCTCACCTTGTAACAGCCTCCAGAATGAAGGTGGCACGTCCGGCTGCTCTTCCTCCTTCTGCTGCTGAATCTTTCTCAGTGAACATTTATGGGATCCAAGGGTGCTACCGAGAAGGGGAGTGGGAGAGAAAGGGAGGGAGGAATTTGCAAGCTCTGCCTGGTATCCTCTTCTGACTTGAGGAGGTCTCTGCTTCTTCCTCGGAGCCTCTTTGTGGTATCAGATGCCCCAAATCTTGTCAGTGTCACCCTCTGAGCCAAATGTTGGCTAAAGAAGAGAGATGATTTCTATGGCATCTGAATTTCTCTGAAGATCAACATGCACCACAAGCAGAAAAGCGAAGGAGTTGCACCCAAGGGATTCCTCCCTGCGAAGGTTGGACTGGAGGGCAAAGGGTGGGAGCCTGAGCTTAGCACAACCTCCACACCCAGAAGGAGAGACTCTCAGGGGAGAACTGAGTATCTTCTGCTTTTCCTAAACCCAGAACATCCAAGACATGAGATGAAACTAACTTTCCTAGGTTATGTAGATTCTCAATTTTCCTAGGTTAGCATCTTCTACATGTATTGGACTTCAGTTCCCATAAGTCTCAGTCTGCGTGGCTGGGAATTATTGGTATTCAACACCAACTTTGGAGGGTCCCAGATAGGGAAAACCTTGTAGGAAAGAGCTTTAAGTCTGCAATGGAACAATAGAGGTAGACATCTCCACAGTTATTTCTTTGCCACTTCAGTTCTTCTCTACCATGGAGATGTGCTTAGATGTTTTCTTGTGGTCACCTGCATTTTCTAGACTCTTGAAGGCAGAATAGATAATCTTGAGATTGTCAACCTCTTCTCCAAAGGACCTGAAGGCAGGACAGGAAGCAACTGATGGAAACTAATCATGGAGAGAAGCAACCCAGAACTAAAGAGAAATTTCCAGTTAGAACAATTAATCAGTGGAAAAACTTGGCTCCAGGAGTTGTGGGGCTCCATCACTGGAGGATTTTAAGAAGAGACTAGACAGTCACTTATCTGGAATAGTATAGGTTCTCCTGCTTGGGCAGGGGGCTGGACTAGAAGGCCTCCAAGGTCCCTTCCAGCTTCTATTCTATTCTATTCTATTCTATTCTATTCTATTCTATTCTACTCTACTCTACTCTACTCTACTCTACTCTACTCTACTCTACTCTACTCTACTCTACTCTACTCTACTCTACTCTATTCTATTCTATTCTATTCCATTCTATTCCATTCTATTGATATTCTGCCAGACATAGAACATTATAGAATAACAGTTGGAAGAGACCTTGGCAGGGATGGGTTCCTGCCGGTTGGGACCGGATCGCCCGAACCGGTAGCAACCCGCTGGTGATGTGACGATGGCGTCAAGGATCCAGTTCGGTTGGTGCCGGTCCATGGGTGCTGCCATCTTTTTTTTGGAATTTGTTTGGAATTTTTTACTGTTTTGAAGTTTTTTCCTCTACTGCAGCTTGAAAAAGGACCCTCCCGCCCACCCCTGGGTTTATTCTTACCTTTATTCCTTTGCCCAAAGCACAGCTGATCAGCTCCTCAGCTGTGTTTCGGGCTGATTCTAGCTACTGAGCATGTGCGGAAGCAGAATTGCATGAGGGGGACGTGCAAAACGTTGCGATGCGAACCGGTGACGAAGGTAAGTGGAACCAACCCCTGGACCTTGGAGGTCTTCTAGTCCAACCTCCTGCTTAGGCAGGAAACCACTTGAGACAAATGGTTATCCAATCTCTTCTTAAAAACTTCCAGTGTTGGAGCATTCACAACTTCTGGAGGCAAGCTGTTCCACTGATTAATTGTTCTAACTGTCAGGAAATTTCTCCTTAGTTCTAAGTTGCTTCTCTCCTTGATTAGTTTCCATCCGTTGCTTCTTGTCCTGCCCTCAGGTGCTTTGGAGAACAGCTTGACTCCCTCTTCTTTGTAGGATCCCCTCAAATACTGGAACACTCTCATCATGTCCCCCCTAGTCCTTCTTTTCATTAAATTAGACATATCCAATTCCAACAACCGTTCTTTATACATTTTAGCCTCCAGTTCCATAATCATCTTTGTTCTCAGCACTCTTTCAAAGGCTCTACATCTTTTTTACATTGTGGTGACCAAAACTGGATGCAGTATTCCAAGTGTGGCCTTGCCAAGGCATTATAAAGTGGTATTAACACTTCACGTGATCTTGATTCTATCCCTCTGTTGATGCAGCCTAGAATTGCGTTGGCTTTTTTGGCAGCTTCTGCACATGGCTGGCTCATACTTAAATGGTTGTCCACTAGGACTCCCAGATCCCTCTCACAGTTACTGGTGTTGAGCCAGGTACAGTAGTGGGTTCCAAATCCTGTTGGTACTGGTTCACGCGCGCGCAACACTTCTGCACATGCGCAGAAGTGTCCCGGGCAGATGGGCCACTGCCGCTACCAGTTCGCAGAACCAGGCTGAACCGCTGGACAGGTACCACATATATTGTACTGGGATTGGAAGCTCTTCTAGCCCAAACACCTCTTCAAGGCAGGATCAATCCTTATGCCACAGTTGTGGAGAAAATAGGCAGCACCTTTTCCCTAATAGCAACAAAACCAGGGTGTAGCTACTCTACAGTCCTAGAGGAGATCAACCCTGACTGCTCTTTAGAAGGCCAGATCCTGAAGATGAAACTCAAGTACTTTGGCCACCTAATGAGAAGGAAGGACTCACTGGAGAAGAGCCGAATGCTGGGAAAGATTGAGGGCAAAAGAAGAAGGGGACAGCAGAGAAAGAGGTGGCTGGATGGAGTCACTGAAGCAGTCGGGATGAGCTTAAATGGACTCCGGAGAATGGTAGAGGACAGGAAGGCCTGGAGGAATGTTGCCCATGGGGTCGCAATGGGTCGGACACGACTTCGCAACTAACAATAACAATCATCTCCATGCTGGATTCATTACCTCAAAACTAAAGCAAGAAAGGAGAAAACAGAACAGCAGAAATATGGACGGGGCACCCTATTGGGTATGTTTTTGTTATCAATAAAGGAGAATCTTTGTAGCTCAGGGTTGAAATGAGGAGTCCTTGCAGTTTTCTGAGCTTGCATAACCAAACGCAGAGAGCACCAAGGATGCCATAGTCGTTCTCCTCCCCCTCCTCTTCCTCCTCCTCTCCTCTCCTCCCCCTCCCCTCCCCCACTCTAGTACTGATGACATGAGCCTTGGTGGCGCAGTGGTTAGAGTGCAGTATTGCAGGCTACTTCTGCTGACTGTTGGCTGCCTGCAATTTGGCAGTTCAAATCCCACCAGGCTCAAGGTTGATTCAGCTTTCCATCCTTCTGAGGTCGGTAAAATGAGGACCCAGATTGTTGGGGGCCATAGGATGACTCTGTAAACTGCTTAGAGAGGGTTGTAAAGCACTGTAAAGTGGTATATAAGTTTAAGTGCTATTGCTATTACCTAGTTTGGGTAATGAAACATCTGCAAGAACATAACCAAATTCAGAGAGCACCAAGGATGCCATAGTTGTTCTCCCCCTCCCCCTCTTCTTCCCCCTCCCCCTCTTCTCCCCCCTCCCCCATTCTAGTACTGATGATGTTACCTAATTTGGGTAATGAAATGTTTGCAAGAAAACAAGCAAGCTCAGAGAGCACCAAGGGCACCTCGTGTCTTAATTATTTTTGTTTTTCTCTGTTTTTAGTGACTGGATCCCATCTTTGTTTGAGAAAAACAATAAATTAATTTTGGAGCCTGGTCGCTCAACAGCGAGATACTGGTGAAGCAGGCACAGCAGCGCCTGCATTTTCTGCATCGCATGAGAAAAGTACATCTTCCTTCTCCTGTCCTTACCACTTTCTATAGAAGAACGATTGAGAGCATCCTGTCATATTGCACTACTGTCTGGTTTGGAAGGATTATTAAATCCACTGCAGAGAGTGGTGAGGACGGCAGAAAAGATCATTGGAAGTTCACTCCATTCTATCCAGGACATGACATATTAGTGATGCTTGAGCAGGGTCTGCAGGATTGTCTGGGACGTTACACATCCTCTCCCTGACCTGTTTTCCTAGTTACCTTCTGGGAGGGGGCTTCATGATACCCGAAGCAGAACATCCAGATTCAGTCACAGTTGGGTTCCATATAGCATCAACCTTGTGAACTCTCAAGCTTCTTCGTTCCGCTACGTACTCAAGATGGACAGTGATGAAGATTTATACGTATTTATATGTATGGGTGCAGGTATATACATATGTGTGTATATAGCATGTCTACATGTGTGTTATGTATCTGTATACTTTTGAGAGCAGGCAGGAGAATTTCATTTTTAATGTGTGCCAGTGTGCTCACAGTAAAAAATGAGGTTATCTTATATATCTTATATAAATGCAGCAGGAATGGCCTACTTCTATGTGGGAGAGAAGAAGAAGAGAGAGAATGAGGGATGCTGAAAGAATGTGGATGGGAAAAAACAGGGTTGTGGGTCATATGTAGAGAGGAGATGGATGAGAATGACAATCACATCAATGGAGAAGGAATATCTGAGGGTGGAGCTTCCTTCTCCGAGCTTGTGGGTTGGGTTCTGAATGTTTCGTTACTGGGCTAGGCAACATCTTCAGTGGAGTTTAGGGAAGGTCAGTGTTGGTGTTCTTCTGCTGATAAGGGCTTCATGTGGTCAGTAGATCTTGTGATGGGGAAGACACATCAGGTGGGGATCACATCAGGTGAGGGTCGTAACGGGTCTTGTGATGGGTTAGGTGTGGGTCATGCTGAAGATGTTAACGAGCCTGGTAACGAAATGTTTGGAAATCAACCCATAAGCTCAGAGAATGAACCTCCACCCCAGGGGTGAAATCCAGTAGGTTCTGACAGGTTCTGGAGAACCGGTAGCGAAAATTGTGAGTAGTTCGGAGAACCGGCAAATACCACCTCTGGCTGGCCCCAGAGTTGGGTGGGAATGGGGATTTTGCAATATCCTTCCCCTGCCATGCCCACCAAGCCACACCCACCAAGCCACACCACGCCCACCAAGCCACTCCCACAGAACCGGCAGTAAAAAAAATTTGGATTTCACCAAAGCTCCACCCTCATCCTACACCCGAACTGCAGATATTCCCCACTATCACAAAGGCAGAATGAAGGGTGTCCACCCCCAACTTCATCACTGCCTTTGCCTTGCTTGCCAAGTGACACAACAGTCACAACCCTGCCTGAGGTAGGGGAAGTGGAAAAGAACTGCCTCGTCTTGCAGTGGGCTATCAGAAGCTTCTTCTTCCTAATTAAAACCTTGGGTCTCCAGGTTCTGCATTCCTGCTCTTCCACTGACATGGTGAATTCTGGATGTATTTAGGATGAAACAAATGAAAATTCAGAAAAACAAACATAGTTTTTGTCCAAGATATAAATCTTTTATTCCAACTGTTCTACCCATCATCTATCTCAACTCATTGCCCCACACAACCTTCTCCTTCTACTTATAATATCATAATCTAGAATTTCTGAATAATGGGATTCTATTGTCCTAAATCCTTGATTGGCTTCCAAACAGAAGATGGACATTCAATAATTTTTGTTCCTCATTTTACCAAATCTGAAGGAACCGCAGGGAGGTGGAAGTCAAGGGGACACTGAAGAGGGAGAAGATCCTTCTGGAAATACCTTGAACAGCATATCGCAGGTAGGTGGGAGAAAGTTCTCCAGATCCTTTTTTCCCCTTTCCCCTTTAAGTGATTAAATCAAAATGAGAACATAGGAAGGAAGGATATGGCCAGTAGAGTCCCAAATGTCATTGAGCCAGTCAGCCATATTGGAATCTGCAACCACACAACTCTTCAGTCTGAAAAAACTATTGCTGGTCTACTAAAAATGATATGCAGAGAGAGTAGGAAAGAGACCAAAGTTTTTCCTTCAGTACTTTCCAAGAGATGCATCATCTTTCTCCTGAATTTGCAGAAGCTTTTGTAGGGCCCCTTTTACCTCCTTGTTTCGAAAGCTGTAGATTAGGGGGTTCAGCATGGGGGGGACAACACAATATAAGATGGAGATCAGGGTGTCCACTCCCAAGAAGTAGCCCACACTGGGACGGTTGTAATTCAAGTTGATCATCCCAAAGTAGACAATGACCGTAATCAAGTGGGCACCACAGGTGGAGAAGGTCTTTCTCCGTCCAGTGCTAGAACGGATCTTCAGAATTGCAGATAGGATGTAGACGTAGGAAATGACGACAAGCAGGAAAGGGCTCAGACCCACAAAGACACTTGCTGTGTGAAGAGTCATCTCGTTGATATAAGTGTCACTGCAAGCAATTTTCAAGAGTGGTGGGACATCACAGAAGATGTGATGGATCTGGTTGTTTCCACAGAAGACCAAATCGGTGGCCAGTGCAGTATGAATGGCAGAATCAATAATGCCCCAGATCCACGAAGCCATAGCTAGAGGGACTCGCACCTCCTTACTCATGAGTTGAGAATAGCGCAAAGGTTCGCAGATGGCCGCATAGCGATCATAGGCCATCACAGCCAGCTGTGCGGATTCAGTTCCCGCAAAGCTCATCAGAAAGAACATCTGGGCCATGCAATCATTGTAGGAGATGGTGGGCTGCTGGCGCAGAAGGTTCACCAGGATGGTTGGGAGGGTAACTGAGGAATAGCAAATGTCTAAGCAGGACAGATGGCTGAGGAAATAGTACATGGGACTGTGGAGGCGTGAATCCAGCTGGATCAAGATGAATATCATTGAGTTGGCCACCAAGGTGATGAGGTAGATGGCCAGAAACAGCAGAAAGAGGAAGGGGCGGCCTCTAGGCATGCCAGAGAAGCCCAGGAACAAGAACTCGGTCACCTGCAGGGTCTGATTGCCACCTTCCATGAGGTCCATCAAGAGTTAGAATTCATGGGTAGCCTCTGGGTTTAGACCACAGTACGAAGAAGAAGCTTGACAAGCATGAGTGAGCCACAGGACTTCCTCAAGGCCATCTGAAATAATTAAACAATGTATTGCATGAATTAAAAAATATCAGCAATTCTGTTCAAAAAGGCAGAATGGGGATCATTGATGAAGGAGGACTCTGGGAATGGGAAGCTGAATTCCTTCCATGGGCTCTGTTCATCCAGGATCCTTTACCTGTTTCAGGGTTCACACCTGGGATTCATTCATAAATTCACTAAGTAGAGGGGATTGGCAGAAGTTTATAAGCCACACACAATTTACAAGGATCGATACTAATGAAATATTAATAGCTGTTAGTAGGTGAATGCAAATAGTCCCATCACAATAGGGGTGGCAACAGGGCTGGAGCCCAAGCCAGGAGACTTACTGAGGCTGCTAACAGCTCAAACCAGTTATAGCACTCATTATTTTTAAAGTATTTTAAACAGCTAATCTGTGTCTGGTCTGGTCATTGAAGGAGTGGAAGCCACTCTGAGATCAAGCCATCCTGAACTTCAATTGATGATTGGTTGACCTTCACCCAGTCTATGCTTAGTAAGAAAAATTTTCTCCAAGAACGATTTGCATACTTCATAAAGGTGTTTTCAGAAACGCCCAAAGACATCACTGGGTATAGACCAGAGGTCTCCAACCTTGGCAACTTTAAGACTTGTGGACTTCCAGAGTTCTGGGAGTTGAAATCCACGAGTCTTAAAGTTGCCAAGGTTGGAGACCCTGTTATAGACATACAGTGAGTGTTAATAGAATAGATGGCACTTACCACCTGCCAGGTTAGCCAAAATGTTCAAAAGTATGTCTAGAAAATGTTGGAAATGTAACCAAAAATCTGGCACATATTACCATCTGTGGTGGACGTGTGTTAAAGCAAAAAGAAAAAGAAAGAAAGAAAGAAAAAGGGAAAAATACACATGTGGTTAGAAAAGATTATCAGGAAAACATGTAGATCTTAAACCTGAACTTTTAAAATTAGATATAGTACCAGAAAAATTTGATAAACAACGTATATATTTAATATTGCATGTATTAACAGCAGCGAGGATTGCATTTGCGCAGCATTGGAAAAATGAAGATATACCACTTTTGGAAAAGATAATTTGTTCTTACCAAATGTGTTCTAGACCTAGTGGCAGGGTGGGAAAGAAACTTATTAGATTAACAGAAGTATCTTCACATAATATTGAATTTGATCCTTCCTTTTCTGAGAGAAAATTTCTAACAGCTTCCTTGGCATTGGCATTTCCTGATATTTGTCTTCATGGTTCCTAATGCAATGTATGAATTCCAGTTTGTTCTATTCCTCTTATTTTAAATGATTACAAAATGATTAATACATTATTATCTTGTGGGAAAAAAGAGAAGATATTGGACTGTGCAGAAAAGGAGAGACTTACGTTGAAGACCAAACAGAAATTCAGGCAGACGGTTTGGTCAATGGAGGCTAAATCCAATGCTGTTTAGTAGCTTGGAAAACTCTTCCTGGAGTGATCTCTCCTATTGATATCTACTGAATCAAAAGACAATCATTAGCCACTATTGTGGGTTTGTTTGTTTGTTTGTTTAAGTTTTATTAATTTTCTGCTATTACATTTATTTAGTGCTTAATAAACATCGTGTTGTCTGGGTTATTTTGTTTGCTTGACAATACAAATTATATTCCTAGTCCTTACCCCTTTTTACCAGCCATTGATAAAATAAATTCCATGTTTAATCGTATTCTGTATCTTCTTTCCACTGTTTCTCTTCCTGCCGATGATCACAGATGCCAGGACCAACCTACACTGCATCACTGAAGAACAATTCATACAAGGATTCATGCTATGTTGGGTTAAAGGAGCAGGGCAATGGGGGGGAAAACACAGTAGGTATTCTTCTGCATGTCTGTGGAGACTCTCAGTCATCCAGGTCATGGTTGTCCCAAAGGTGCTTTTTCAACAGACAATTGGACTTTCTTGTTTTTTCTTTGAAGACGTTTCGCTTCTCATCCAAGAAGCTTCTTGGATGAGAAGTGAAATGTCTTCAGAGAATACAGATCAACGTATACTTCAAATTCCACAGAGAGGAGGGGGGTCAAGCTATTCTCCAAAGCACCTGAAGGCCAGACAAGGAATAATGGATGGACACTGAACAAGGAGAGATTCAACCTAGAAATAAGGAGAAATTTTCTGACAGTGAGAACAATCAATCCATGGAGCAAAAGTGGCCTTCGGAAGTTGTGGGAGCTTCATCACTGGAGGCTTTCAAGAAGAGATTGGACTGCCCTCTGTCAGAAATGGTGTAGGGTCTCCTGCTTGGGCGGGGGGTTGCACTAGATGACCTATAAGGTCCCTTCAGAATCTGTTAATCTAATAAACCAGAAAGTCCAGTTGCCAGTTCGGGCGAATCGGTCCTATCCGGGAGGAACCCATCTCTGGATTGAGTGTGGTAGATTGTGATAATTGGCCTTGCATCGACCCTTTCAAGTTAGAATAGAATAGAAGCTGGAAGGGACTTTGGTGCATGCATTAATCCCCTCCCACTCTTTCTCTCTCCTGGATCTGAAGTCCATTTGCCCCTTTGTGTTCCTCACCTGGTCAGAGGCTCCCGGATGAAGTTGGCAGGTGTGATCTTCTTCTCTTTCCTTTGTCTACTGCTTGCAAAATCCCCAAGATGGCGCCATGTTAAAAGGCAGTACTGCAGGCTGACACTTCCCACTGCCAGGAGTTCGATCCTGATGGGGCTCAAGGTTGATTCAGCCTTCCACCTTGCTCAGTTCAGTAAAATAAGGACCGTGATTGCTGGGGGCAATATGCAAAGAACACTTATACATTATAAACTGCCCAGAGAGTGGCGTAAAGCACGACTGGGTGGTATATAAGTCTATTGTTATTGCTGAAAGAAGAGACACAGTTTTATGGCATCTGGTGTGTCCCCGGAGATGACTTGCATCAGAAAAGAGAAAAACAAAACACTTACATGCTTCCCATTTGGGAGTTCCTCGCTGAAAACTTTAGAACTTTAGAATAAAGGCTGGGAGCTGGAAACTTGGGCCAAGATCCACACAAACAGAATGACAGAGTTGGAAGGGACCTTGGAGGTCTTCTAGTCCAACCTCCTGCTCTGGCAGGAAACCCTATACCATTCCAGACAAATGGCTGTCCAATCCCTTCTTAAGAACCTCCAGTGATGGAGCATTTATAACTTCTGGAGGCAAGTTGTTCCACTGGTTAATTGTTCTCACTGTCACGAAATTTCACCTTAGTTCCAGGTTGGTTCTTTCCTTGGTTAGTTTCCATCCATGGCTTCTTCTCCTGCCCTCTGGTGCTTTGGATAATAGGTTGACCCTCTCTTCCTTGTGGCAGCCCCTCAAATATTAGAAGCCTGCTATCATGTCACCCCTGATCCTTCTTTTCATTAAACTAGCCATGCCCAATTCCTGCAACGGTTCTTTGCATGTTTTATCCTCCAGTCCCCTAATCCTCTTTGTTGCTCTTCTCTGCACTCTTTCCAGAGTCTCAACATCTTTTCCATATCATGGCGACCAAAACCTGCAGTATTGGAGCATCCACAGCTTCTGGAGGCAAGTCTCTCCACTGATTAATTGTTCTAACCAAAAGGATGGAGTGGATTTCCTCTGGACTTATGAGCTTATGAACTGGACTTACATAATGTTCTACCCCTGGTGCCTCAAGATGTCTTCACCTTCCATTCACATTCTTCCTCAGCCTCCGTGGCTGGGAAACGAGATGAGTTGTTCCCTCATATAGAGGGCCAAAGATGGAGACTTAGCAGCCAAAACTTTTGTTCTCCGTGGAGCTCTGAAGATGGGCATCTCTGCTCTGTCATTTGTGCCCCTGGAGTGCTGGAACCTTTGCAGTGTGTGGGGACACATGGCCAGGGAGTTTCTTGAGTCAACTACATTCTGTGGTTTTTTACATTATAATGAGTTTTTGGGTTATTAAAGTTCAACTCTTTGGGCAATTCTTGTCTCTGGCTGGTTTGAACCGGTCCTTATCAGAATTTCATATTCTTGCTTGTTACTTCAAAGAACTAGAAACATTAATCAAAGGTGTTCCTTGTTACTGAAAACATTACTCAGAGGGACCCTCTTCTCCTGCTCCTGTCACCATTGTGCTGAGAATTGATTGGCTACAGTTACCATTTGACTGGGATGTTATAAGATCTCCTGCCTTGAGCAGGGGTTGGACTAGAAGACCTCTAAGGTCCCTTCCAGCCCTATAATTATATTATATTAGAATGATGAGATAGATGAAAGCTAGCTAGCTAGATAGATAGATAGAACTTCCGGGTTACCTCTGGGCGCATGCATGACGGCCAGCTGTTTGTCAGGTGCGCGTCCACACTGGAAACCAGAAGTTTGGGTGCCGGTGTGCGCATGCATACTAGAATGCTGCTCTTCCGGGTTTCGCCGCCCTCGTGCATGCAAAGGCCAGCAAGGCTGCACAGTCCAGGCAGGATGGTTTTGCGTGCCATTTCCGGCATGCAGGTCAGCATGTGGGACAAATAGGTTAGCCACCACTGCCCTATACCATTCGAGACAGGGGGCTGTCCAGTCTCTTCTTAAAATCCTCCAGTGATGGAGCACCAGAGGGGAGCTAGACAACACACAGCACAGCCTGGAGAGGAAGAGGTAGAGACTTAGAGTAGCCACTCCCTAGAATCTCCCAACCTTCCTTCCGCTGTGTGCTCCCTTCCCCTACAACTGTTGCTATTTTACAGACAAGAATATGCAGAGACTTCCGGCGGTGATGTCAGCGCGAGTGGGAGTGAAGAAACGGGCTCCGTTTCCCAAACTCCGAATTTTCCAGCCTGGAAGCCTTAAAAAGGCACTATCTGTCCTGAATAGGTAGATAGAAAAAAGGAAAATTCCAAGGACCTCGGGGAGAAAGGCAATCTCCCCGAAGGTTCAGGAAAAACCCCTTGATTCCGGCCAGAAAGAAACCAGCCATTTTGGCAGGTTCAAAGTGCTGACAGCTAAGGAGTAGGAAGTGAAGATTAAGAAATCAACACAAAAGTGTTGACATGAGAAGAGATCCCTAAAAAGGAGGTACAAATATTGGATTGAATGGTGGAGCTGAATTATTGTGACTCTAAGATTTGAGGCAGAGTGATTGTCTGACAGTGGCGGTGATCGGGAGAAGGAAAGAGTGGAAAATTTGGTTGAAAAGTGACAGTGCAAAGAAACAAAGTAGTGAGCAAGAAGAGAAAAGAAACTCCAATTGGATACAGTTGGGGACTACGGGGATTGGTGACTAAAAGCTTCATTTATTTCCTCAATGAAATTTATAAAATTTTCTAAAATTCAGCGGAGTTTAAGGGCTGATACTGTTGAACTAAACAAGTGAATTGACTGATTGGTGAACTGCGGTGTGGTGGATTTACAGGCTGATCATACAGAAAGAGACAGAAATCAAGAGAAGTGGTTATCAGAGACGTTACATTTGGACAAATTGGACATTATTTATTATGTCCTTAGGGAGTAGGGCGGCATAGAAGAATTCCCAAATAAATAAATTATTTTAGTGTTCTTCTATGCCGCCCTACTCCCTGAGGACTCAGGGCGGCGTACAACATTTGGACATCTTTGGAGAAGAGGCAAACTTTTGAAATTGGAGACTATTAAAGGATTGTTATAATTCCATAAGTCTATAACTTTAGAATTCCAGAAATTGGAAAGTAGAAGAACTGTGGTGTTAAGTAAAGATGATGCAAGACTGAAGGAAGATTGCATAGAGCTATGAAAATAATATAAGTAATCCTACTAAAAGATAGTGGATAAAAACAGTTAATAAAAAGATAAGAAAATTAAGAGGAAGGGGTGATTTGTGAAAGTTGAAATAATTGTGTAATTTATAATATTTACAATATTTAATATTTAAGATATTTAAGATAGAAAAACTAGATATTTATTTATTTATTTATTTATTTATTTATTTATTTATTTATTTATTTATTTATTTATTTATTTATTTATTTATTTATTTATTTATTTATTTATTAGTTGCATTTGTATGCCGCCCACTCCACAGAGACTCTGGGCAGCTCACAACAATAAAAATTCACAAGCAACAATAAATATGAAAAGTATTAAGACAATAAGTATTAAAACATTTAAAAGCATTTAAAGACCACAATTTAAAAATCCATACAATAATTCACTCATGGGGCCAAGAATAATCGGTGTTGTATTAAAATCATTGGCCCCAGGCCTGTCAACAAAGCCATGTTTTTAATGCTTTTCTGAAGGCTGGCAGGGTGGGAATTATGCGGATCTCGGGGGTAGTGTATTCCAGAGAGCCGGTGCTGCCACAGAGAAGGCCCTCGTTCGTGGGTCCGCCAGCTGACATTGTTTGGCTGACGGGACCACCAGCAGACCAACTCTGTGGGCTCTAATAGGTCTTAGGGAGGTATGTTGGAGAAGATGGTCTCGGCGGTAATTGATTGATTATATTTGATAGGTAATTTGATTATATTATATAATCAAATACATAGAGTTTATATATTTATGAAATTATAGTGATATAGTTGATTATTTTTGGATTGGAATTTCAATTGGATGATATATATTACTTTATTATTTTATGTGTTAATTATTATATAACAAGTGTGTAAAAATCAAACAGATAGATAGATTTAGATCTCTAGAAAATAAGGATATTTTGAGATTGGTATATGAGCAGATATATTAATATTGATATTTATTAACACTTGTACCAACAAAATTATTATTGTTAAAAAAATTAACAGTTAAGATATTGTATGACATTTTGGAACAACATACTTAGAATAGGAAAAATGACAAGCACCACAACAATAACAAAGCTAAGCAAGAAGACAGTCCAAAACCCTGCAACAACATCATCCTCGCCAGCACAACAGCGCTCCATAGATAGCATGTTAGGAATGGAGAAATCAGGCTCTGCATCAAACATACAAAATATCCAGGCCACTTTACTAATGATTCAGGAATGAATGACCAAAACTCAAGAAGCCATAGCCAATAACCATGAGGAGGTAAAAAGAAATCATGAAGAACTTAGAAGTAATATGAGTGAAATGAAAGGGGATATTCAAAATATGGACAATAAAATAGGAAATATACAGCAAAATATTCTTAAAAATGAGCAGAAAATTAAAATAGTGGAGGAAAAAATAGAACATGTAAATAAAAAGATGGAATCTATGGAATAAAAATATGTGACAATAAATAGAGAGTTAGAACAATCAATAGTGTTTTTAGAGATGGAGAAAGCATATTTTTTCCTAAGATTCCAAAATATTACCGAAAATAAAGAGGTAGAGTTAGGGGAAATTATGGCAGAAATATTGGCAGTGGCATTACAAATAGACAAACAAGATATATTAAAAGAGATCAATGAAGTTTATAGGGTACATACGAATTACGCAGAAGACACAAATTACCAAGGGAAATACACATACGATTTACAAAAAAAGCAATAAGAGATGAAATATACAAAAGAATGAAAGAGGAACCAATATCATATAAACGAAGGGAAATAATAACACTAAAACAAATACCGAGACGGGTGAGAGACCAAAGAAGGAATTACCAATTTTTAACCTCACAATTAAATAAAGAAAATGTAATGTTCCGATGGTTAATCCTAGAAGGAGTATTGATTACCTGGCAAGAGAAAAGGTTTAAGATAGATACATTAGATAAAGCAAAATAATTTCTTGAACACCATTTTGGAATAGAAGTAGAGCAAGAGAGTAGGGAAGAAGCGGAGAATAGGAGCCAAGAGGAAGACCAAATAGAGGAGAAAGAGGAGGAACGAGAAGAGAGGAGAGAACAGGAAAAAGGAAAGAATAGTAAGAGAAGGAACAAGAGAAAAATACAAGAGAAACAAGGTATATAAGGAGATTAAGAACAACTAATAAATAAGAAAGGAAATGGAGGAGGAAATGAAAATGGTCTCAATAAACATAAATGGATTGAATTCACCAAATAAAAGAACACAGACATTTACAAGATTGCAAAAATTGGATATAGATATTATAAATTTACACGAAGTACATATTAAGAAACAACAAAATAAATTATTAGAACACTCCAGATTAGGTAATTTATATGTAGCATTAGTGCAACAAAAAAAGAGGAATAGTGATTTATATTAAAAAAAATTAAAATCAAAACAAATATACACAAAATAATATATGCTCAAAACTGGAAAAATGAATATACACCATCAGAAGAAAATTTGATTAGAAAGGTCTTAGAGTGTGCCGAAATGGATTAACTTACAAAGGAATTACAAGAAAAAGAGGAAACAGAATATTACAAAGTATGGGAAAAGTGGTATGAGTGTTTAGAGAAGAGGGTCAAAAGATAAGAGAATAACGTATGAAAGAGGATAATGGAGTTAACAGGTGGTATTAAATATAAATAAGTAGAAGGGAAACAGACAATAAGGTAGAAATAGAGTACACTATTATATGATGTATATAAATAGAATTGTGAAATATATGTATAAAATGGAATGGAAAATTGAAGAGGAAAAATTGTAAAATTTAAAATGTTTAGCGACGCGAAATTGTTGAAAAGAAGGAAATTGTATAAATTTCTGTGTTTGTTTTTAACTTAAAAAATGTTCAATAAAATTATTATTTTTTTAAAAAGAATATGCAGACAGGGCAGGAAGGCGATCCAGTTTTTCCTTCACTGTCTTCCAGGAGATGCATCTTCCTTCTATTGAATTTGCAGAAACTTTTGTAGGGCCCCTTTGACCTCCTTGTTTCGGAGGCTGTAGATTAGGGGGTTCAACATGGGTGTGATGATACAATACAGAGTGGAGACCAGGGTGTCCACTCCCAAGGAGTAGCCCGCACTGGGACGGTTGTAATTCAAGTTGGCCATCCCAAAGTAGACAATGACCGTAACCAAGTGGGCACCACAGGTGGAGAAGGTCTTTCTCCGTCCAGTGCTAGAAGGGATCTTCAGAATCGTAGATAGGATGTAGACGTAGGAAATGACGACAAGTAGGAAAGGGGTCAGACCCACAAACACACTTGCTGTGTGAAGAGCCATCTCATTGACATAAGTGTCACTGCAAGCAATTTTCAAGAGTGGTGGGACATCACAGAAGATGTGATGGATCTGGTTGGCTCCACAGAAGACCAAATCAGTGGCCAGGGCAGTGTGAATGGCTGAGTCAATAATGCCCCAGATCCACGAAGCCGTAGCCAGAGGGACTTGCACCTCCTTACTCATGAGTTGAGAATAGTGCAAAGGTTCACAGATGGCTGCATAGCGGTCATAAGCCATCACAGCCAGCATCGCACACTCAGATCCAGCACATGTCATGAGAAAGAACATCTGGGCCATGCAGCCATTGTAGGAGATGGTGGGCTGCAGACGCAAGAGGTTCACCAGGATCTTTGGGACTGTGACCGAGGAATAGCAAATGTCTAAGCAGGACAAATGGCTGAGGAAATAGTACATGGGACTGTGGAGGCGTGAATCCAGCTGGATCAAGATGAATATCATTGAGTTGGCCACCAAGGTGATGAGGTAGATGGCCAGAAACAGCAGAAAGAAGAAAGGTTGACCTCTGGGCATGCCAGAGAAACCCAGGAACAAAAATTCAGTCACCTGCAGGGTCTGATTGCCACCTTCCATGAGGTCCATCCAAGCTGTGGAATGCAGAAGAATTTAGGAGTAGCTGCTCCTTTCAAATCCTTTCAAATCTTCTTCATAGCATGAAGAAGAAGCTTCAGATGCATGAGTGAATCACTGGACTTCCTCAAGGCCAGCTGGGATAATTAAACAATGTTTTGATGAATAAAATAATCATCAGGTAGGAGAAATGCTTCTGGGTTGCTTTCAGTCAGGTGGAAGTTTATTACAGATGCATTCCTCCAGTTAACTTTCCCAAAAAGCCATTTGGCACACATGCTATGTGTGACTTAGCATTCCCCAATTTACACCCCTGTGCAAAGTTGCAGAATGAGGATGTTGGACACAGCTGGAAATGAACAACAGAATTCCTTCCAAGGGCTGTCTTCCTCTAAGACCCTTCACCTGTTTTAGGGTTTTACACAAAGAATTCATCCCCCCAAAATTTAACTAAACAGAAGGGGTGGCATGAGGTAGTGAGCCACACAGAATTTACTAGGAGTGATACTAACGAAGTATTAACAGATAGAGCAGATACAACCTTGGAGATTATTAGGAGGGGATCCTAATAGTTGTGCAAATTTCCCTGCAGCCACAAGAGGAGATTTCTGATCCCAGCAGAAATTTGGGAGAGTTTGAGAAAAGAATAAATATGTCAATATAAACTTTTGTAATTATGGAACTATAAGCTGCCTCTGATCACTCACAAGCCTTTGTTTGTACAAGAGACTTAAGGCAGGTTACCAGGTTAATTCCATTTCTGGGTGTGCAAAGTGCCTGAAATCACAATCTCACCAATGGTCCACCCAGCAGCACGAGGTCCAGAAACCACAATGCCCATCATTGCATACAGAGGAGATGCAGCCACTCGGTCTGCTAGGAACCCAGAAAAGGGGGAAGGATTCTCCCTCCCTCTGACGGAAGACTCCGTGGGGCCGGGGAGAGTCATCCATCCAACGTGACTGGGATGGAAATTGGAGAGGGCGGGGGGAGAAGACCATTTCAAGGGGGAGAAATGTCTTGGTGAGCCCCTGGAGATGGTGGCTGTAGATGACCTTGAAGAGGACAATCTCTCCTTAGCCATTGCTGGAGGTTTGGGAAGCCATGCTTGTGGCTACTCGGGGGCATTGGATGGTGAACTTTGCAGAGAAATTTCTGCTGCAATGCAAACTACGAAAGCTTCCTCATTTTGAGAGAGTAATTTTGTGTCTGCGTGGGATGAGAATAAGTGGTTTGTTTGTTTGCTTGCTTAGTTAATGAATTACCTCCTTTTTTTTTGATCCTCGGACTGTCGGTTTTGAGCTTCTCTCCAGGTCCAAATATCTTTAGAGATGCTCAATCATCCAGGCCAAAGGTGCTTTTCAAAAGGCAATTGGACTCCGTTAGTTTTCTTCCTTGAAAACATTTTTGCATCTCATCTAGGAAGCTCCTACAGTTCTGAAGAAGACTGAAGAACTGAAGAAGCTTCTTGGATGAGAAGTGAAACATTTTCAATGAAAAAAGAAAGAAAGAATGTCCAGTTGTCTTTTTGGGACATCCTGGTCCAGACGGTCATCAGCTCATCCTCTGGACTCTCTCCCCTCCTCCGAGGCTTGCCTATTGTACCACCAAGATAAAAACCTTTCCCAACTTCTTCTCAGTGGGGGTAGCTTGATCAACAAAAACACCTTTTCTCTTTTTGAGGGGAGGGGGAGAGGAGGGGGAGAGAAAGCTTTGCTCCATCAGGCAAGAAAAAGGGGTGAGCTTCTTCTCACCAACAACATGCAATTTATGCATCTTCCAGATCAGGGGTCTCCAACCTTGGCCAACTTTAAGACCTGTGGACTTCAATTCTCAGAGTTCCTCAGCCAGCTTTGCTCTGGAAGTTGAAGTACACAAGTCTTAAAGTTGCCAAGGTTGGAGACCCCTGTTCCAGACAATGGCTGGTGTTGAGGTGCATCTGAAATGGTTGGTGCCTGCATTAATCGCCCCCCTCCACACCTTTTCTCCAAGTTGATCTGAGATTTCTTTGCCCCTCATGCTCCTCACCTGATCAGAGTCTCCTGGATGAAGCTAGAAGGTATGCCTCTTCTTCTTCTTCTTCTTCTTCTTCTTCTTCTTCTTCTTCTTCTTCTTCTTCTTCTTCTTCTTCTTCTTCTTCTTCTTCTTCTTCTTCTTCTTCTTCTTCTTCTTCTTCTTCTTCTTCTTCTACTTCTTCCTTTCCTTTTCCTACTGCTTGAAAACTCCCCAGTAGACCTTTTTGTCGTGAGGAGGATCTTAGTTTCTTGTTCTCAGACTCCTTGAGACATTGGAGGTCCCATATCTGCCCTGCGTTCATCCTGTGTCGCACACAGAGCCAATGCTTGAAAAAAAGAGAGAGAGAGAGACACACACACACACACACACACAATTTCTATGGCCCCTGAGATGTCCCTGAAGATGACTTGCATCACAAAGAAGAAGAACAAAGCATCGCCAAGCTTCTCGCTTGAGAGATCTTTGCTGAAAACCTTTGGACAAATGGCAAAGGTTTGAACTAGAGATCAGGACAACATGGAAAAGTGTCCAGTGGGGTTTATGTATTGGCTTGTTAAATGTATATGCTGCCCATCTCCCTGATGCGGTGACTCTTCTAAACACTAAAAAGACAAATATAAAGCAATTACTTTTTAAAACGCTATATAAAAAATTAGAACCAAGAAGATGGAAAGCATGGGGGTGAGATCTTAATCATATCCCATCAACCACCTCCATTGGTGAGTGCCCCTCCTTTGGGCTCCAAGCCCACCAGCAGAACCAGGCTTTCATATCCTTCTGGAGGACCAAAAGGATGGGAGCAATACTCACCTCCGGTGGGAGAATGTTCCACAAGACAGGGGCCTCAGCAGAAAAGGCTCTTCTCCTTCACCCCACTAGCCAGAATTCCTTTCAGGTGTGGCTTCGACCAAGAGTCTGGAGCAGGGATGGTGTAGGAGATGGCCAGGCGGAGCCCAAGGGTGGGGTCAAATGCACCATCAATTTGGAGTTGCTACGCTCGCATAAGAGACCAAAGCCCAGCCCTCCATGAATTCTGTTGACTCTTATCTGGTGCCTTGACCATTAATAGATCAGATTCTTGTGTATAAAGGTAAAGGTTTCTCATGTCCAGTTGTGTCCGACTCTAGGGGGGCAGTGCTCATCTCAGTTTCTTAGCTGAGGGAGCCAGCATTGTCCGAAGACGTTTTCATGGTCATGTGGCCAGCATAGCTATACACCAAAAGTGCACAGAACACTGTTACTTTCCCACCAAAGTGGTACCTATTTATCTACTCGCATTTGCATGCGTTCGAACTGCTAGGTGGGCAGGAGTTGAGGCAAGGATACCATTTCTTACGCATAGGTAGCATGAAATAAACTTGTAGTACTGTTGAACTCTATTCCAGCTCCTGGTTTCGTGCTCTTGACAGGTGGAAGTGTGGCAATTGTCACCTGGAAGTTTCTTAAGGCTGTCAGGGACACTACTGCACAAGTTACCTGATGTGAGATCCTGTTCATTAAATTGGAATCTAGAGATGAGTTGGGACTTTTGGTGTTGTACTGGCCTCTCTGCTGCGTAGCAACCTCCCTGCCTGAGTCTCTTGATGCTATTTCTGGACTGGAAGTGGAATGCCCCAGAGTTATGGCCTTACAGAATGCCCATCTGCCCTCTCTGGGGTCAAGTGTGGCTTAGGATATCATGGCTACCATGACAACCATTGACCTATTCTGGGTCATCCAGGGCTTGGCCTGGGATCGTGGTCACATACCCGATTTGGCTTTCCTGTCAGAGCAGTGGAATAATGGGTTGTGTGAATGACCTTGGGGAAGGAAGGAGGGGAAGAGATGCTGCCTAGGAAATCATCAGAGAAGAGAGGCAGGAATTCCCAGTTGCTTAACAGAGGAAGAAATGTAGGAAGGACTTCCATTAATGGATCAGATGGTTAAAAGGGTGATGGGAAATTCATATGTCAGTTGTGTCAGTTCAGGGAAGTTCAGTTCAGTGTCAGTTCAGGGAAGCAGTTGATGTAATGTGCTGTTGCCTGGACGATGTTAGGGGCTGGATGGGAATGAATAGGCTCAAACTCAACCCTGACAAGACTGAGTGGCTGTGGATATTGCCCCCCAGGGATTATGTCCTATGGGATTGGGTGGCCTATAAGAACTTTAAATTAAATTAAATTAAATTAAATATGTTGAGACTTGCAAGATTCTGTTAATATAGCCTTAAAGTAAATTAACTCACCTGGAAGGGCAATGCGATCTGGAACTGGGAGAACTTTGAATGTCCCCCTTGTCATGGTCAGATCACATCCTGATTATCACAAGGTTCACCAGTACCATTATCCACAACAGGGAGACAGGATCTATTTGAGTGGTCTCACCTCAACGACTGATGGACCTGGATAGGTATCAGAGGGAACTGGGGGCTGTTTCTATTGGTCTGCTCTACCCTCCATGTGAGGTCTTCATTGTTGCTTGGAACAAGAGGGCCACCGAGACACTGAATTGGGGTGCACCTATGCAACCTCTCTTGTCTTTTGCCCATGGTTTACAAAAGGGTTGAGGAAGATGAAATTAGAAAAGAGATGTCTGAAGCATCACTGGGGCTTTATGAGGAACAAACTTAACCAATCACTAGAGCTGTTATTAAGATGTACTATATGGTGGAAGGGTGATGAAGTGACAATATTTCTCTAACCTTATTGTAGGAATCTCACAGACCTGTTTCAGGTGACCTTATGTTTGTTTGAGCTCATCGCTTGCTCCAAGGTCATCTTTCTCTTGCAGAACTTCAGAACAGAAGATTAGCACTACTGGATTAGTCCAGGATCCAGCTTAGATCAGTATTTGAGTTATCACAGTGGCTGACCAGCTACTTCTGAGATGCTCACAATATGATATGGAAATTGAAAGAAGAGAATATTTATAGGTGGAACTGTGAGCTCCTTGGTGCTCTCTGAGCTTGGTGGTTTTCTTGCAGATGTTTCATTACCAAACTTGGTAATATCATCAGTGTTAGAAGGGAGAAAGTTTGCTTCTAGTATTCCCTTCTAGCACTGATGATGTTACCTAGTTGGGTAATGAAGCGTCTGCAAGGAAACCACCAAGCTCAGAGAGTACCAAGGACCCCACAGTCATCCTCCCCCCATCCTCCTCTTCCTCCTCCTCCCTTCTCAAACTCTGCTCCCTTCAAACAATAATAATGTTACCTAATTAGGTCATAAAATGTCTGCAAGAAAACCACCAAACTCAGAGAGCACCAAGGACCCCACGGATATGAAAACTCTCTTACCATTGTCCCTTTACATCTGGATTTGGAGAGAAAGACAACACCAGCAGTTTGAGAATATTTGTTATTTATGTTTACTTTATTAATCCAAGATTATACAGTCTCTCATCTGTCCAGGAAACTCTGGGTACTGAACAAGATAAAAATATCAAAAATGGTCCCTTCCAACTCTGTTAATCTGTATTCTGTAAAACCCATCCTCTGTTAGGTTGGGTTTTGAATGAGTTTTCATTCAGATGCAATGTCCCACCTACTCATAACAACAATCTCCATTTGTTTTCTCTTGAGAGTGGTTCTGCAGGAATCTTAAGAATGTCCTTCTAGAGACTTCTGGTTGACGTCACGGCAGGATCGGACATGCAGAGCGGGTCTCCACATTCCTGTGCTGAGTTCCCTCTGGCAGTGGGCTCCAAAAGGAGCCAAAGCCACCCTGTAGGGGCGGTGAAGCAAAGAGGGGCATTCTGTGTGGTCGTGAAGAGTCGCAGCTCTCCTGTCTGACCCGGGGTTCTTTTTCCCTCTCAGTCATGGCGAGGAGAAGAGGCAGCCTAAAGATAGCTGCCACAAAGCTGGGACAACTGTGAAACAACTAAGACTGGAGTGCTGGAGTGAAGTAGGTGAACAGTTACTGGAACTGGAGGAGAGGATTCCTTTTTGCTTAAAAGCTAACCCCAAGGAACATTTTAGAACTATTTGCTCAGAATTATTTGTTAAAGCGGCGTTTAAGCATTTTGAGAAAAATACTAGACTGGAAGGGAAAGATGCAAAGAGAGAAAAATAATAAACTTTTAAATATACAAAAAATTGGACTCTTAAACTGGGAAGATGTGGTAATGGGAAGGCATTTTAAAATGCTGGAATCATTTACTTAAAAAACTTATCCTGTTTTTATAATTGATCTACAACTAAAATGACGATTGACTAGTGGCAATGCTGAAATTTAAGCTGAGAGCGCCACCTGCTGATGAAAGGAAAATATACAAGTCTGGTAATACTAATATGAAGGACTGAAAATATTTACTGGATTATTCCTAACTACCAGAGGTGGGTTTCTCCCAGTTCGGACCGGTTCTAAAAACCAGTAGCGCCGGCAGCAGGAGGCTCCAGCCACCCGCCCGGGACACTTTTGCACATTCGCAGAAGCTTCTGCGCATGCACAAAAGTGTCACGAGCGCACATGAGTGTGCGCACAAACCGGTACTAAAGAGTTTTAGAACCCACTACTGATAACTACCCCATGACTACTGAAGACTCAAATAAGAAAACAAGGAAGCTATTTAATTAAAGGGACTCCTGAATGTTATGCTAGAAGATTGAATCTGTAAAAGAAATGTAAAGAGGCTTTTGACAACTTCTTGGACTATTTAAATGGAATTGATTGTTTACCTATGGGATATAAAGAACTGTGATTAGTGCACTACTTGAAGGGTAACTTTAGGACTGAATAAAGGTTCTTGGACTACTGGACAAAAGTTGAGTTTTTTAAAACAAAATAAGATGCTTCATAAGGAAGAAATGAGTAGAACTTTGAAAGAGATGGCATTGATCTTTCAAAACACAAAGGACATATGGAGAAAGGATTTAAGGAGATTATGGAAAAAATGGAAAATACTATACAAGGGTTGATGAGTAAAGACCAAGACACTCAGGAAAGGGAGGAGCCAACAGAAGAAATGGAGGAAAAGTTTGAACCGAAGAACCAGTGAATAAAAGAAGACAAGGAGGGGGGTTTCAGTCCATCCCCAGGCTCAGTATGACTGGTATGTATGGTCTGCTGGGAGAGAGGGGGACCAGTTGGGGGGGGGGAGGGGATCTCTGGTGTGAGTGGGGACGGGAGCATTAAGGTCATTACAGGGAGAGGTAGGTATGGCGGGAGCAGGGGGGTAGGCCGCTCTCGGGGAACGAGAACTCGCTGTCTCCAAGCGATTCCTTGTTCCGGCCCCTCTGGTTTGGTTCCATCTTGCTCAACCCGAGGTCCTGGTAATCAGGGATGTCAGGGCCCTGGACTCAAGCTGCTGCTGTTGAATGCCAGGTCAATTACCAACAAGGCCCCCCTTGTACGGGATTTAATCCTGGAAGAGGGGGCGGACCTGGCATGTATCACTGAGACCTGGCTAGGCCAGGAGGGGGGGTTCCCCTCTCCGAGATGTGCCCGGACGGGTTCTTAGTGCAGCATCAGCCGCGACCCCAGGGAAGGGGTGGAGGAGTGGCGATTATAGCTCGCCAGAACCTTAATCCTCGAAGGAGCCCTGCCCCGGAGATTGTTGGGTGTGAGACGCTCCTTCTGAAGTTGGACTTAGGGGTCCAGGTGGGCCTTTTGTTAGCGTACCTGCCTCCTAGCTACGTTACAAAGGCCCTGCCTGTTCTGCTCGAGGCGGTAGCAGGGCTGGCGATTGAGTTCCCCAGGCTGATGGTGCTGGGGGACTTTAATTTGCCATCGCCCGGTGAAACCTCGGAGGCAGTCCAGGAGTTCATGGCTTCCATGACAACCATGAACCTGACCCAAGTAGTTCAGGGTCCGACTCATGAGGGAGGCCACACGCTTGACCTTGTGTTTCTCTCGGGGCAGTGGAGAGATGATCTGAGGCTGAGGGGTTTAGTCACAGTACCCTTGTCGTGGTCAGATCATTTCCTTCTGAGGTTGGATTTCATGGCACCACTCCTCCACCGCAAGGAGGCGGGGCCGATTAAGTGGTTCCGCCCCAGGCGCCTAATGGAATCTGAAGGATTTCAGAGGGAACTTGGGGAAATACCTGACTCCCTGGTACACGATTCATCTGAGTCCCTAGTGGCTGCTTGGAATCAGGCGGCAACGGGGGCCTTAGATCAGATTGCGCCTTTGCGGCCTCTCCGTGGCAGCGGATCCCGGCGGGCCCCTTGGTTTACTGAGGAGCTCCGGGAGATGAAGCACCAAAAGAGACGCCTAGAGCGACGATGGAGAGCCAGTAAAGCTGAGTCTGACCGGACACTTTTAAGAACTTACATTAAGTCTTACTTAGTGGCGATAAAGGCGGCAAAATGCGCGTATTTTTCCGCTCTTATTGCATCCGCCGACTCCCGCCCAGCCACCCTGTTTAGGGTGACTCGCTCCCTCCTAGCCAAGGAGGGAGCTGAAGATCCCTTGCAGGGCAGAGCTGAGGAATTTTCTTAGTTTCTGGCGGATAAAGTCGTTCAGATTCGGACAGACCTGGACTCCATTTGGACAGGGCAAGCCGAGATGACAGGGGTGAGTCTTAGTCCTGTTATATGGGACGAGTTTGAACCGGTCACTCCTGAGGATGTGGACAAGGCCATAGGAGCGATGAGCGCCTCCACCTGTTTATTGGACCCGTGCCCCTCCTGGCTGGTCTCTGCCAGCAGGGAGGTGACACGCGGCTGGCTCCAGGCGGTTGTGATCGCTTCTCTGAGAGAGGGATCCGTCCCACAGCCTTTAAAAGCTGCGGTGGTGAGGCCCCTCCTCAAGAAGCCTTCCCTGGACCCAGCGGATTTAAAGAACTTCCGTCCAGTCTCCAACTTACCCTTTTTGGGTAAAGTTGTTGAGAAGGTGGTGTCGCTCCAACTCCTGCGGCTATTGGAGGATACTGATTATCTGGATCCCTTTCAATCGGGTTTCAGGCGCGGCTACAGTACGGAGACTGCTTTGGTCGCGCTGATGGATGATCTCTGGCGAGCCCGGGATGGGGGTCACTCCTCCATCCTGGTGCTACTTGACCTCTCAGCGGCTTTCGATACCATTGACCATGGTATCCTTCTGCGTTGTCTTGGGGAGATGGGAGTGGGAGGCACTGTTTTACGGTGGTTCTCCTCCTACCTCTCTGACAGGACGCAGTCGGTGTTGACAGGAGGACAGAGGTCGGCCCCTAGGCCCCTGGTTTGCGGGGTGCCACAGGGCTCGGTCCTCTCGCCCATCCTGTTTAACATTTACATGAAACCGCTGGGTGAGATCATCCGACGACATGGGGTGAGGTATCAGCAGTATGCTGACGATACCCAGTTGTACATCTCCACCCCGTGTCAGTTCAGTGAAGCAATTGATGTAATGTGCCGCTGCCTGGACGATGTGAGGGTCTGGATGGGAGTGAACAGACTCAGGCTCAACCCAGACAAGACTGAGTGGCTCTGGATATTGCCTCCCAAGGACTATGTCGACTGTCCCTTCTTGGTTCTCGGGGGAGAAAAATTGACTCCCTCAGAACAGGTTCGCAATTTGGGTGTCCTCCTAGATCCACAGCTAAAATTGGAGCAACATCTTTCAGCTGTGGCTAGGGGGACCTTTGCACAAATCCGTCTTGTGCACCAATTGCGACCTTACTTGGAGAGGGAGGCCTTGCTCACAGTCACTCATGCCCTTGTCACCTCACGGCTAGACTACTGTAACGCGCTCTACATGGGGCTACCCTCGAAGAGCATCCGGAGACTCCAACTGGTACAGAATGCAGCTGCGCGAGCGGTAGTGGGTGTGCCGAGATACACCCACGTAACACCTCTCCTTCGCCAGCTGCATTGGTTACCAATTAGTCTCCGGTCGCAATTCAAGGTGTTGGTCGTTACCTTTAAAGCCCTACATGGCTCAGGGCCAGGTTACCTGCGGGACCGCATCCTACCACATACCTCACTAAGACCGGTTAGGTCCCACAGAGAGGGCCTCCTCCGGGTCCCGTCGGCTAAACAATGTCGATTGGCGGGGCCGCGGGGGAGGGCCTTCTCTGTGGGAGCCCCGTCCCTCTGGAACCAACTACCACCAGAGATCCGGACCATCCCCACCCTGCTGGCCTTCCGTAAAGCCTTAAAAACATGGCTTTTCCGGCAGATGGGGTGAATATGACAATCAGATTCCCCCTGAATGTTGCGCTTACAATTTTTTTTTTTTATTATTATATTTTTAATGTATGACTATTGTTTTTAAATGTACGCTTCTTATTTATGCTGTACGCCGCCCTGAGTCCCACGGGATTGGGCGGCCTATAAGAGCGTCTAATAAATAAATAAATAATAAATAGTGATGAAAATAACAGTGATTGATGAATTAAACCAGAGGGAAAATAGGTTAAGAAAGTTGAAAAAAGAATTGGAGATGCAGGAAGATACTTTTGAAAGGAAGATAGGAGTTTGAACAGAAATTTTGGAAACTAGGCAGTGGAAAAGGGTAGAGATGGAAGAAATACTTAGATTGACTAGCCAAGAAGTAGATAGAGACAGAGATAAAGATCCAAGAGAGGAACATGGGAGGCAAGTAAAAAAAAAGCATAGCAATTAAAGCACTGAAGCGGACAAGAGACAATAGATAGGTGATTTTTCTCCTTTGTTGTTGTTCTGATTTGCTTTTCTTTCTCTCTCTCTTTCCTTTCTTTTTTAGGTTGGTGACATGATTAGAAGTTAGATAGGATAGAAAGAAAACGTCTTTTAATAAAAGGGTGATATGATTAAAAGTTAGAATAAGAGATAGAAATAAGAGAAAGGGGGTATATTAGGATATACACTTTTATATAATAAAATAAAAGCAATAACAAGATAAAACATAGAATAATTGAATAATGACAAACTATAACTTAACACAAATGTGTATTATTATTAGAAATATACAAGTTGGTTTAATGTAATAACTATGATTAATTCTACTAGTTTTATTTGTATTAGAATGTATGATACCCAGGTGCCACACTGTTCATGCATTGATACATGCATATAGAAAAAAAACTCGAAACAACAACAACAAAAAAAAGAATGTCCTTCTACTGCAGTTCATGTACACAAATTTCATTTTTCTTAGGGAGCAGAAACACACGAAATTCAACAAAACACTCAGCCCTAGATGAGGGCTAGGCTACCTTCTGGCAGCCAAGAACCTTCTTCATGGCCCCCTTGACCTCCTTGTTGCGGAGGCTGTAGATCAAGGGGTTCAGCAGGGGGTTGATGATACAAAACATGGTGGAGATCAAGGTGTCCACCTCTAAAGAGTAGCCAGCACTGGGCTGGTTGTAGTTCACAAAGGCATTTCCAAGGCAGACAATCACAACAGCAATGTGTGAGGCACAGGTGGAGAAGGCTTTGCGTCTACCGGTGTTAGAACGAATCTGCAGAATGCAGCCCAAAATGTAAAAGTAGGACAAGATGATGAAGAGAACAGGGACAAGGCCCACAAATATGCTGGTGATGTGGTTGGTCAATTCGTTGACCCAGGTATCACTGCAGGCAATTTTCAGTAATGGGGGAACATCACAAAAGATGTGAGGAACATTGTTGTTTCCACAAAACTCCAACCTGGAGGCCAGAGCAACATGGATGGCTGCGTCCAGGAAGCCCCAGAGCCAGATGGCCAGAGACAGCTGGACGCACAACTTGTTCCTCATCAGGTGGGCATAGTGCAAAGGTTGGCAGATGGCAGCATAGCGGTCATAAGCCATGACGGCCAGCAGTGCTGGCTCACATCCTGCAAAGCCAATCAGAAAGAACGCTTGTGTCAGGCATTGGTTGTAAGAAATGGTATACTGCTGGCATAGGAGGTTCACCAGGATCTTTGGCACCACCACAGAAGAAAGGCAAATATCCAAGCAGGAGAGCTGGCTGAGGAAGAAATACATGGGGGTGTGGAGACGGGAATCCAGGAGAACCAGGGTTATGATCATGAAGTTGCCCAACAGAGTGACCAAATAGGCAGCCAGGAACACCAAGAAAAAATGGATGTGGTGTCTCTGGAATATGGAGAATGCCAGGAAGATAAATTCTGTCTCCTGTGTTTGGTTGTCGGAATCCATCAGGAAGAAAATGGACAGCTGGGAAGAGAGAAATGGGCATGTGAAAAAATTAGAATTAGCTATAGGGTGAGATGAATTAGATTGCTGAGCTGGGGGAGAAGAAGTTAATTCTTCTCCTGCTTTCTTGGGCTTTGAGCTGCTGAGAAGATCTGCAGAACATCCCTTCCAAGTTCTGCATCTGCATTCCATAAAGAGGACAAGTGACTTATTATGGTTAAGATGACACAGTATGGAATATAGATCTGTGGAGGAAGTAGCAGTTCTTCAATCCTGCCTTCTCCAACTCTTGTGTCCTGAAGGTGACATTATGACTCTCTAAGTTGGACCAAAATGTTTTTATTTTAATCCCCCAGGAAGTCACCAGCCTACAGATAAACAAGATAGTGGGATATCTTTATTTTTCAGTGAGTCCTGCTCCTTTCCCTGGCAACATCTTCTTCCAAGGAGCACCAACCATTCATGGAGAAGGTTGTGAAGACGCTCCAAGTTCAGGATGTGTGTATCTAGTTTTGGTTGTCATGATCTATATCTATATCAAAAAAGATGTTAAGACTCTAGAAAGAGTACATAAAAGCCCAACAAAGATGATTAGGGGACTGGTGTATGATGAACAGTTGCAGGAACTTGGTGAGAAGGACTATGGGTGACATGATAGCAGATATTGGAGTGGCTCCTACAGAGACAAGGGAGTCAATCAACTCTCCAAAGCAGCAGAAGGCAGGACAAGAAGCAATGGACAGAAATTAATCAAGGAAAGAACCAACCTGGAATTAGAGAGAAATTTCCTGACAGTGAGAACAATTAACCAATGGAACAACTTGCCTCCAGAAGTTGTGAATGCTCCAACACTGGAGGCTTTTAAGAAGAGACTGGACAGCCTTTTGTCCAGAATCATATAGGGTATCCTATTTGAGCAGTGGGTTGGACTAGAAGACCTCCAGGGTTCCTTCCAACTCTGTTATTCTGTATTCTGCAGACACTCCAATGAAGTGTCTTCATAAAATTTCTTTGTTACGGTAGGAACTGTTGTAATAAGAGTGTGCTAGGAATCTAACTCCCAAGAAGTTAGATCTTCTTGCCTACTTGGTATCTGCTCTCCCCTCTCACTCTATTTATATTTATCGTATTCAACGCATTTATACTATTTCAATGCTAAAAGGTGTTGGAAAGCAATTATCATTTTTTGATTTTCTCTCTTTTATTATAAGCATGCATAAACACTAGAACTTTCTTCTGCACCTGCAATGTTAGGTAGAAAGAGTAAGAAAACACATCTGGATAAGTTTCTGGTGCCCAGGTTTGATCTAGGATATAATGTCAAGGTAATGAAGAGTTGTAATAGTAATATTTATAAGATTTGAGCATGTTTAGCCTAAAGAAGAGAAGGCTAAGCAGAAACATGATAGCAATCTTTCAATTCATAGCAATAGCACTTAGACTTATATACCGCTTCATAGTGCTTTACAGCCCTCTCTAAGCGGTTTACAGAGTTCAGCATATTGCCCCCAACAATCTGGGTCCTCATTTTACCCACCTCGGAAGGATGGAAGGCTGAGTCAACCTTGAGCCGGTGAGATTTGAACAGCTGAACTGCTGAACTAGCAGTAGCCTGCAGTCGCAGCATTTAACCACTGCACCATCTCGGCTCATGAAGGGCTGACCCAGGGCAGAGGGTGGGGAGGTCTTCTCCAGAGGAAGAGGGGGGGGGTTCAACCTATTCTCCAAAGCACCCAAAGGCAAGACAAGAAGCAATGGATGGAAACTAACCAAGGAGAGAAGCAACCTGGAATTAAGGATAAATTTCCTGACAGTTAAAACAATTAACAAGTGGAACTGCTTGCCTCCAGAAGTTGTGGCTGCTCCAACACTGGAGGTTTTTAAGAAGAGATTGGACAGTCATTTGTCTGGATTGGTCTAGGGTCTCCTGCTTGAGCAGGGAATTGGATTGGAAAACCTCCAAGGTCCCTTCCAACTCTGTTATTCTGTTAAGTATGAGAACATCTGAAGGCAAGAGAAGAACCATCAGATATAAGTTTAAAAGAGAGAGAGAGACCCAAAATCAAAACAGAGGAATTTCCTGACTGTGAGAGCTATGAAGCAGTGGGACAGCTGTCTCTTGGAGTTGTGGAGACTATCTCTGGAGGTTTTCGAGCAAAGGTTGGACAGGATTTGTCTGGGATGGTCTGAAGATTTCTGATCTGGTCAGGGGGTTGGATTAGAAGACCTCCAAAGTCTCTTCCAACCCTTCGATTCTATGATTTTTGAAGGTAGATTTTTTTTTATCAAAGCCTTCATTTGAAGCAAGTTATAGTCCTAGGAAGATCCATAAGGCTGGGCTGTCAGTGGTTACAGCTGTCTCTCTCAGCAAGTGAAAATATTTGCCATTTCTGAGCTCCCCCAAACAGAAATCTTGAGGAGGAATTGGGATCCTCTCACTCCCCATGTCAATCTCTCCTTGCCATGTCTCTCCAAGCGAGGATGCTGGATGGACCACAGGGCACCTCACCTTTGCTGGTTATCCCAGCTGGAGAAGACCAGCTGGGGCTGAAGCAGAGTCATGTTCTCCCCATCTTCTCCCACAGTTGGATGCCATGAGACGAGAGCTGGCTCAGCCAAAAGTCTGCTCACAGAGCAGGAAGGGAGATCTTTAGAAGCCGGTTCTTACAAGAGAAGCAAGTCGCTCGGTTGTCTGCATGAACCATGGTCGATGATGGGCTTGGGGGAAAATGTCCCTTGGGGTGTGGGCCCTAGGAATCTTCCTGTCCTGGATCCTGCAGGGAATAGAACTAGGAGGAGGTCCTCTGGGGCCAAACTCTTTTGTCTAGGACTTGCTTGGAGACAAGTGAAGCCAGACAGGGAAGTTTAATTGTGTAGAGCGAGGGGTGAACAGGAAGGGAGCGAAGCAAAATCATTTTTCAGATTTGAAGCATAACCAATGAAGAGCAGATGTTTGAGTTCAGTTACCTCCTTTGTTATTAACTGGTGTCCTAAATTTCTTCTCCTGTCTGTAGCCTGGAATGGTCTGGTTGCCCCTGTTTACTTTAGGTACTACAAGGTCTGACTGCTTATACTTCTTCTTTTTTCTTTTTTTAAAATCAGCCAATAGGACTCCAATTTTGTACTCAGAACTCAAATAAATAACTGTGGTGCTCTCTGAGCTTGGATGTTTTCTTGCAGACATTTCATGACCAAACTAGGGAATATCACCAGTGCTAGAAGGGAGTGGGGTTTGTGAGGAGGAGGAGGATTGTGGGGTCCTTGGTGTTTTCTGAGCTTGATTGTCTTTCCCAGCATTTCATGACCCAAGTAGGTAACATCATCAGTGCTAGAAGGGATTGGGGTTTGTGAGGAGGAGGAGGAGGAGGAGGAGGAGGAGGAGGAGGAGGAGGAGGAGGAGGAGGAGGAAGAGGAGGAGGAGGAGGAAGAGGAGGAGGAGGAGGAGGATGATTGTGGGGTCCTTGGTGTTTTCTGAGCTTGATTGTTTTTCCCAGGCATTTCATGACCCAAGTAGGTAACATCATCAGTGCTAGAAGGGAGTGAGGTTTGCAGAATGGAAGAGGAGGAGGAGGAGACGGGGAGGAGGGCCTGAGTGCTGAGTGCATTTTGACCTATATGTCAGAGTTTGTTGCAGCACACACAATCAGACACACAATTAAATAATTCTGCAGGATTCATTTACAGTATATAAGAAACTTCTTTATAAACAATACCATACAGCAGAAGCCAGAACCAGAACTCAGAATCCAGAAGTACAGAAGTAATATTCACAGAAGCAATATAATACAGAGACACTCATATATATATATATATATATACAGATCAGTGAACCTAAGCCACGCCCTGGCTCTGAGCCATCTGGGTCACCAAACAGTCCCCATTGACTGATCTGTTACCATGTCTATCCCAATTCATGAACTCTCACATACTGACACTATAGAGCTTTTCATGGCATGGTATTAGGCTATCTGAGGGACCATTTCTCCCATGGTTACATTACTCCCTCCATTGCACCATCACCCAAAGTTGCCTTCGGTGAGATATCCAGCTATATATTTTTGATTAGTGAATAAATAATAAAACATAAAATCCAAGACAACAGGAGCTCAATTCCCATCGATGTCAACCCTTCAAGGTAGATCAGGCTAGAAAGCTAATGCCATGTAGGTCAGGACTACTATTATTGTGACAGATCTAGGGACAGAATCTGGTAAGTCTTTTTATCCTCGTTGAAACCAAACAAACCACATTTAGTCTATGCATGGTGTGAGCCGAGAGATAATAAGATAGTTTCAGCTTTAAAATTTGAAATGGTCTTCTCACATGTAGTTATAAAACTTTTTACCTGACCAATAGTTAACTGTTAAGCTCCTTAAGGTCAGGAGCAAATGAGCTGCTGAACAATCAATATAATTGGATCCACAACCCTGAGAGTTCACAAAGTACAGTAAACTCAACAAACAAACAAACAAAAACTCAAAATGAAGTAAGCACTAACTACCTTCACTACTTCTGTCAATGTTTCTGCTAGCGTTTAACTGGTTAAGGTGTTGCAGAGGACAAATCATTTCCATTTGTAGAAAACCTTGAGGAAGGTGGTGAATTTGAATGCTACCAATTTTGAAAATCGACCAAACACCTGGTGTTTTTCATGTGTCTTTTCTGTCCTGATCATACTCAGGAAAAACAAGAGTTGGCCTCTTGATGTTCCAGGAAGGGCTTCACAGTTGTCTTTAGAATTTCCGAGAAGAATCCTACATTCTCCTGTGTCTTTCTAGGACCTTCCTCAGGGCCCCCTTCACCTCCTTGTTGCGTAGGCTGTAGATCAGGGGGTTGACCATGGGGGTGACAATGCAATACATGGTAGAAATCAGGGTGTCGGTCTCCAGGGAGTAGCCAGCACTGGACTGGTTGTAGTTAATGGAACCATTCCCAAAATAAAGAAGGACCACCATCACATGAGAAATACAAGTGGAAAAAGCTTTCTGCCTCCCTGTGTTGGAATGGATACGCAGGATGGATGCAAGGATGTAGAAGTAGGAGATGACCACAAAAAGGAAGGGACCCAATCCCACAAACACGGTGGCTACGTGGATTGTTATCTCACTGACAAATTTGTCACCACAGGCGATTTTCAGCAGAGGGGGTAGATCACAGAAGATGTGGTAGATCTGATTATGTCCACAGAAATGGAAGTTGGAAGCCAAGGCTGTGTGAACTGCTGCATCCAGGAAGCCCCAGATCCAGGCAATAATGGCTGCCGTCACGCAAACATGTGGACTCATGAGGTGTGAGTAGCGCAAAGGCTGACAGATGGCAGCATAGCGGTCGTAAGCCATGATGGCCAGCAACCAGCATTCTGAGCCAGAGAAGGCCATCAGGAAGAACATCTGAGCAAAGCAAAGGTTGTAGGATATGGTATGTCTTTGGAGAAGGAGATTTGCTAGGATCTTGGGGACTGTGACTGTTGAGTAGCAGACATCCAAGCAGGATAAGTGGCTGAGGAAAAAATACATGGGACTGTGAAGGTGGGAGTCCACCAGGATGAGAGAGATTATCATGAAGTTACCCAGAATGGTGACCAAATAGATGGTGAGGAACAGCAGGATGAGATAGACCTGGCCATGTGTGCTGTTGGAGAAACCCAGCAAAACAAACTCACTAACAAGAGTGTGGTTGCTGAAATCCATGGGAATTCAGGGATCCTGGGTAGCGAAGATCTTAAGAAGGACACCAAATGAGATTTTTCTTATTATTATTATTATTGCTACATAAATGCCTCTTGCACAATATTAGATCTGGAATCTTCAGGTTTTGTAGTGCAAGAAAGAGACGGTAGAAATGCTGAAAGGTCCACCTTCATCACTTTTGATTCTCTCGGCTGAAGGCTTTCCACTTTCAGAGAACCGGCTGGGGTGGTTCAGAGTCCAGCTCGTGCCAAAATCAAAGACATTACTGTCTTTCTCACCGCTTTGGAAATGATCTTTCTTTTGATAAAAGCCCATGAGTAGAAGCAGTGTGACCTAGCAGGAGAAAGAAATGGAGGGGTGAATATTAAAACAATGTAATGATCATTGATTACGAACTATGTTAAGTGCTACCTCATGACCACATTAAGGATGAAGAAACAGTGGAGAACTTGGTTGCTGCAATCCCTATTCTCCGTTTAACATTTTTATTGAGTTATAAGATAAAATAAGATACAAAATACAAATAGGAGAATGGTGAGGAGGAAGAGGGGAGAAGAGAAGTGAGGAAGAGTAGGAAAAAAAGGAAAAGAAACCTTGACTTCTGACTCTGTCTCTGTTGCTGTAAAATAAGGCATTAACATCAAATCACAACTTTTGTTTTTTTCATAATAATATCAACAAACCATTTCTGTAAAGAACTATCAATCTAATCAGTACAACCCCAAATCAAAGCTTCATTCTTTTCCACTTCAAGCACAAAGTTCAGAAGCAATCTGGCCTCCATGTGGAAACAAAAGTACTTATATTCTTTTCTTTAATCAAAATAGTCAATTTTGCCGTTTCAGCCAAACACCATCAGCTTCTGCAAACTTTACTGTCCTATTGTCCTCTATCATCAGTACTTTTTAACTTATGTTATGTTTACACAAACAACTACTATCCTGTACGTGTTTGACAAATAAATAAATAAATAAATAAATAAATAAATAAATAAATAAATAAATAAATAAATAAATAAATAAATAAATAAATAAATAAATAAATAAATAAATAAATAAAACAAACAAACAAAAACGGCGACATCTTGGCAAACGGAAAACCAAAACCAAACTGTACACCCAAGACAAAAGAGAAAGAAGTCAAGAAGAACATTGATACAGAATTCCTGCAGAAAAACAAGCAAGAATTTGAAAAGGAGATCAACGAACTATACTGCATACATACAAACTATGCTCGCAGAAATAAGCTTCCGAGAGAAGTCCACGTTAAATTTGTGAGAAAGAAAATGAGGGATGAAGTATATGGTAGAACACGGTAGGAGGCACTAGTATATAAAGGGAAAGAGATCATCACATTAAAACAGATTCCCGGAAGGGTAAGGGAGCAAAGGAAAAATTACCAATTTCTGTCAACACAATTACTAAAACATAGGGTGATGTTTAGATGGCTCATTCCGGAGGGAATGTTAATTACCTGGCAAGAAAAGAGATTTTGCATAGACTCAATAGACAAAGCTCAGGAATTCTATGACCATTACATAAGTGAGGAAGATGAGCAGGACAGTAGAGAGGAGGTAGAAAGTAAAAGTCAGGAGGAGAGGGTATCAGAAGAAAAGATAGTGGAACAAGAAATCAGGGAAAGGAGAGAAGAGGAACATCAAGAAAGAGAAGGAACTAAAACAAGGGCACAGATGGAGAGAAGAACAAGGAGAGGACTAAAACCTAATTATAAAGAATAGGATGGAAGAGGAAAGAAGGTTATTATCATTAAACATTAATGGTATAAACTTACCAACCAGGCCCAGCTAAACTTTATCATTCATTCATTCATTCATTTGATTTTTGTAGCCACCCAACTCAACCAAGTGACTCTGGGTGGCTTACAATTCTAAAAAATCACAAAACCAATGAAAACAGATTTTTAAAAAACATTCAAATAATTTTAAAAACCATCAAAATAAATAGATGGTAGATGCGGTAGTGGAGTCCTCAGTCTGGCAAGATTCTGTCTATAAGTGTGAAACAATAAAGAACTCAGCTTAAAAAATTTATTGCTGTCATTCTTGGTTTTGGGCCTAACCATTGGGCTTTATTAGGGTTACCAGCTCCTTGAATTGCATCCCGAAACCTATCAGCCACCAGGGAGAAGACAGGAGTAATATGGCAGTGCTAGGGATGATCCCTAAGGATCCATTTCACTGCATCCTGGACCTTCTGGAGATTTTTTGATAAGGTGGGCTATGGCTTCAAAGGATTCTGAAGCAAACAGATTAGCTAGACCCACTTCAGCTGGGTTTCAAACTAGGGCACCATATAGAGGCAACACTGATCATGTTTGTTGGTTATCTCTGGTGGAGTCAGGATAAAGGTAGTTCAACCATCCTGGTCCCCTTTGATCTCTCAGTAGCTCATGGTATCCTTCTGAATTTTGATGAAAACCAGAAATGTGGATGGTATATGTTGCATGGTTTCCCTTATTTTTCTGTGATTGGTTCTAGTTATTGGTAGTGGATAATTGGCATTGAGCTTGAATGTCTACATCAGGGGTGTCCAATCTTGGCCACTTTAGGACCTGTGGACTTCAACTCCCAGAATCCTTAAATAGGCCTTAAAATGTCCAAGGTTGGGTAAGGTTATCCATTGGTTCAGGGTAATTTTTTGGTCCAGAATATGGTGGCAAGAGTGGCTTCTGCATCTTTCCCTAAACCCCAGAGGGCTCCCTTCTTCTTCTTCCTGGAATCAGGAACATAGAATTGGAGTCAATTTCCTGTTCCTCTTGAACATGTTGGGCTAGTCAACTGAGCCCCAGCCCCAACCAGCCCAACTCAGGGTATATATGGCATCCTTAGGCCCTTGACTGATGGTGCCACCTTCCACCAATGTGGTAAAGATCAGTCTTTTTAGAATGATTTGGAGGATGGGCGATGTTGGTTTCCCCCAAGCTTTGGTGCCCTAGACTGGACTACTCAGCCTAAAGCTGACCTTAGTCCCACCCACACCCAAACTGGAAGCCCTGATGGGGGAATGGAAGAGGATGCCAACATATGTCCCCCCTTGAAGCTCCATTGCCAGAAGTCTGAGGAGGCCACCTAGGTCTTCTAGCCTCTAACTCACCTGGTCACAGATGACCTGTTCTCTGCCCTACAGAAAGGAGCTCCTTTCTGCCACCTCTACAAGGAAATGCCCTTTGGGAGGGCAAAGGAGGCTAATAAATCTCTGGGCAGAGGCTGACGAGGGGAAGCAATAATGAAGGACCAGAATCTGATGGGTGGGGAGAGAGGGATGAAGGGTCCCCCACCATGGTTGCAATTCTACATCTCCAAATGCAGGAACAGCCCCATCCTTGACTCTTGAATTCAGAAATAACAGGAGGAGATGCAATGGGAGGGATGGGTCACTTTGAGGAAAGGGGAGGGGAGATGCTGACTAGGAAACTGTCAGATAAGAGAGGGACAAGCCCTTAGTTGAATAACGGTCAGAGGAAGAAACTTAGAAGGGACTCGCCCTAATGGATCAAGCAGTTACAAACGGAGGGCAGGAAGTTTGTACTTGGAAGATTCCATTAATGTTGCCTTTCTATAAAGTGGATTTAGGTCAGCTAGTCGTGTTTCCTGTCTGGATTACCTGGGGAGGCCGATAGTACCCACAGTTTGTGCTTCTTGTCTGGGTTAGCCCAAAAGGCTGACATCAGTGCTTAAATCAGGATGAAAATGCATTTTTCAAAGTGAATGTTTAAGAGAAAATGTATCAAGGAAGAAAGTTTCGCCCTGTGCATGTGGGAAAGTGAATTCAATGTAATGAATCCCTCTGGAGGTCTTGAGGGTCATTAATTGACTGCTGTTTCGTAGCAAAGCAAAGATGACGAAATTTCTTGTGTTTGTTATAAATGGTTTGTGATGACAAAGAATTGGATTGCACCCTCCATGGTGTGCTTGTTTGGGCACACAAACTCGTAATGAGGTCCCTTAACTCTTATTTTCATCATTCCAGAAAGACGGAGCAATTACTGTAACTAACTCTCTCTCTCTCATCAATGCTGGTTATTCCCACCAGCAGCACCTTCTCCTGTGAGCTGCTCCAGGGAGACCAGCCTCTGCTCTCGGGCACAGAGTTGAGCCCCAGAGTGCTAAAACTTTCCACTCTGTTTTCAGAGTGGAAAGTTGCTCTCTGTTGCAAAGTGAATAACAGTATATCAGAGTTGGAAGGGACCTTGGAGGTCTGCTAGTCCAACCCTCTGCTCAAGCAGGAAAGCCTATACCATTTCAATGTCTATGGAGCTTCTCAGTCATCCAAGTCATGATCGTCCCAAAGGTGCTTTTTCAAGAGGCAACTGGACTTTCTGGTAACCTTTGGGACCTATACCATTTCAGGCAAATGGTTGTCCAGTCTCTTCTTAAAAACCTCCAATGAGGGAGCACCCACAATTTCTGGAGGCAAGCCATTCCACTGGTTAATTCTTCCCTGTCCATTAGAAAATTCCTCCTTCGTTCTAGGTTGCTTCTTTCCTTGGTTAGGATCCATCCATTGCTTCTTGTCCTGCCTTCAGGGGCTCTGGAGAATAAGTTGTAATCTTGTAAGTCACCCAGTGTTACTGTGTAGTAAGATGGGCAGCTAATAAATTTCACAACTAGATAGATAGATAGAAAGAAAGAAAGAAATAGATGATAGATAGATAGATAGATAGATAGATAGATAGATAGATAGATAGATAGATAGATAGATAGACAGACAGACAGACAGACAGATAGATAGATAGATAGAAAGAAATAGGTGATAGATAGATAGATGATAGATAGATGATAGATAGATAGATAGATAGATAGATAGATAGATAGATAGATAGATAGAGACAGACAGACAGACAGACAGACAGACAGAAGATAGATAGATAGATAGATAGATAGATAGATAGATAGATAGATAGATAGATAGATAGATAGATAGATAGATGATAGATAGATAGACAGATAGACAGATAAACAGACAGATAGACAGACAGACAGACAGACAGATAGATAGAAAGAAAGAAATAGGTGATAGATAGATAGATGATAGATAGATAGATAGATAGAGACAGACAGACAGACAGACAGACAGACAGAAGATAGATAGATAGATAGATAGATAGATAGATAGATAGATAGATAGATAGATAGATGATAGATAGATAGACAGATAGACAGATAAACAGACAGACAGACAGACAGACAGACAGACAGATAGATAGATAGATAATTCCCAAAGATGCCAAAATTACTTATCTTAGTTAAGCAGTGAAGACCTGGCTCTTCCCCCATTGACTGCTTTGGTCGCGCTGATGGATGATCTCTGGCGAGCCCGGGATGGGGGTCACTCCTCCATCCTGGTGCTACTTGACCTCTCAGCGGCTTTCGATACCATTGACCATGGTATCCTTCTGCGTCGTCTTGGGGAGATGGGAGTGGGAGGCACTGTTTTACGGTGGTTCTCCTCCTACCTCTCTGACAGGACGCAGTCGGTGTTGACAGGAGGACAGAGGTCGGCCCCTAGGCCCCTGGTTTGCGGGGTGCCACAGGGCTCGGTCCTCTCGCCCATCCTGTTTAACATTTACATGAAACCGCTGGGTGAGATCATCCGACGACATGGGGTGAGGTATCAGCAGTATGCTGACGATACCCAGTTGTACATCTCCACCCCGTGTCAGTTCAGTGAAGCAGTTGATGTAATGTGCCGCTGCCTGGACGATGTGAGGGTCTGGATGGGAGTGAACAGACTCAGGCTCAACCCAGACAAGACTGAGTGGCTCTGGATATTGCCTCCCAAGGACTATGTCGACTGTCCCTCCTTGGTTCTCGGGGGAGAAAAATTGACTCCCTCAGAACAGGTTCGCAATTTGGGTGTCCTCCTAGACCCACAGCTAAAATTGGAGCAACATCTTTCAGCTGTGGCTAGGGGGACCTTTGCACAAATCCGTCTTGTGCACCAATTGCGACCTTACTTGGAGAGGGAGGCCTTGCTCACAGTCACTCATGCCCTTGTCACCTCACGGCTAGACTACTGTAACGCGCTCTACATGGGGCTACCCTTGAAGACCATCCGGAGACTCCAACTGGTACAGAATGCAGCTGCGCGAGCGGTAGTGGGTGTGCCGAGATACACCCACGTAACACCTCTCCTTCGCCAGCTGCATTGGCTACCAATTAGTCTCCGGTCGCAATTCAAGGTGTTGGTCGTTACCTTTAAAGCCCTACATGGCTCAGGGCCAGGTTACCTGCGGGACCGCATCCTACCACATACCTCCCTAAGACCGGTTAGGTCCCACAGAGAGGGCCTTCTCCGGGTCCCGTCGGCTAAACAATGTCGATTGGCGGGGCCACGGGGGAGGGCCTTCTCTGTGGGAGCCCCGTCCCTCTGGAACCAACTTCCACCAGAGATCCGGACCATCCCCACCCTGCTGGCCTTCCGTAAAGCCTTAAAAACATGGCTCTTCCGGCAGATGGGGTGAATAGGACAACTAGATTCCCCCTGAATGTTGCTCTTACAATGTTTTTTTAATTATATTTATAATGTATATCATGACTATTGTTTTTAAAATTGTACGCTTCTTATTTATGTTGTACGCCGCCCTGAGTCCCACGGGATTGGGCGGCCTATAAGAGCGTTTAATAAATAAATAAATAAATAAATAAATGTATTGGGGGGGTAAGTGGAGTGGTCCCTTCTGATTGTTTTTGAATGGATTTTCTATTATAAAAAGGCAGTTCCTCACTTTAGAAGGGGTGCAGTGGCTGAGATGCTGGCCTTGTCAAATGAAAGGTTGGCAGTTTGAGACCCGAGCACCTCATGGCATGGTGAGCTCCCGTTCTTTGCTCCAGCTCCTGTCCACCTAGCAGTTCGAAAGCATGCAAAATAAGGCAAGTAGATAAACAGGTACCACTTCGGCAGGAAGGTAATACCATTCGGAATGCCTTGGCTAATAGTCATGCTGGTCAGATGCCCATGAAATTTCTTTGGACAATGCTTACTCTTTGGCAGTGAATTGGATATGACCACCACCCCTTAAAGCTGGACACAACTGGACGGGGGGGAAAGCTTTTCTTTAGTCCTCATTTACTGACTTCAGTGGAGTCCAACAACTCCATCGCTAAGCCAGTAACATGACCATGCCAAACCTATGGGGTTAGTTCCATTGGGGTCATTATGTGAATCACCAGGGGTCATTAAGTGCAACATCAAATGACTAAGACTTGCAATTTCCTGCTGGCTTCCTCAGTGTCTTTGCTTACAGCAGAGACCAGCTGTAAAGATTTAAAATGACGATCACATGACCATGGGATGCTGTAAAGGCTGCTAGTTTGAGGATCAGTCATAAAGGTACTTTTCAGCAGTCGTAACTTTGAATGGTCGCAGAAAGAGACCGTTAGGAGAGGACTAAGTTGGTTCTCTCCTTGATTGGCTTCCATCCGTTGCTTCTTGTCCTGCCCTCAGGTGCTTTGGAGAATAGCTTGACTCCCTCTTCTTTGGGGCAACCCCTGAGATATTGGAAGACTGCTATCATGTCACCCTTCATCCTTCTATTCATTAAACTAGACATACCCAGTTCCTGCAATTGTTCTTCATATGTTTTAGCCTCCAGTCCCCTAATCCTCTTTGTTGCTCTTCTCTGCACTCTTTCTACAGTCTCGACATCTTTTTTATATTGTGGCCACCAAAACTGGATGCAAATATTCCAAGTGTGGCCTTATCAATGCATTACAGATAATCCTTGACTTACGACCACAATTGAGCCCAACATTTCTGTTGTTAAGCAGCGCAGATATTCAGTGAATTTCGTCCCATTTTAGAACTTTACTTTCCACAGTTGTTAAGTGAATCATTACAGCTGTTAAGTTAGTAACCTGGTTGTTAAGTGAATCTGGCTCTCCCCATTGACTTTGCTGGTCCGAGAGTCCCAAAAGGGGGTCATGTGACCCCGGGGACATGGCGACCGTCATAAGTGCATGCTACTTTCCAAGCTTCCAAATTTTGATTGCGTGTCCATGGGCATGGCTGCCACAGTCGTAAGTGTGAAAAACGGTCAAAAGTCACTTTTTTCAGTGCTGTTGTAACTTCACACGGTCATTAAACAAATGGTTGTAAGTCAAGGATTATGTGTATAAAGTGGTAGTAACACTTCACTTCAACACTTTATATCATGGCGACCAAAACTGGATGCAGTATCCCCAATGTGGCCTTACCAAGGCCTTATAAAGTGGTATTAGCCCTTCACGTGATCTTTACAGATTACAGATTAACAGAGTTGGAAGGGACATTGTAGGTCATGTAGTCCAACCCCCCTCCACCGAAGCAGGACCTACACCATTTCTGACAGAGGACAGTCCAGTCTCTTCTTGAAAGCCTCCAGTGATGGAGCTCCCACAACTTTTGAAGACAACTTCTGTTCCATGGGTTGATTGTCCTCACTGTCAGAAAATTTCTCCTTATTTCTAGGTTGAACCTCTCCATGTTCAGTTTCCATCCATTATTCCTTGTCTGGCCTTCAGGTGCTTTGGAAAATAGCTTGACCCCCTCCTGTCTGTGGCAGCCCCTCAAATATTGGAAGACTGCTATCATGTCTCCCCTGGTCCTTCTCTTCACTAGACTATCCATGCCCAGTTCCTGCAACCGTTCATCATATGTTTTAGCCTCCAGTCCCCTAATCATCTTGGTTGCTCTTCTCTGCACTTTTTCTAGAGTCTCAACATCTTTTTTATGATGTGGTGACCCAAACTAGATGCAGTACTCTAGGTGTCTTACTAAGGCTTTATAGAGGGGTATTAGTACCTCACTTGATCTTGATTCTTTCCCTCTGTTAATGCAGCCTAGGATTGCATTGGCTTTTTGGGCTGCTGCAGCACATGGCTGGCTCATATTTAAGGGATTGTCCACTAGGACTCTTAAGATCCCTCTCACAGTTATTACAGTTGAGCCAGGTACCACCTATACTGTGTATTTGGTTTTTCTCGCCCAAGTGTAAAACTTCACTTTTCAAATGAAAAGAAAGAATTTTCTAGAAAACTTTCCCTCTCACGCTGAGGTTTCTCCCTCCTTGTTAGCAAGGAGTCCCTCAGGGCCAAGCAGGTTGAGCGTTAAATGTCTTCTCTCACAGTGTTCACAACCAGATTCATTATGTTGGGGGTGCAAGAGCCAGGTACTCCACAGGTAAGACTGGGTCAACAAAGGAGGAAGGTCAACATTAATTACTGGGAGGGTTTGGTGTTCAAAGGGCTGGAGAAACATTGACTTGTGGTGTTCCTTTGTTAAGTGAGAGGCTACAATGAGTGATAGTTGCCCAAGACGTGTTGGCTGGTCCATGCCAAAGATCTTGAGCTCTCTGTGCAACCTGTGTGGTTGCAAAGAGAAGAGACGTTTGGCTGGAAACAACCAGGTGTGTCTGCCCTGGTCCGCGTCCTTCGCCATCTGACTATCCAGATTCAACGCTGCCTCCTAGATCATGAACACAAGGCTCTGTCTTTGTTTCTGGATGGGAAGTTCTCTTCCTTGGCCTCTCTTGATTGTATTGAGATTTAATTTATCGTCCTCCCATCTGATCCATTTCTGTATCCAGCTATTGGTTCAAGAAAGATGTTCAGACCTAGAAAGAGCCACTGGGATGATGAGGGGACTGAAGGCCAAAACATATGAAGAACGGTTGCTGAAATTGGGGAGGTCTAGTTTCATGAAAAGAAGGAGTAGGAGTTACATGATAGCAGTCTTCCATTATTTGAGAAGCTGCCACAAGGACGAGGGGAGTCAAACTATTTTCAAAAGCACCTGAAGGCAAAACATGAAGCAATGGTTGGAAACTCATCAAGGAGAGAAGCAACCTAGAACCAAGGAAGAATTTCCTGACAGTTAAAACAATTCATCAGTGGAACAGATGTTGCCTCCAGAAGTTGTGGCTGCTCCATCACTGGAGGTTTTTAAGAAGAGACTGGACAGCCATTTGTCTGCAATGGTATTGGGTCTCCTGCTTGAGCAGGGGGTTGGACTAGAATACTTAGACTGTCCACTATTGACCTCACCCGATTCCTAAGAGGTCAGTAACATAAGTGCATAAGTGCATAAGTGCACCAGCGTGCCTACCGTCCCTGTCCTAATGTTCCCCCTTATCAGTACCCATCTTATGTATATAAACAATGTTACATCTATGTATATTACCAACGCGTACTTGACAAAAATAAATAACTAAAATAAAATAAATAGAAGACCTCCAAGGACCCTTTCAACTCTGATGATGTTCTATGTTCTACATGCTTTGTGCCTTTGATGGTGCAATGTGCAAGCTGAGGTGCACATCTTCATTAAAACTGCCATGACTTTGTGGTGGTGGGGAGGGAGGGAGGCTTGAAGTGCTGGTTCCAATCCCTTCCCCTCCCCTTGAAGTGCAGGAAGTGGGACTTTGGGGGCCACAGGAAATAAGTTGTATCATTAACCCTGTTCTTTCTTATCCGTCAGTCCTGAGTCATTTTGATCAGGAAACTAATATGATACTCTTTTTATTTCCTTTAAAAAAATGTCACAAGAGATCCTGTTGTTGTTGTTGTTTTGGTTATTCTTCCTGTAGCTTCCTTTGCCAACCTCTGATTGTTCCAGACTTCCTGGCTCTATTTGTCTGTGATGATCGTAGCTGCATCAGTAAGACCAGCTAGAAGTTTTCTTGAAGGACAGCGTTTGGGTGAGTTTGTCTCCTGACAGATTATGGACGGATGTCCTCCATTGCTGCAGTTTCAGGCCTCATTAAAACACCTGCAGTTGCCACATTTTGGTTGTGTGGTAGTAGAGGTTGAGTGCTGACACAAAGAAGAGGAGAGTTACATACATGGTTAGAAAAAACCAGAGGTATTTTTGTTAGGCATAGCACCAGAAAAGTATGACAAAGGGAATATATATTCCTGGTGAAGAGCTAATAGGGAAGAGAACCTTGTGGCCTAGAGGTTAACACTTCTGCCTTACAAGCAGACTGCCCGGGTTCAAATCCCACTAAGGGTATGGCTATCTGATGAGAGCAAAATAGCTTGAAATAGATCTATAATAGTCTCCCTTTATTTTCATTTATCAGCAAAAAATGTTACACACACACACACACACACACACACACACACACACACACACACACACACACACACACACACATATACATGTATTGACAGCAGCAAGAATTCTTTTTGCACAGCACCGGAAAAATGAGGAAACGCCTACAGTACAGAAGAAGATGTGATTAAATTTTTTTTAGATTGTGCGGTAATGGACAGATTGACATTAAAGATGAAAGGAAAAGAAGATAGAGAGTATTTTTGAACATGGAATTTGTTTTACAAATGGTTGGATAATAGAGGTAGAAATTGGGAGCGGGAAAAGTATTATTATGTAAGCAAAATGATCCAGACAATACGCTGTTCACTAAGCACGTGTGTATGTAATGTGAAAATGTATAAATAAACTGTTAAAAAGAAGAAGAAGAGGGAAGGCAACCTATTCTGCACAGCATCTGAGGGCAGGACAAGGAATAACGGGTGGAAGATCATTAAAGAGAGATTCAACCTAGAATTAAGGGGAAATTTCCTAACAGTGAGGACAATTAATCAGTGGAATGGCTTCCTTCCAGAAGTTGTGGGTGCTCCATCACTGGAGGTTTTCAGGAAGAGATTGGATATCCATTTGTCTGGGGTGATTTAGGGTCTCCTGCTTGAGCAGGGGCTGATTAGAAGACCCCCAAGGTCCCTTCCAACTCTATTATTCTATGTTTTGTATTCTATCATTACCATCACTGCCATATTTCTTTGTCTATTTTAACCAAATGTTCTCTATGCCAGGAGTCTCCAACCTTGGCCACTTTAAGACTTGTGGACTTCAACTCACAGAGTTCCTCAGCCAGCAAAGTTCCACAAGTCCACAAGTCTTAAAGTTGCCAAGGTTGGAGACCCCTACTCTATGCTACCTCAAATTCACTCACTGAGTATATACAGTGCATACAGGGAAACCCCATTTTCCCACTGTCCTCATTTCTTTGGAACAAACTCATTCTTGAGCCGAGATATTAATACATGGGAATGATAGTAACGGGTTCCCATTCTACCTGTTGAGAGTTCAAGTTGAAATGCAGGTGGACAATGAGAGCCATGGACTTTACGAGTCCACGTACTTCCTGCTCATTTGTGGAGCAGTTGGATGGTTCTCATTGAAACAGCTCTCTCACTTGGCTAGTGAGACAGGTGGCATATACATGTAAAAATAAATAAATAAATACTCCCCGTCCTTCCCACTGTACACAAGTCTTACTTCAGATTTTTGTAAGAATTTAAAGCAATCCTAATCACCCCATACTTCAACCAAATATATATATTTACCAGTTCTTTTGAGGTGTAACCAGCCTTGTGCCCACCATGCATCATTCAGACAACCCAGATCATAGTCCTAAAATCCAGATCTTTAACAGCTTTATTAAGGCTGTCCCTGTTGACGTTACCTAGTTTGGGTAATGAAACATCTGCAAGAAAACAACCAAGTTCAGAGAGCACCAAGGATCTCCTAATATGCTCCTTTATTGGTTATTAGGACCAGCTAAATGGCTCAAGCTTCGTTCCATCAATGATTTCAGTTAACAAAAGACCAACCACTGAGCTAGATGTGTGCAATCTGAAGTTAAGATTGGACAACCATTTGCCTGAAATGGTATAGGGTTTCCTGCCTGAACAGGGGGTTAGATTAGAAGACCTCCAAGGTCTCTTCCAGTCTTGTTATTCTATTCTATTCTATTCTATTCTATTCTATTCTATTCTATTCTATTCTATTCTATTCTATTCTATGCTATGCTATGCTATGCTATGCTATGCTATGCTATGCTATGCTATGCTATCCTATGCTATCCTATGCTATCCTATGCTATCCTATGCTATCCTATTCCAAGGTGGACAATGCAGGGCAGATGGCCTAGTTAATTTTATTGAAAATAGGTTATATTTAATGTTCGCAGAGAGGAGGAGGAGGAGGAGGAAGAAGAGGAGGAGGAGGAGGAGGAGGAGGAGGAGGAGGAGGAGGAGGAGGAGGAGAAGGAGATCAATGACTGTGAGGTCATTGCTCTCTGAGCTTGGTGGTTTTGTTGCAGATGTTTCATTACCCAAGTAGGAACATCATCAGTGCTTGAAGGGAATGGGGTTTACAGAGAGGAGGAAGAGGAGGAGGAGGAGGAGGGCGACTGTGGAGTCCTTGGTGCTCTCTGAGCTTGGTTGTTTTCCTGCAGATGTTCTGTGACCCAGCTAGGTCACAGCATCATCAGCTAGAAGGGAGTGGGTTCTGCAGAATGGAGAAGGAGGAGGAGGAAGACTGTGAAGCCCTTGGTGCTCTCAGAATATGGTTGCTTTCATTACCCAACTAGGTAAGTCCATATGGAAGCATACAGGGCAAGCCCTTGTACATAAACAGAGAGCAAACCTCGCTCCCTTCTAGCATTGATAATGTTACCTAGTTGGGTCATGAAACGTTTGCAAGAAAACCACCACGTTCAGAGACCATCAAGGACCTGACTCAGGGGTGAAATCCAGCAGGTTCTGACAGACTCTGGAGAACTGGTAGCGAAAATTTTGAGTAGTTCGGAGAACCGGCAAATACCACCTCTGGCTGGTCCCAGAATGGGGTGGGAATGGGGATTTTGCAGTATCCTTCCAATGCCACGCCCACCAAGGCATGCCCATCAAGCCACACAACGCCCACCAAGCCATGCCCACAGAACTGTTAGTAAAAAAAAATTGGATTTCACCACTGACCTCACCATCTCCAATTTGTCGCCATGCTCTTAAACACCCTTACCTGTGCAAGTAAACACCCTTACCTTTTGTTCTTCCCTGTGCAGATCGACACTGTGCAGATCGACACCTCCCATGGAGGCCAGCAATCATACCCAGGTGTCCGAGTTCATCTTTCTTGGTTTCTCAGATGTTTCGCGTGGCCATATCTACCTCTTCGTGGTGTTCCTAGCCATTTACCTGGTGACCCTAGTTGGCAACACCACCATCTTCACCCTGATCCAGGTGGACCCACATCTTCACAGCCCCATGTACTTCTTCCTCAGCCATTTGTCCTGCTTAGATGTTTGTTACTTATCTGTCACGGTCCCTAAGATCCTGATCAATTTCTCGCACCAGAGAAGCACCATTTCATACAACCAGTGCATGGCTCAAATGTTCTTCTTGATGACATTCGCAGGATCGGAATGCGCCCTTTTGGCTGTTATGGCCTTTGACCGCTACGCCGCCATTTGTCAACCGTTGCATTACAATACTCTGATGAGCAGTCAGGTGCGTGTTCCCCTGGCTGCTGCTTGTTGGATCTGGGGCTTCCTTGATTCATCACTCCACACAACCCTGGCCACCAATTTGGACTTCTGTGGGGCCAACCACATCGACCACATCTTCTGTGATGTTCCACCCCTCCTGAAAATCGCCTGCAGCGACACTTACATCAATGAGCTCAGTCTCCACTTGGCCAGCATCTTCATGGGCTTGAGTCCTTTCCTCTTTATTCTCTTCTCTTACACGTATATAGTCTCCGCCATCCTGAAGATCCGTTCTAATACCGGCAGGAGCAAAGCCTTCTCCACTTGCACTGCCCACTTGGTTGTGGTCACTATCTACTTTGGTATGGCCAATGTGAATTACAACCGTCCCAGTGTGGGCTACTCCTTAGGGGTGGATACCTTAATCTCCACCCTCTATTGTATCCTCACCCCTATGTTGAACCCCTTAATCTACAGCCTCCGTAATAAGGAGGTCAAGGATGCCCTACAAAAACTTCTGAATGGCCTGAAGGCCGATTACACCTCTAAGCCATCAAAATGACTGGTGAATTTGATAGGGCAGTTTCTCTGTCTCCTACCCTTGCCAAGAGGAAAATGCTGAAGCCCAGAGGATCTTCCAGAAAATCCCCTCAGTAGGAGCTTTCCAAACTGGTTCTCCAACAACATCAAGAGAGGCCAACTTGAGTTCCATCTTCTGATAAAGGAACTCAGGAATTCCCAAAGATGGTTTCTCCAAAAGACAACTTGACTTTCTGGGATTTTCCCTTGAAAACGTTTCACTTCTCATGTCAAGAAGATTCTACATTGCAGTTCTTCAGAACTGAAAAAGTTTCTTGGATGAGAAGAGAAATATTTTCAAGGAAAAAACCTAAGAAAGTCCAGTTGTCTTTTCGAAAAGCACCTTTGGGACAACCATGTCCCAAAGGTGAATGATGGAGAATCTCCATAGATGTTGAGCTCAGGAATTTATGTTCAGAAAGGAGCTTTCGCTACTACCCCAGGTAACCACATGGGACTGCCAGGATCCCTTGTGCTATGCCAGGGTCAGAAAGGGTCAAACCAGAATTATTCATCTGTCTGCCTGTCTGCCTGCCCCCCCTCTCTTCATCTCTATCTATCTATCATCTCTATCTATCCATCTATCCATCTATCCATCTATCCATCTATCCATCTATCCCTATCTATCTATCTATCTATCTATCTATCTATCTATCTATCTATCTATCTATCTATCTATCTATCTATCTATCTATCTATCTATCTATCTATCTATCTATCTATCTTCTATCATCTATCTATCATCTGTTTGTCTATCATCTGTCTGTCTGTCTGTCTATCATCTGTCTATCTATCTGCCTGCCTGCCTGCTATCTATCTTTCTATCACCTCACAGTCTGTGTCACAAAACTGAAGAAGCTTCTTGGAGAAGAAGTGAAATGTTTTCAAGGGGGAAAAATAAGCAAAAAAGTCCAGTTGCCTTTTGGAAAATCCGTTTTGAGACTTTGATGGGGTTGGTTTGGCTTTGTATGCTGCCCGAAGTCCACTGGAGTTAGGCAGTTATATATTATGAATAAATAAATATTTATTTATAAATAAACGCTCTAGCCTTCCTCAACCAGCAGACACCTTTTACAACACAGTACAAATATAAAACAATACAATGTACTACCAGAACTCTGAGAACATGGAAGCTTGGCAGAATAGGGTTGTTCCGCCTGCTTTCTGAAATATCAAGGGCTGGGGAGCAGCCTGGACCTTCAGCGGTAGAGAGATCCAAAGGGTGGGCTTCATAATAAGAAAAGCAGCTTTATACCATATCCTGCTAGCTTTCTAGGAGGCGGGGGAGGGGGGAGGCAGACGGAACTGGGTGGGGAATCTTGGGATGTACTTCCCAGATGGGGGATACCTGATGTATCCTGGTGCTGTTCCAGGTTGACCTCAATGCTGGTCAGTTCACCAGAATGGAACTGTATCTGCAACCCTACCAGGAGACCCTACCCATGGCAGGACTGAGCCTCCTCCCAGTCTCCCCTTCATTCTGGACACTTTCAGCTTCCAGTCTGTCTCCAAAAGCTGCCCCATTTAGAAGGTCCGACAATAATCCAGTACTGCCACAGTTAAGGTCAGAACCATCATCTCTGAAGGATCCTGGTAGCTATAATCATGAGATGGGAAGAAAGCCCCAAATTCTGAATCAACCTCTTTAGGGGTAGCCAGACTCCAGGGTTAAGATTTTGAGATGCCCATTCGTGGCTGGCATTATATGTGGTTCTTCTGTTTTCACAGAAGAACCACACCCAGACATGGTGGAACTTAGAAAGAATGATTGAGAATAGAATGGAATGGAATGGAATGGAAGAAGAAGAGAGAGGAGAGGAGAGGAGTTGGAAGGGGCCTTGGAGGTTTTCTAGTCCAACCCCTGGTCAAGCAGGATACCATATACTATTACAGACCAATGGTTGTCCAAACTCTTCTTGAAAACCTCCAGGGATGGAGCACCCATAACTTGTGGGGGCAAGTTGTTCCACAGGTTAATTGTTCTCACATTAGCAAATTTCTCCTTAGTTCTAGGTTGGTTCTCTCCTTGATTAGTTGCCATCCATTACTTCTTGTTCTGCCTTCAGGTGCTTTGGAGAACAGGTTGATCCCTTCCTCTCTGTGGCAGCCCCTCAAATATTGGAAGGCTGCTATCATGTCACCCCTAGTCCTTGCTTTAGACATACCCAATAATTCCTGCAACCGTTTTTCATATGTTTTAGCCTCCAGTTCCCTAATCATCTTTGTTGCTCTTCTCTGCACGCTTTGCAAAATCCCAGAATAAGTCCTTCTGACAGAGGCCCCTCTGGCTTCTTGCTTTGACACTGGCCAGGGACCAGCTTTGTGGTCTTTGAGGTTCCTTGTTGAGGTCAACTGAAAAGAGAAGAAACAGGAGTGGGTTTGGGGAACATGCTAACCTTGGCTAAAATGGGCATATTGTGGACCAGGCTACCATGGAAAGTAAACCAGGCTCCATCTGCCAACTTTGGTCTTCTCATGGTCTCCTTAGTGGGACAGAACATGATATCTGAACACAACATCATTACTTTATGCTTGTGGGCTTAAGGATTGCACGGTCCCCCTAGACTAATTGTCCCCAGTTACTTTTGTCTCCCTCATGCACAACCGCAGTCTTCTCCCTCCCTCAGCCTGGCTCTCTCCATAAAGAACGCCACTCTTGGGCCAAGGAAGTTGTGTGATGCCTTCAAGACATTGGAGACCAAACAGCTTCCATTCGTTCGTCTTCTCTGCAGGAGATGCTGGAGGAGACCCAAGTGAAGCCAATAGGTCTTCCCTCCCCTCACAAAAAAAAAGTGGACCGAGAGCAGTGCAGAGGTGAGGCTTCATCACCACATCTCGAGCAAGACACCAGCAGCCCACCCACCCACTCCCAGGTCAGTAGCGGTATAGAATGCCTGCCCCAAAATATTCGAGTTAGGCTTGTCCCCTCACCTGCCTTCAGGTAGCATTCTATCCCCCAAACTTTAAAGCAGGGGTCCCCAAACTTGGCAACTTTAAGACTTGTGACCTTACTACGCCTCCGAGCAGAAAAGGCAGACCATTAATTATTCCTTTATGTTTACTTCCAGGTAAAAGACAAACATTTCTTCAGCCAGCTGCATCTGGTCTGGGTGGCCCAGGAAATATGTGTCCATTGTGAGGTCATGCAACACTCTTTCAAAGAGATGCATGGTTCACAATGGGACTGTGTGAAGGAAGATTTTTTTTGGTGTCCTCTATCCCAAAGGTGCTTTTTAAAGAGGCAACTGGACTGTCTTGTTTTTCTTTGAAGATGTTTCGCTTCTCATCCAAGAAGCTTCTTCAGCTTTGACTCTGAAGAATGGAAGGACTGATACTCCTTGCAGATAGCTGGTTGTTTGCGTCCTTTTAGAGAGTCGTTGAGGCTACTTGGAGGTTTATCTGTGTCCTCAGGGTCACCTGAGTAATGCAGGAGTACAGGAACCATTTGCACCACTCAGGTGACTCCAAGGACACAGATAAACCTCCAAGTGTTTCAATGACCCTCAAAAAGGATGCAAATGACCAGCTGTCTGCAAGGAGCATAAATCCTTCCATTCCCCTCCATCCAGTCAGAGCTGAAGAAGCTTCTTGGATGAGAAGCGAAACCTCTTCAAAAGAAAAAACAAGAAAGTCCAGTTGCCTCTTGAAAAACCACCTTTGGGACAACTGTGACCTGGATGACTGAGAATCTCCATAGACATTTGGTGTCATCTAAATCTCTTTCCAAGGCTGGGATTTGAGCTCATTTATAATTTTACTTGTCCTCTTATGTTCTTTTTCCAGTTCTGAGACACCGTGTTTTAAATGTGGAGACCATAATGTCATTCCAAGCATGGATCTATCATAGCTTTGTAGAAAGACATTAGCATTCATAGCTGTACTCTTCTTCCTACAATGTCCTTTTCTTTATTTGCATCAGAAGCACCTACGGATTATGGACCTAACATTCAGCCCTGAGCAGATAAAATAGGTTTAAAGTCTCATAGAATCCTCATTTTATTAGATTGTCCTTTGATCTTCCTACCCGATTTGCAGTCTACTTAGCAATTTCCATACAGGCCAAGGTTGGTCCTGACCAAGTGGCAGACAGTTGCGTGGTTGCTCCCAGTTGCTTGGTAGCTTCTTACTCACCTTCCATAGTTCCAGGACAGTCTGTGGTAACTGGTTGTTAGGAAGGGAGGAAGTTTTGAGGAAGTTGTTCTCAAGTCTTGGTCTAAAATGTCCTAACATGGAACTTGTTTCCCACATCAGCCTCTCTACCCAGTTCTCTGGTCTATTGTTCTGCCTTAGCCTTCTGCTGAGATCTATTCCTTGACTTTCTTTGGAATTTCCAAGGTTGCTCCATGCTAATCTAGCCATACATTTTGAAATTGTCCAAGGTCGCTCGAATCTCACCCTGTTAAGGCTCAAGTCAGTCCCCAACTGCAGATGGAAACCATGGCTAAGATTCTTCATTTTTCTCCTTATCAGAAAGAGGTTCTCCTTAGTTGGCTGGATGAAGATGGTGCTTTCAGGAAGAGAAAACCTCCGCTGAAGACATCGCATGACCATGTTGAGAAGTTGTCCCTGAGATGAGCAAAAAAAGAGAGAAATTAATCGTTGGAGGTACAACATGACACCCTGAAATGTAAGCAATCCAGTAAAAACTAGTGTAATGTGAGCATGATGCATTAAGTGTTCAGGCTCAGCTCTAGAGTAGAGAACCTCTTCAAGTGACACTGCACGACAACTGAGGCAGATTCCCGAGTCCTCCTGCTTGGAAAGCCATGTTTGTAGCCTCTTCAGTTCCGTAGTTCCAGTCTTCATTATGGGAGATCTGAAAGGTGCTTCATTTACTCTTCATCAACCAAGGCTTGAATGTGGAATTATCACACGTTCCCTACACCCAAAGAAGAGCCTTTGAGACCCTTTAAAGGGTTGGGAGAATGACTTGCCTCCAGAAGTTGTGAGTGCTCCAATACTGGAGGTTTTAAGAAGAGATTAGACAACCTTTTGTTCAGAATGGTATAGAGCAGTGTTTCTCAACCTTGGCAGTTGGAAGATGTGTGGACTTCAACTCCCAGAATTCCCCAGCCAGCGTTGCTGGCTGGGGAATTCTGGGAGTTGAAGTCCACACATCTTCCAACTGCCAAGGTTGAGAAACACTGGTATAGAGTCTCCTGCTTGAGGAGGGAGTTGGACTCCAAGGCCGCTTCCAATTCTGTCATTCTGTTAGCTGTTTGATGGCCCTTGTAGAGTTGACAATGGATCATGTAGCAGCAAAGATGGGTATGGTTTGATCTTTCCTGAAGGATGGTGAGATGCTTTCCTAAACACTGACATTAATATTGTTGTGTTTCCTTCCTTCCGATTTGAGGACAGTACTCCCACTTTTCATTGTTGTGACTTTTTTATTATTATTCAGAAGGATAAGTCAGTCCAAAATTGCAAAAAGTCAGAACTTAAAACAAGTGTCCATTCTGAGCCAGAACAACAACAGATTCTTTGAAAGATTTCAATTGATAGGAGCAAAAAATAATAAGTTAGTATCACTGTCAATTTCGATTAAGTGCATGATTTATATTTTGTAGACTGTTTAACCCACTACAAAACCTAAGGAGACAAGTCAAAATATTTGCTTTGTAAAAATGGTGCATATTTGAAGGTTAAAACAAACAAAAAAACTCATTCAGTTATCTTTTTGCTCTCCTTCAGCATCTTCGCTACCCAGGATCCCTGAATTCCCATGGATTTCAGCAACCACACTCTTGTTAGTGAGTTTGTTTTGCTGGGTTTCTCCAACAGCACACATGGCCAGGTCTATCTCATCCTGCTGTTCCTCACCATCTATTTGGTCACCATTCTGGGTAACTTCATGATAATCTCTCTCATCCTGGTGGACTCCCACCTTCACAGTCCCATGTATTTTTTCCTCAGCCACTTATCCTGCTTGGATGTCTGCTACTCAACAGTCACAGTCCCCAAGATCCTAGCAAATCTCCTTCTCCAAAGACATACCATATCCTACAACCTTTGCTTTGCTCAGATGTTCTTCCTGATGGCCTTCTCTGGCTCAGAATGCTGGTTGCTGGCCATCATGGCTTACGACCGCTATGCTGCCATCTGTCAGCCTTTGCGCTACTCACACCTCATGAGTCCACATGTTTGCATGCAAGCAGCTGTGATCATCTGGATCTGGGGCTTCCTGGATTCAGCAGTTCACACAGCCTTGGCTTCTAAGTTACACTTCTGTGGAGATAATCAGATCCACCACATCTTCTGTGATCTACCCCCTCTGCTGAAAATCGCCTGTGGTGATGTACACGTGAGCCAGATGACCTTACACATAGCCACCATATTTGCAGGAATGACCCCTTTCTTTTTGGTGGTCATCTCCTACTTCTACATCCTTGCATCCATCCTGCGTATCCGTTCTAACTCAGGTAGACAGAAAGCATTTTCCACTTGCTCTTCTCACTTGCTGGTGGTCATCCTTTACTTCGGGAATGGATTGGTAAACTACAATCAGCCCAGTGCTGGCTACTCCCTGGAGACCGACACCCTGATTTCTACCATGTATTGCATTGTCACCCCCATGTCAACCCCCTGATCTACAGCCTACGCAACAAGGAGGTGAAGGGGGCCCTGAGGAAAGTCCTAGAGAGACACAGGAGAATGTAGGATTTCTTCTCAGAAGTTCTAAAGACAACTGTGAAGCCCTTTCCGGCACATCAAGAGGCCAACTCTTGTTTTTCCTGAGTTTGGTCAGGGCAGAAAAGATGCATGAAAGACACTGTCAGGACTGTCATTCTGCCACACTAGCTCTGCTTTGCCAAATGCCAGTCTGCCCTATTCAATTTGGGGGGGGGGGCAGAGGGAGATACAGGGTGGTAAAGGGGGGGCGGGCTGGGATAAGGGGTATCAAAACTACTTTTCGTAGTATCCCATCAGACCCGCCCGGCTGTTCCAAGGCCATACTATGGAATGCAACACCATTCTAGCCCCACAGCCAGGGACTGTTACCACAATAGCTTATTCGAATGCCACTGGATGATAAAAGATAACCAAGGGGAAAGGACGGAAAGGAGAAAAGTTAACCAGATGCTTTTGGCGCGAAAGTTCAGATCTGGCTTTGCTATACTGCAACTTCTTGGCTTTACTAAAGTGTATTTTCATTAATAATGGATTCAAGAGTCTTTCTTTCCTAACTGACCAAGTTGGGGTGGCTGACAGACACTACATGTTTGGTTGATTCTCATAATCTGTAACTTTCAGACTGACCATTTCCCTCCAGGTTTTCACAAAACAACATGCTTATCCAGTTAAACGTTAGCAGAAATATTGACGGATATCGCTCCTGAAACAACATAGGAGAATTAGGAAGTTTCTTAGACATGCGACTTTCAAACCCTTTCCGACACTTGAAGAGACCAGTTCTTGCTCTGTCGGGTGAAGCTCTGGAGAAAACTGGCACAAGGTTTCTAGGTAGACACAGTCAATGGCCTTTCAGGTTGACTGCCTTCCTTAAGGCTTTCCCCAGAAATAGGTTACAACATGCTTCATAATGAAGAAGTTGGTGGGAGAATTGAGAAAGATATTATAGAAAGGGATGGATGGATGGATGGATGGATGGATGGATGGATGGATGTCATTTTATTAGGTGAGTCTGGAGTGCTGGTGGTTTAACAAAATACTGTCATGGAGGAATTGGGTAATGGTATGCAACCTCTTTTTTTTTGGTGCATGATGGCTAGAACTCTGAAGGAAATATTTTTTTGCTATATGTATTTTCCTCACATTGCTAGGTTGTTTAGTAAATTTATCTGGAACACTTTGGGGGATTTTCCTATTTCCATTCCCCTCCCAATGTTTTGTTTGTAATTTTGTCATTTAAATTGCAAATTCATAATTTTTGTCTATGGGATTTATTCTTTTCTGAATATAATAAATTAAGAACTGTAAGCTTGGCCTGTTTTCTTTCCAACATTAGTTATTTAGTTTAGCCATTACACTCACTTGGCCAAACGCCTGAATTATATTCTTGTGACTGTGGGGGAACTACAATGCCTGGGACTTTAGGAATCCCAACACCATCATAATTTCAAAGGGTCACTGAACTAATCATTGTAACAAGAAGACCACCTCCCAGAAGAGGGAGGGAGACAGTAAGCAGCAATAGCTGTCAGGCCGAAGCCATTTTAGTTGGGGTCTTTGGCCTGCCACACTTTATGCTATTTTAAAATGTATTCCTTGCTGTGGGAATTTGGGAGGGGTAATTGCATGAAGGATTTCTACATGTAGCCATAACAAATTCCTTCTAGACAGTCAAGGTCATCCTTTGTCTTTGCACTCCTGCACCTGCACGGAAGGAGATGGGAGTTTCTGCCAAGTTGGCAGATGAAGATTGGTCAACGTCATGGACTTGGGGATGTGGGGACAAGGGATTGAACTTTCAAATGGGTGGAGAAACCCCTGGGACTTCAGATTTGGGTTTCTCCCAGATGTGCCAGCATGGCTCTGCTAATAAATTTGACCTTTGAGGAAGGAATTGCCTTGGACTCTGATTTAGTTTTGACAATAGCCCTTGGACTTATATACTGCTTCACAGTGCTTCACAGCCCTCTCTAAGTGGTATACAGAGTCAGCCTCTTGCCCCCATTTGACTGACCGTGGAAGGATTGGAGCCTAAGTCAACCTTGAGGCGGTCAGGATTGAATTCCCAGCAGTGGGCAGAGTCAATCTGCAATACTGCACTCTAACCACTATGCCACCATGGCCCTTCCTTCCTTCCTTCCTTCCTTCCTTCCTTCCTTCCTTCCTTCCTTCCTTCCTTCCTTCCTTCCTTCCTTCCTTCCTTCCTTCCTTCCTTCCTAGCACTAGCACTTAGATTTATATACCTCTTCACAGTGCTTTACAGCCCTCTCTAAGCGGTTTACAGAACCAGCCTCTTGCTGCCAACAATCTGGGTCCTCATTTGAATGACCTTGGAAGGATGGAAGGCTCAGTCAACCTTGAGCCAGTCAGGATCGAACTGCTGGCAGCCAGCAGAATTAGCCTGCAATACTGAATTCTAACCACTGTGCTACCATGGCTCTTGAACCCAGTACTCTTGGATTTATTTCCCGATCATCAGCTAAAAGCAAATGAGACAACTAATTTCAGGTTCAGATCTTGACATTATTCTTCTACTTTTTCCTCCCTGTTTCTCGGCATCCCCTGAATCTTGCACAAGAAAACTCTCCTGGGCTACTAAAAAGTCCCAGAGAAATCAGCTTTGACCCCCAAGGATCTCTGCTGTCTGCCCTCCCAGCTCTACTCCCTGAAGGCACAATCATGCCAAGGCACAATCTCCCCCATGAGTACCACCTGCCGTGGATAATGCAAGCAACTACCAGACTTGCTCTGTTCTAAGGATGAACGCCCAAACACCTCCCTCCCTTCCTGCTCTCTTGGCAGAGCGTTGGCTCCAAGTTCATTGCATGGGAGGCCAACTCTGGGAGAACTTGGGGAGAAGATGATTCTGCTTCTTCCACAACTGATCTTCTGCAGGTGGGATAACCATCAAAGGTGAGCTGCTTTGTGGTCCCTCAAGGATTCTCCTTCCATTTGTGATGGGGTGGCTTTCTAAGATTTGGAGCTTTAGAGGGGAGATATCAGGAATGGAAGATTCAGCCCAGGAATCTACATTTAGGGAATCTCAGAGGTGGCCAAGTCCTTCTGCTTGAGACTCACAATAGTCCACAATTTTTAATCAACACCAATCCAGCATCTGCCCTCCTTCTTAGCTTTATCTGCTGCTCCAAACATGGACTTTGATGTGACCAAACAGCTCCTTGGTTGAAAGTTAGGAGCCAGAAACTTACAGGTAGACATTCCAGCTTCTTTTGTTATGGGCAGAAACAAGGAAACTACTGGTGAGGTTCCAGATTCAAGATAGTCAACTGACATCAACTGCATGCAATCTAAGTCAACTAATTATTATATATTGATATTAGTCATTATAGCAAGGTGGAACTTCAATGTTCAGAGGTAATGTATATCAACACAACCTGAAGACGAAGGGTTGCTTTTGAGTTTGGAAGCGGTGTCTTCAAAGGGGTGACTTTACCTTCTACTTGGAAAGCATGGCATCCTGAAGCACTTCTACAAAACAAAATACCACATTGTCTTTCTCATTTCGAAGTCTCTTGGTCCATTTCCCACATATTAATCATATTCTGGACTGCAGCAAGAAAAGAGAAAAGTGTTATATTACTAAATCTGTTCCTAGGGAGATCACTTTCTTTGATAATCTCTGCAAATATCATATCTTGACATTGGTTCAGAATGTAAATAGACCTTCATTTAGAGGAGGTAGATAAGTGTTCTACCAAGACCTTTAGGTCTGTCAAGAACAAGAGATGGCAGCCTTGTTCTGCATTGAAGCTAAGAGTAGTACAAGCATTTTGGAGGAGGAGATTCAGAGGATATTCAAAAGCATAATTTGGGCTGGGTTGAACCCTGAATTAGTGAGAGAATTGACGGTCCTTACTGAAGGGCAAAAGCAAAGATAGAATAGCAGAATAAATTGGAAGGGACCTTGGAGGTATTCTAGTCCAACCCTCTGCTCAAGCAGGAGACCTTATACCATTCCAGAAAGTGGCTGTCCAGTCACTTCTTAAAAACCTCCAGCGATGGAGCACCCACAACTTCTGAAGGCAAGCTGTTCCACTGGTTGATTGTCCTCACTGTTAGGAAATTTCTCCTTAATCCCAGGTTGATTCTCTCCTTGATTAGTTTCTATTCATTGCTTCTTGTCCTGCCTTCAGGTGCTTTGGAGAATAGGTTGACCTCCCCTTTTTTGTGGCAGCCCCTCAAATATCCTGTTACCCCTAGTCCTTCTTTTCACTAGACTAGATGTGAGAAAAATTAATTAGGCAGGAATCCAGATGAACAATGAAAACAGATTTATTTCATTCTTTGCGCAAAGGTCCAAAATTTGGACAAAAGACAGAATTTCTGACACAAATAGAGGCAAAGGCCATTATCCAGAAACATGGGTTATATAGAGAACATGACTCCACCTTACTCCTCCCATTCTCCTCACATCATATCATGCAACCCCCCATTATGTAACATCCTAACACAGTGTTTTCAAATTGGGAATAATCCTAGAACCTATCCATCATCCTGACAGCTGCACACTTCCTCTCTCTGTGTGCGAACCTGAGCATTCCCATAAGCTCATATCCTACATAACAACAAAACAGCAAAACATTTCCGTATCATCACTCCCTCTCATGTACATTCCCAGCTTTCTCAGCATAATTTTGGTAGAAACATCCTGTGTATGAGGACAGTGGAAAAGAGCTGACATACATTAAAAACATTTTGTTACACAATATGATTTGTCATTACAAATAGATTCAAAATGGTTGTGCTATGGCTCTTATTACATGTCTTATTTAACAAGAATAAATTCATACTTCTCACACTAGACTTACCCAATTCCTGCAACCATTCTCCAAATGTTTAGCCTCTAGTCCTCTAATCTTCTTTGTTGCTCCTTTCTGCACTCTTTCCAGAGTATCAACATCTTTTCTATAATGTAGTGAACAAAGCTGGATGCAATATTCCAAGTGTGGCCTTACCAAGGCATTATAAACTGATATTAACCCTTCACATGATCTTGATTCTATCCCTCTGTTAATACAGCCTAGGACTGCATTGCCTTTCTGCTGGCGCAGCACAGGGCTGGCTCATCTTCAAGTGATTGTCCACTAGGACTCCAAGATCCCTCTCACAGTTACTGCTATTGATCCAGGTACCACCTATTCTACACCTCTGCATTCGGTTTTTCTTGCCTAAATGTAGAATCTGACTTTTCTCCCCACTGAATTTCATTTTGTTAGATAGGGATCCTCATGGATTCCAACAACCAAACACAGAGGACAGAATTTATCTTCCTGCCATTCTCCAGACTTCGGGGCCAACAGATCCAACTTTTCTTGGTGTTCCTGACTGCCTATTTGGTCACCCTGCTGGGCAACTTCATGATCATAACCCTGGCTCTCCTGGATTCCCGTCTCCACACCCCCATGTACTTCTTCCTCAGCCAGCTCTCCTGCTTGGATATTTGCCTTTCTTCTGTGGTGGTACCAAAGATCCTGGTGAACTTCCTACGCCAACATCACACCATCTCCTACGACCAATGCCTGGCACAAGCCTTCTTCCTGATTGGCTTTGCGGGATGTGAGCCAGCACTGCTGGCCATCATGGCCTATGACCGCTACGCTGCCATCTGCCAACCTTTGCACTATGCCCACCTGATGAGGAGCAAGTTGTGCGTCCAGCTGTCTGTGGCCATCTGGCTCTGGGGCTTCCTGGACTCAGGCATTCATGTTGCTCTGGCCTCCAGGTTGGAGTTTTGTGGAAACAACAATGTTCCTCACATCTTTTGTGATGTTCCCCCATTGCTGAAAATTGCCTGCAGTGATACCCGGGTCAACGAATTGACCAATCACATCACCAGCATCTTTGTGGGCCTTGGTCCCTTCCTCTTCATCATCCTGTCCTATATTTTTATTTTGGTCTCTATTTTGAAGATTCGTTCTAACACCGGCAGGCACAAAGCCTTCTCTACTTGTGCATCACACATTGCTGTGATAACCCTCTGCGTTGGAAATGGATACTTGAACTATAACCAGCCCATTGCTGGCTACTCCATAGAAACTGACACTCTAATCTCCACATCGTTTTGCATCATCACCCCCATGCTGAACCCCTTGATCTACAGCCTCCGCAACAAGGAGGTGAAGAGGGCCCTGAGGAAGGTTCTCAGGTGTTGGAAGATAGCATAGTACTTTCTCAATGTTGATGTTGTTTCCATGAGAAAAAACTCCCGCAGTTGTTATAAGAAGCTGAGAAATTGGACCTTGGACCCTAATGAAAACTCAATGGTTCCAGCATTTGGTGTTTCACCTGGACAATTTAGTTTGCTAAGGAACCTGCAAGCAACATTTTTCTCTTAGCCTAGATTCCACCGCCCCAAAGCGAAGACATAGCTCAAAGTAAGATTCAGAATTCAGATGTGGAGTGGGAACAATAGTTGAATAGTCAGGGAAGAAGCACCGGTGTAGGAAACAAAGTGCGGGCATGGTAGAAGCCCAGAATGACTGCAATGTTAAAAAAATTATGGATAATATAATTACGAATAACAACAGTATATATTGGATTGAATTACATGCTTCTGTTTGTCTTATTTCCAGCCTTTAATACTTCTTTGTCCCTTTCCTATTGGTTCTCTGCATGTCACATAATGATCCTTGCTCTGAAATCTTAGTCACTTCCTGTTTGGATGACTGCAATGCATTCTACCCTTGAAGAGCACCCATCAACTTCAACAGCTCCAGAATGCAGCCTGGGTTGTCCATGTAACTCATTGGTTGCATGAGCTTCTTGCACCAACTTCTAGTTTCTTCTGGGTGCAATTCAAGATGCTGGTCATCACCTTTAAAGCCCTACATGGGCCAAGTGGTCACACAATCACCTTTTCCTAAGGACATCAACCTGTCCTACAAATTAGGGTGAGCATGGTCCTAGTCCCTTCTCCCAAATATTGTCATCTAATGGAAGCTAGGAAGTGTGCCTTTTTCATGGCAGCCCCTGCCCTATGGAATTCTCTTCCCTCTGACTTTCAGCAGGTTTTACCCCCTTAGCCTCCCCTAAAGCTTTGAAGACCTTTCCCCCACAAGTGCTGAGATATTTTTGCCAATGATGTAAAATTATTCAATTCTACAGATAATTCTGCTGTTTTGCAAAGTGATCTCGACTTTGTGTCTGAATGGTCATCTATTTGGCAACTTCAAATTTCGATTAATAAATGCTGTGTCTTACACATTGGTAAACGTAATCAGAATGTCAAGTACAAGTTAGGTGGCATTGATCTAGCAGATGACCCTCACATTGTCAAGGACCTAGGTGTACTTATCTGTGACGATTTATGCTCCAAAGTTCACTGTAACAGCGTTGCTAAAAAAGCATTAAGAGTTGTAAACTTAATTTTGCGAAGTTTTTTTCCTGGAAACATTGTATTGCTAATCAGAGCTTATAAAACGTATGCTAGACCAATTTTAGAGTATTGTTCAGCTGTTTGGAATCCCCACCATATATCTGACATCATCAGTACAATCAAGCGGGTTCAGAAGTACTTCACGAGAAAAGTCTTGCACTCTCCTGTACACAATAGAATTCCTTATGCTACTAGGCTCAAAATTCTCAGTTTGGATAACTTAGAACTGCGACGCTTGCGGTCAGATCTAGGTATTGCACACAAAATTATACGTAGCAAAGTTTTACCTGTAAATGACTTTTTCTGTTTTAATCGCAATAATACGCATGCGAGCAGCTGCTTTAAACTCAATGTAAATCGTTCTAAACTTGACTGTAAAAAATATGATTTGTGTAATAGAGTGGTCAAAGTCTGGAATGCCCTACCTGATTCAGTTTTCTCAGCTACAAATTTTCACAGTTTCAGTCACAAATTGACTTCCGTGGACCTCACTTCATACTTAAGTGGTCAGTAGAGGGGGCGTGCATATATCGTCCCTGTCATTGTATTTTTATTCTCTTATTCTTTTTTTAAAATAGTTTTTATTAAACAGTTTTAAAAACAACATTAAATACAAACTACACATTCAAAAACAATATAACGTAATGTAACGTAACGTAACATAACATAACATAACACCATATACCATAAAATATTCATTTTACAGCGTACCGTATCGGTGTACATACTATGTTTTTATATATCTTACTCTTTAACGTATATTTATTCGTATATTTCCTAAGTCCTACATATAATTTCTTCTTAATATCTAACATCTCATCTAACTATATCCACTTATCACCTTGTTTTCATGCATATATATACATAAATACAAATATCCATACCCATTTTGATTTATTTATTGTCATACCATTATCTATTAATTTTACTTTTATGTTCCAGCCAATTATACCATTTGTTCCATATTTTATAAAATTCCATTTCCTCTCTGTTGTGTATTTCCATAGTTAATTTATTCATTTCAGCACATTCTAATATCTTTTTAATTACTATTGTGCTTGAAGGGGCTGTTTCTGATTTCCAATGTTGGGCGTAAATAATTCTAGCTGCTGTTGTTATATGCAGTATAAGATATTGATTATTTTTATCTATCTTTCCTTTTATAATCCCTAACAAAAACAATTCCGGTTTTAGTTCTACTTTTTGTTCTATAATTTCCTCTATCCACCTTTGAATCTTTCTCCAATATTTTTTTGCCTCTGGGCACGTCCACCACATGTGGTAGTATGTCCCCTGATCGTGTTCATTCTCTTATTCTTGTTCTCATTTTTGTTTGACAAATTCCAGTAAATAAATAAATAAAGTTGGATAATTGAACATCAGTCGGTTGACTTGGCGCCAGGTCTTTGTTGCTTTCAATGTTTTAATGTGTTCTGTTTTCTAGTTTTAATATGGTTTTAGACATTATGGTACTTTAAGTTTAATTGAGAGCCTTCCAGAGTTCAGAAAATGGGTGGCTATATTCATGTTTCAAATAAATAAATAAATAAATAAATAAATAAATAAATAAATAAATAAATAAATGAATGAATGAATGAATGAATGAATGAATGAATGAATGAATGAATGAATGAATGAATGAATCAACCAACCAACCAACCAACCAACCAACCAACCAACCAACCAACCAACCAACCAACCAACCAACCAACCAACCAACCAACCAACCAACCAACCAATCAATCAATCAATCATGTACAAATATGTCTTTCTGAAGTTGAAATCCCTGTGTAACTATTTCCTGTATTCCCTTCACAATCTCCACTCACTCTGAAATCCTTCAGGACACCTTCAAAAGTTATCCACCCTCAGGCAGGGTAGAAGAATATTTTTCCTATGTGATGCATTTCACAAAACTAGCCTCATACTTAGGTGCTGTACATAAGTAGCCACGGAGTCTTATTAACACAAAGTCCAGCTGGGCACCGTTAAATGTCATCATAAGAAAGTGTCATAGCTGTAGGAGAGAGACTGGCCAAGCCAGTGGAAGGAGTCAAACGTGGAATTGATCTGGAGTCCCTGTGTGGGCACAAAGACCTATTGTCCCTTGCATGCTGTTGAACGTTGTCTAGTCTCACCGAGATGCAAACCATCGGACTGAGAAGATACTTGTGTGTTGTTGTTTTTAACCATTCAGCCACATCCAACTCTTGGTGACTTTATGGGCAAGTAGACTCGAGCAACAAAACATCTAATTGAACTCTTCATCTGTGAGTCTAGCTGTTTGCAACTGACATTGCTGTGTTCCAAAACAACAACAGAGAACACAGAGCATAAAACAAATTTAAGTGATAAAATAGCAAGGCAGGAAAACTGAGATATGAAGTGCTGAAGTAGATATTAACGCCATGTGTGGTCTACTCTTCAGTTAAAAAGGATGCAAAATGTGACAATCCACAAGGAAGATCAAGGCTCCCCAAATTGTTTTCCTGCTTCTTTCCGCTCAAGTCCCAAGATTCAGGCACCGGAATTGCCAGTAGAAGAGTTTAGTTTAGTTTAGTTTAGTTTAGTTTAGTTTAGTTTAGTTTAGTTTAGTTTAGTTTAGTTTAGTTTAGTTTAGTTTAGTTTAGTTTAGTTTAGTTTAGTGTCGTGGTGGCTCAGTGGCTAAGACACTGAGCTTGTCGATCAGAAGTTCAGATCCCTAGCGCCGCGTAAGGGAGTGAGCTCCTGTTATTTGTCCCAGTTTCTGCCAACCTAGCAGTTCGAAAGCACATAAAAATGCAAGTAGAAAAATAGGGACCACTTTGGTGGGAAGGTAACAGCGCTCTGTGCGCCATTGGTGTTTAGTCATGCCGGCCACATGACCACAGAGACGTCTTCGGACAGTGCTGGCTCTTCGGCTTATAAACGGAGATGAGCACCGCCCCCTAGAGTCGGGAACAACTAGCACACATGTGTGGGGGAACCTTTAAGTTCAGTTTAGTTTAGTTTATTGTCATTGCACCTCGTACAATGAAATTAAATGCCATCTTCAGTGTACATTTTACATATAAAAACACCCATCCTTCACATTCTATACGTTTGAATTGAAAACCCTTGATACTGCATTAATATTACACTATACAGTAGAATTCAATATAGTTACTGCTCTGGGATAAAAGCTGTTTTTCAGCCTATTTGTCCTTGTTTTTGTTGTCCTGTAACATCTGCCAGATGGTAATAGTTCAAAAAAAAAAGGGGGTGCCCAGGATGAGATGGATCTTTAAGAATGTTTTGAACTCTCTTTGGGCAGCACCAAAGACTCATCCTTTTGGGTGCATCTTTGCCTCTGTTCTATGAGGACAACAGGGAGTTTATCAAGGCCAGAAAAAGCAGTGGAGGTAGAAGAACTTACAAGGAATCAGGACTTTCCAATTCATCTTTCTGTTTCCATTTCCATTAATGTTCCTAGAAACAAAGTTCTCAATTGCCAATAGAAGATGCAAGGATCAGGGCTGGGTAGATACTGCACCAAAGACCAATTCTACTAGGGCGGATGGCCAGATGTTCCTCCTGCCATTCTTCACAGGAAGAGAAGCAGGCTTGCTGGTCTTCATGGCCCCTGACCACCCCTGGCCACTTTGTTACATCTGCAAGACTTGCTCTCCTCCAATCTCGTGAGATGAAAGTCTTGGGATAACTGTTGGGGACCATCTGGCTCTGGGGCTTCCTTGGTTATGCTCCTCAGGCTGTTTTGAATTCTGGCTTGGACTTCTCATTAGATAGACGGGAGGTTGAACAACTAGCCTCATGGTGCGACCGGAACAATCTGGAACTGAGCACACTCAAAACCATAGAAATGGTGGTAGACTTTAGGAGAAACCCTCCCATTCTGCCATCTCTTACAATACCAGACAACACAGTATCAACAGTAGAGACCTTCAAATTTCTAGGTTCTGTCATATCTCAAGACCTAAAATGGTCATCTAACATCAAAAATGTCATCAAAAAAGCACAACAAAGAATGTTCTTTCTGCGCCAACTCAGGAAGCTCAAACTGCCCAAGGAGCTGCTGATACAGTTCTACAGAGGAATTATTGAGTCTGTCATCTGTACCTCTATAACTGTCTGGTTCGGTTTTGCAACCCAACAAGACAGACACAGACTTCAGAGGATAATCAGAACTGCAGAAAAAACAATTACTGCCAACCTGCCTTCCATTGAGGACTTGTATACTGCACGAGTCAAAAAGAGGGCCCTGAAAATATTTACTGACCCCTCGCATCCTGGACACAAACTGCTTCAACGCCTACCCTCAAAACGTCGCTATAGAGCACTGCACACCAAGACAACTAGACACAAGAGCAGTTTTCCCCCGAACGCCATCACTCTGCTAAACAAATAATCCCCTCACCACTGTCAAACTATTCACTAAGTCTGGATTACTATTACTATTAGTCTTCTCATCGTTCCTATCACCCATCTCCTCCCACTTATGACTGTATGACTGTAACTTGTTGCTTGTATCCTTACGATTATTTCATATTGATTGTTTCCTGGTTGCTTACTTGAACCCTATGACAACCATTCTTGACAAATGTATCTTTTCTTTTATGTCCACTGAGAGCATATGCACCAAAGACAAATTCCTTGTGTGTCCAATCACACTTGGCCAATAAAGAATTCTATTCTATTCTATTCTATTCTATTCTATTCTATTCTATTCCTTATGTAACAAAATCTCTGCCAAAGCAGTATATCTGTAGGACAAGAGCAGGAAGATCTTGGGATGGAATTAAGCTCATCATCAGCTTAAAGTCACTATGTTGCCCCAAATGGTCAAAGTACCCCACCCCCCCTTGAATTCCATTGACCCTTCTGTTGAACTGGTGCCAATTTGACATTGAACTTTAGTGGTCTGGATTCTAACGTATAGGCTTGAACATTAATTTTTTTTAAAAAAATATTATTTATTTATTTATACATTTTCTCTTTACATACCGAAGTGCTTTGTGAACAAGGTGTTGTCTGGGTTAATTTGCTTACATAATACTATTTTTCCAGTTCCTAGTTTCTACCTCTGTTCTCTAACCATTTGTAAAACAAGTCCCATGTTTGAAAACACTCTGTGTCTTGTTTTTCTTTTATCTTCAGTGTCAGTCTGTCCATTTCTGCACAGTCTGATATTTCTTTGATTATTGCTTCTTCTGTAGGTGTTTCCTCGTTTTTCCAGTGCCGTGCAAATGAACATTAAATGTTTGAAATGCAATGTAAAACATGATCTTGATCCATTGCACCTGACGTTAATCTAGATTACTAAATTGGCACCAGTGAATGGTGAGTAGAATTTAAGGCAATTGGACTGGGAGCATTTGTGTCAAGATGAGGACACGCTTAACCCCACCAATAGTCCCGCCTGCTCTTCTGCTACAATATATTGTTTTATCCTTTGATAAAGACCACAGGGGCACTGTGAGGGCTGGAACTTCAAAGCAATAAATCCTTTCATTCAGCACCTTGGTAACTTCAGGCAGTCACTGAATAAATCATTGTAATTCGAGGACTACCTATACAGTCTCCTAGGAGAGGGAGGGAGATTTTTAAAAGCCTTGCTTTTTATTTTTAAATGCTTTTAAAGTCAGTTTTAGAGCACCAGCTAAAAGCAAATGAGACAACTGATTTCAGGTTCAGATCTGGAAATTATTCTTCTACTTTTTCCTCCCTGTTTCTCGGCACCCCCTGAATCTTGCACAAGAAAACTCTCCTGGGCTACTAAAAAGTCCCAGAGAAATCAGCTTTGACCCCCAAGGATCTCTGCTGTCTGCCCTCCCAGCTCTACTCCCTGGAGGATCCCAGGCAGGAATACTGCCAGGCCCTCATGCCAAGGCACAATCTCCCCCATGAGTACCACCTGCCGTGGATAATGCAAGCAACTACCAGACTTGCTCTGTTCTAAGGATGAACGTCCAAACACCTCCCTCCCTTCCTGCTCTCTTGGCAGAGCGTTGGCTCCAAGTTCATTGCATGGGAGGCCAACTCTGGGAGAACTTGGGGAGAAGATGATTCTGCTTCATCCACAACTGATCTTCTGCAGGTGGGATAACCATCAAAGGTGAGATGCTTTGTGGTCCATCAAGGATTCTCCTTCCATTTGGGATGGGGTGGCTTTCTAAGATTTGGAGCTTTAGAGGGGAGATATCAGGAATGGAAGATTCAGCCCAGGAATCTACATTTAGGGAATCTCAGAGGTGGCCAAGTCCTTCTGCTTGAGACTCACAATAGTCCACAATTTTTAATCAACACCAATCCAGCATCTGCCCTCCTTCTTAGCTTTATCTGCTGCTCCAAACATGGACTTTGATGTGACCGAACAGCTCCTTGGTTGAAAGGTAGGAGCCAGAAACTTACAGGTAGACATTCCAGCTTCTTTTGTTATGGGCAGAAACAAGGAAACTACTGATGAGGTTCCAGATTCAAGATAGTCAACTGACATCATCTGCATGCAATCTAAGTCAACTAATTATTATATATTGAGATTGCCAATAAAGGAGAATATTTGTAGCTCAGGGTTGAAATGAAGAGTTCTCGATGATCTCTGAGCTTCGTTGTTTTTTGCAGATGTTTTATGACTCAAATGATATTAGGTAGTTTGAGTTCAAACAAGCAGTGAAAGACCAGAAGATGTGGAGAGCCCATAGAATGCCCAAAGTCAGACACGACTGAGTGAATGAATAACATCACCATCAGTTTGGGTAATGAAACATCTCCAAGAAAACAAGCAAGCTCAGCGAGCACAAAGGAGCCTTCATATTGATATTTTTATTTATTTATTTATTTTATTTTATTTTATTTTAATTAAGTTAATTTATTTTGTCAAGCACATATTAGATAACAGCTATAGGTATAAACATGGTTATTAATACATGAAATGGATACGAATAAAAGGGAACATTAGGACAGGGACGGTAGGCACGCTGGTGCGCTTATGCATGCCCCTTACAGACCTCTTAGGAATGGGTTGAGGTCCACGGTAGACAGTCTAAGGTTAAAGTTTTGGGGGTTTGGGGATGAAACCACAGTGTCTGATAGTGTATTCCAGGCATTGATCACTCTGTTGTTGAAGTCATATTTCCTGCAATCAAGTTTGGTGTGGTTTACCTTAAGTTTGTATCTATTGTGTCCTCGTGTATTGACAAATCAGGCCCTATGGCAAAACCAAGTCTTCAAGATTTTCTGTAACAGTAACAAGGTGGGAGTCAATCTGACTTCTGGGGAAATGAAGTTCTAAAGGGTCATTTAACTCATCATACTCTGCTGTTAATTCTAATTTCTTCCCTTCCCAATTTTCTCTTCCCAGTTAACACTACTTCTCCTCTTATGGATTCCCACAACCAAACACAGGAGACAGAATTTATCTTCTTGGCATTCTCCAGAATTCGGGACCACCAGGTCCAACTTTTCCTGGTGTTCCTGGCTGCCTATTTGGCCACGCTGATGGGCAACTTCATGATCATAACCCTGGTTCTCCTGGATTCCCGTCTTCACACCCCCATGTATTTCTTCCTCAGCCAGCTCTCCTGCTTGGATATTTGCCTTTCTTCTGTGGTAGTACCAAAGATCCTGGTGAACTTCCTACGCCAGCAACACACCATCTCCTACGACCAATGCCTGGCACAAGCCTTCTTCCTGATTGGCTTTGCAGGATGTGAGCCAACACTGCTGGCCATCATGGCCTATGACCGCTACGCTGCCATCTGCCAACCTTTGCACTATGCCCACCTCATGAGGAGCAAGTTGTGCGTCCAGCTGTCTGTGGCCATCTGGCTCTGGGGCTTCCTGGACTCAGGCATCCACGTTGCTCTGGCCTCCAGGTTGGAGTTTTGTGGAAACAACAATGTTCCTCACATCTTTTGTGATGTTCCCCCATTGCTGAAAATTGCCTGCAGTGATACCTGGGTCAACGAATTGACCAATCACATCACCAGCATCTTTGTGGGCCTTGGTCCCTTCCTCTTCATCATCCTATCCTATTTCTACATTTTGGCCTCCATTCTGCAGATTCCCTCCAACACCGGAAGACGCAAAGCCTTCTCTACTTGTGCATCACACATTGCTGTTGTACTGGTCTCTCTTGGAAATGCCTTTGTGAACTACAACCAGCCCAGTGCTGGCTACTCTCAAGAGGTGGACACCTTGATCTCCACATCGTTTTGCATTGTCACCCCCATGGTCAACCCCCTGATCTACAGCCTACGCAACAAGGAGGTGAAGGGGGCCCTGAGGAAGGTCCTAGAGAGACACAGGAGAATGTAGGATTTCTTCTCAGAAGTTCTAAAGACAACTGTGAAGCCCTTTCCGGCACATCAAGAGGCCAACTCTTGTTTTTCCTGAGTTTGGTCAGGGCAGAAAAGATGCATGAAAGACACTGTCAGGACTGTCATTCTGCCACACTAGCTCTGCTTTGCCAAATGCCAGTCTGCCCTATTCAATTTGGGGGGGGGGCAGAGGGAGATACAGGGTGGTAAAGGGGGGGCGGGCTGGGATAAGGGGTATCAAAACTACTTTTCGTAGTATCCCATCAGACCCGCCCGGCTGTTCCAAGGCCATACTATGGAATGCAACACCATTCTAGCCCCACAGCCAGGGACTGTTACCACAATAGCTTATTCGAATGCCACTGGATGATAAAAGATAACCAAGGGGAAAGGACGGAAAGGAGAAAAGTTAACCAGATGCTTTTGGCGCGAAAGTTCAGATCTGGCTTTGCTATACTGCAACTTCTTGGCTTTACTAAAGTGTATTTTCATTAATAATGGATTCAAGAGTCTTTCTTTCCTAACTGACCAAGTTGGGGTGGCTGACAGACACTACATGTTTGGTTGATTCTCATAATCTGTAACTTTCAGACTGACCATTTCCCTCCAGGTTTTCACAAAACAACATGCTTATCCAGTTAAACGTTAGCAGAAATATTGACGGATATCGCTCCTGAAACAACATAGGAGAATTAGGAAGTTTCTTAGACATGCGACTTTCAAACCCTTTCCGACACTTGAAGAGACCAGTTCTTGCTCTGTCGGGTGAAGCTCTGGAGAAAACTGGCACAAGGTTTCTAGGTAGACACAGTCAATGGCCTTTCAGGTTGACTGCCTTCCTTAAGGCTTTCCCCAGAAATAGGTTACAACATGCTTCATAATGAAGAAGTTGGTGGGAGAATTGAGAAAGATATTATAGAAAGGGATGGATGGATGGATGGATGGATGGATGGATGTCATTTTATTAGGTGAGCCTGGAGTGCTGGTGGTTTAACAAAATACTGTCATGGAGGAATTGGGTAATGGTATGCAACCTCTTTTTTTTTTTGGTGCATGATGGCTAGAACTCTGAAGGAAATATTTTTTTGCTATATGTATTTTCCTTTGGGGGATTTTCCTATTTCTATTCCCCTCCCAATGTTTTGTTTGTAATTTTGTCATTTAAATTGCAAATTCATAATTTTTTGTCTATGGGATTTATTCTTTTCTGAATATAATAAATTAAGAATTGTAAGCTTGGCCTGTTTTCTTTCCAAACATTGGTTATTTAGTTTAGCCATTACACTCACTTGGCCAAACGCCTGAATTAAATTCTTGTGACTGTGAGGGAACTACAATGCCTGGGACTTTAGGAATCCCAACACCATCATAATTTCAAAGGGTCACTGAACTAATCATTGTAACAGGAAGACCGACCACCTCCCAGAAGAGGGTGGGAGACAGTAAGCAGCAATAGCTGTCAGGCCGAAGCCATTTTACTTGGGGTCTTTGGCCTGCCACACTTTATGCTATTTTAAAATGTATTCTTAGCTGTGGGAATTCGGGAGGGGTAATTGCATGAGGGATGTCTGCATGTAGCCATAAAAATTCCTTCTAGATAGTCAAGGTCATCCTTTGTCTTTGCACTCCTGCACCTGCACGGAAGGAGATGGGAGTTTCTGCCAAGTTGGCAGATGAAGATTGGTCAACGTGATGGACTTGTGGGTGTGGGGACAAGGGCTTGAACTTTCAACTGGGTGGAGAAACCCCTGGGACTTCAGATTCGGGTTTCTCCCAGATGTGCCAACATGGCTCTCTTAATAAATTGGAACTTTGAGGAATACTTTGCCTCGGACTCTGATTTAGTTTTCGATGCTATTTGGAACCCTGACAATAGCCCTTGGACTTATATACAGCTTCACAGTGCTTCACAGCTCTCTCTAAGTGGTTTACAGAGTCAGCCTCTTGCCCCCATTTGACTGACCGTGGAAGGATAGAAGCCTAAGTCAACCTTGAGCCGGTCAGGATTGAATTCCCAGCAGTGGGCAGAGTCAGCCTGCAATACTGCACTCTAACCACTATGCCACCATGGCCCTTCCTTCCTTCCTTCCTTCCTTCCTTCCTTCCTTCCTTCCTTCCTTCCTTCCTTCCTTCCTTCCTTCCTTCCTTCCTTCCTTCCTTCCTTCCTTCTTAGCACTAGCACTTAGATTTATATACCTCTTCACAGTGCTTTCCAGCCCTCTCTAAGCGGTTTGCAGAACCAGCCTCTTGCTGCCAACAATCTGGGTCCTCATTTGAACGACCTTGGAAGGATGGAAGGCTGAGTCAACCTTGAGCCAGTCAGGATCGAACTGCTGGCAGCCAGCAGAATTAGCCTGCAATACTGAATTCTAACCATTGTGCTGCCATGGCTCTTGAATCCAGTACTCCAGTACTAAAGAGCCGAGGTGGCGCATTGGTTAAATGCAGCACTGCAGGCTACTGCTAGTTCAGCACTTCAGCTGTTCAAATCTCACCGGCTCAAGGTTGACTCAGTCTTCCATCCTTCTGAGGTCGGTAAAATGAGGACCCAGATTGTTGGGGGCAATATGCTGAACTCTGTAAACCGCTTAAAGAGGGCTGTAAAACACTATGAAGTGGTATATAAGTCTAAGTGCTAAGTGCTATTGCTACTCTTGGATTTACAGTATTTCTAGATCACCAGCTAAAAGCAAATGAAACAACTGATTTCAGGTTCAGATCTGGACATTATTCTTCTACTTTTTCCTCCCTGTTTCTCAGCATCCCCTGAATCTTGCACAAGAAAACTCTCCTGGGCTACTAAAAAGTCCCAGAGAAATCAGCTTTGACCCCCAAGGATCTCTGCTGTCTGCCCTCCCAGCTCTACTCCCTGAAGGATCCCAGGCAGGAATACTGCCAGGCCCTCATGCCAAGGCACAATCTCCCCCATGAGTACAACCTGCCGTGGATAATGCAAGCAACTACCAGACTTGCTCTGTTCTAAGGATGAACGTCCAAACACCTCCCTCCCTTCCTGCTCTCTTGGCAGAGCATTGGCTCCAAGTTCATTGCATGGGAGGCCAACTCTGGGAGTACTTGGGGAGAAGATGATTCTGCTTCATCCACAACTGATCTTCTGCAGGTCGGATAACCATCAAAGGTGAGCTGCTTTGTGGTCCATCAAGGATTCTCCTTCCATTTGGGATGGGGTGGCTTTCTAAGATTTGGAGCTTTAGAGGGGAGATATCAGGAATGGAAGATTCAGCCCAGGAATCTACATTTAGGGAATCTCAGAGGTGGCCAAGTCCTTGTGCTTGAGACTCACAATAGTCCACAATTTTTAATCTTCTTAGCTTTATCTGCTGCTCCAAACATGGACTTTGATGTGACCAAAGAAGCTCCTTGGTTGAAAGTTAGGAGCCAGAAACTTACAGGTAGACATTCCAGCTTCTTTTGCTATGGGCAGAAACAAGGAAACTACTGATGAGGTTCCAGATTCAAGATAGTCAACTGACATCATCTGCATGCAATCTAAGCCAACTAATTATTATATATTGAGATTGCCAATAAAGGAGAATATTTGTAGCTCAGGATTGAAATGAAGAGTTCTCGATGATCTCTGAGCTTCGTTGTTTTTTGCAGATGTTTTATGACTCAAATGATATTAGCTAGTTTGAGTTCAAAGAAGCAGTGAAAGACCAGAAGATGTGGAGAGCCCATAGAATGCCCAAAGTCAGACACGACTGAGTGAATGAATAACATCACCATCAGTTTGGGTAATGAAACATCTCCAAGAAAGCAAGCAAGCTCAGAGAGCACAAAGGACCCTTCACATTGATATTTTTATTTATTTATTTATTTATTTATTTATTTTATTTTAATTTATTTAATTTATTTTGTCAAACACATATTAGATAACAGCTATAGGTATAAATATGGTTATTAATACATGAAATGGATACAAATAAAAGGGAACATTAAGACAGGTATGGTAGGCACAATGGTGTGCTTATGCACGCCCCTTACAGACCTCTTAGGAATGGGGTGAGGTCAATGGTAGACAGTCTAAGGTTAAAGTTTTGGGGGTTTGGGGATGAAGCCACAGAGTCTGGTAGTGTATTCCAGGCATTGACCACTGTTGTTGAAGTCGTATTTCCTGCAATCAAGTTTGGTGCAGTTTACCTTAGGTTTGTATCTATTGTGTGCTTGTGTATTGACACATCAGGCCCAATGGCAAAACCATGTCTTCAAGATTTTCTGTAACAGTAACAAGGTGGGAGTCAATCGGACGTCGGGAAATGAAGTTCTAAAGGGTCATTTAACTCAACTTACTCTGCTGTTAATTCTAATTTCTTCCCTTCCCAATTTTCTCTTCCCAGTTAACACTACTTCTCTTCTTATGGATTCCCACAACCAAACACAGGAGACAGAATTTATCTTCTTGGCATTCTCCAGAATTCGGGACCACCAGGTCCAACTTTTCTTGGTGTTCCTGGCTGCCTATTTGGCCACGCTGTTGGGCAACTTCATGATCATAACCCTGGTTGTCCTGGATTCCTGTCTGCACACCCCCATGTACTTCTTCCTCAGCCAGCTCTCCTGCATGGATATTTGCCTTTCTTCTGTGGTAGTACCAAAGATCCTGGTGAACTTCCTACGCCAGCAACACACCATCTCCTACGACCAATGCCTGGCACAAGCCTTCTTCCTGATTGGCTTTGCAGGCTGTGAGACAACACTGCTGGCTGTCATGGCCTATGACCGCTACGCTGCCATCTGCCAACCTTTGCACTATGCCCACCTGATGAGGAGCAAGTTGTGCGTCCAGCTGTCTGTGGCCATCTGGCTCTGGGGCTTCCTGGACGCAGCCATCCACGTTGCTATGACCGCCAGGTTGGAGTTTTGTGGAAACAACAATGTTCCTCATATCTTTTGTGATGTTCCCCCATTGCTGAAAATTGCCTGCAGTGATACCTGGGTCAACGAATTGACCAATCACATCACCAGCATGTTTATGGGCCTTGGTCCCTTCCTCTTCATCATCCTGTCCTATATGTTTATTTTGGTCTCTATTTTGAAGATTCGTTCTAACACTGGCAGGCGCAAAGCCTTCTCTACTTGTGCATCACACATTGCTGTTGTATTGGTCTTTCTTGGAAATGCCTTTGTGAACTACAACCAGCCCAGTGCTGGCTACTCTCTAGAGGTGGACACCTTGATCTCCACATCATTTTGCATCGTCACCCCCATGGTGAACCCTTTGATCTACAGCCTCCGCAACAAGGAGGTGAAGAGGGCCCTGAGGAAGGTTCTCGGCTGCTGGAAGATTGCATAGCATTCATTGGAGGGGAGGTATTGCTGAAAGCCATGTGTTTTTGTCTTTAATAATTATAAATATTGTGCATGAACTTGGGTAGAAGTGCTTTCTCAAAAGGCACCTGTGATGCACTTGCATAAGTAAAAACTTTGGCAGTTTTTGTAAGAACATGAGAAATTGGACTTTGCAACTTAATGAAAACTCAGCGACTCCAGCATTTTGAGTCCTACCCAGCCAATATAGTTTGTCAAGCAACCTGCAATTAAATGCAACACCTTCTAGCCTATATTCCCCTGCCCCAGAGCAAAGACAAGCTCCAAAATAGTATTCAGATGAAGAATAAGACATTTGGATAGTCAAAGGGCCAATGTGGGAAATGAAATATGGACATGGTAGAAGCCAAGAATAACAGAACCCCCACCTTAGATGTGAACAGAACAGAATAACAGAGTTGGAAGGGACCTTGGAGGTCTTCTAATCCAACCCTCTTCTCAGGCAGGAAATCCTATATCATTCCAGACAAATGGTTGTCCGATCTCTTCTTAAAAACGTCCAGTGTTGGATCATTCACAACTTCTGGAGGCAAGCTGTTCCACTGATTCATTGTTCTAACTGTCAGGAAATTTCTCCTTAGTTCTGAGTTGCTTCTCTCCTTGTTTAGTTTCCACCCATTGCTTCTTGTTCTACCCTCAGGTGCTTTGAAGAATAGTTTGACTCCCTCTTCTTTGTGGCAACCCCTGAGATATTGGAAGGCTGCTATCATGTCTCCCCTGATCCTTCTTTTCATTAAACTACTAGACATACCCAGTTCCTGCAACTGTTCTTTATATGTTTTAGAATGTGTATATATTCTACACTGCTGGCTCATATTTGTCCATTAGGACTACAAGATCCCTCTCGCAGTTACTACTATTAAGCCAGGTTTCCTCTGATATGTATCTGTACATTTGGTTTTTCTTGCCTAAGTGGAAAACTTTACTTTGCTCTACAACAGATTTCATTTTGTAACCTTCGAAGACCTGGATTTCCCCCCCAAGCTCCAGGTCCGTTAGATGTTTAACCTCCCATAAAGCTTTGAAGACATTTTCCCACAAGAGCTGAGACAAAATTGGATAATTGAACATCAGATGTTTGACTGGGGCACCAGGTCTTGTTGCTTTTAAAAAAATTTAAAATATGTTTAGTTTTAATACCGTTTAGTGTATTTTTTTAACTTCTGATTGGCAGCTGCCCAGGGTTGGTTAGAAGATGGGAGGGTTATGTAAATGATTCAAATAAATAAATAAAAAGGCATAAGTAGTGTATGTCTGTAATGTTGAAATCCCTGTGTGATGATTTCCCGTGTTCCCTTCGCAATCTTTGCTCAGTCCGAAGTCTTTCCAGGCGCTGCACAAGGTCTCCATGCTGGGTAGAACAGGAGCCTTCCCAGGAAATGCATTTCACTAAACTAGTCTTATTCTTGGGTACATGAATAAGTGGCTGTGAAGTCCGGTTATCACACAGGTCCACCTAGGCATCATTAAATCTCATCACAATAGCAACTGCACTTAGTCTTATATGCTACTTCACAGTGCTTTACAGCCCTCTCCAAGCAGTTAACAGAGTCAGCCTCTTGCCCCCAATAATCTGGGTCCTCATTTGATGGAAGGTTGAGTCAACCTTGAGCCACTCAGGATCGAACTGCTAGCAGCTGGCAGTCAGCCTACAATGCTGCATTCTAACCACTGTGCCATTACAGCTAGTTTCCTTCCTTACTTCCTCCCTCCCTCCCTCCCTTCCTTCCTTCATCCCTCCGTCCCTCCCTCCGTCCCTCCCTCCGTCCCTCCCTTCCTTGCTTTCCTTCCTTCCTTCCTTCCTTCCTTCCTTCCTTCCTTCCTTCCTTCCTTCCTTCCTTCCTTCCTTCCTTCCTTCCCACTTAGCAATAGCACTTAGACTTATATACTGCTTCACAGTGCTTTGCAGCCCTCTCTAAGCAGTTTACAAAGTCAGCCTCTTGCCCCCAATAATATGGGTCCTCATTTTACCCACCTTGGAAGGATGGAAGGCTGAGTCAACCTTGAGCCTGTCAGGATCGAACTCCTGGCAGTGGGCAGAGTTAGCCTGCAATACTGCATTCTAACCTCTGCGCCACCACAGCTCTACTAAACTGTCATAGCTGAGTTCCAAAACAACAAGAAAAAAAACAAAATATAAAACAAGCTTAGTTGATAAAATAGCAAGGTAGGAAAACTGAGATGTGCAAAGCAATGCTGACAGGTGGGGTCCAGCAAGACAGCCTTCTCTGCCGTTGCCCCCACCCTGTGGAATATTCTGTCCCCGGAGATGTGGCTGGCCCCCATTGTCCTGGAATTGCAGAAAGGTTTAAAATGTGGCTCTGCAGCCTTGCTTAGGGCGCACAGATGAGCACACAGCCAATGGGGGTGGTTAGCAGCCTGAAATTGCGCCCCATTGCCACTCAATGGATTTTAAAATTTGTTGCCTTTTAAAATTTTTACAGACTTTTAAATTTTTACATGAGGGGGGAGGGAAGACATTGAAATGTAGGGGAAATGAGGAATGCATGTCAGCTGGCTGAAAGCCTGAGACATTACAACAGAGGTGTTCAAACTTGGCAACTTTAAGACTTGTGGACTTCAACTCCCAGAATTCTCCAGCCAGCATAGCACTACAAGGTCATTTGACTGGGAAGTCAGATCGTTCCCAAAACATAGTGATTGGTGGATGATGGACAGTGGGAGGTCCAGGGGACAAAGGGAAAATTTTCCTCTGCTGTTTTCATGGGAAAATGTTAAAACTGGCTTTTTTTACTTCTGTAACCACATGGAATCTTCAGTAAAGCAAGTTATATTCTTGGTAAAAAACAAAATGTCTCAGGAGTTTCTTTACATGGGATGGTTGACACTCCCTCTGTGAGGGAGATGGGCAGTTCTCAAATAGAATCAATCAATCAATCAATCAATCAATCAATCAATCAGCACCACTGTAACTTCAAAGACTGAACAAATCATTGTCGTACTTTAAAATGCCTTGCCTTTAAAAAAAATTCTTCTGGAGTCATTTCTAGAGCACCAGCTAAAATCAAATGAGACAATTGATTGCAAGTTCAGATCTGGAAATGATTCTTCTGCTTTTTCCTCTCCATTTCCCCCCATCTCCTGAATCTGACACAAGAAAGCTATGCTGCATCTTCTAACACATCCCAGAGAAGTCAGTTTTGCCCCAGAGGGTCTCTGCTGTCTGCTCTCCCAGCTCTACTCCCTGCAGGATCCCAGGCAGGAATATTCCGAGGTCCAACTGACAAGTCATAATTGCCCCCACGAGCACCACCTGCCATGGATAATGCAAGGAACTACGAGACTTGCTCTGTTCTAAGGATGAACTTCCAAACACCTCCCTTCCTGCTCTCTTGGCCGAGGGTTGGCTCTCACTTCAGTGCATCCGAGCCCAACTCTGAGAGAACTTGGGGAGAGGATGAGCCTGTTTCAGCTCCATGTGGTCTTCTGCAGGTGGGATAACCAGCAAAGGTGAGCTGCTTTGTGGTCCATCAAGGATTCTCCTTCCATTTATGGTGAGGCGGCAATGTAAGGAGATTTTGGGTGTTAGGAAGGAGGGATCAGGAATCTTCACCTAGGGAATCAGTGGGGTCTTCTGCTTAAGACTCACATTAGACCACAGTTTGTCATTGCTACCAATCCAGCCTCTCCCATTTTTCTTAGGTTGAACTGCTGCTCCAAATGTGGACATTGAGTGGACAAAACATCTGCCTGGGTAAAAGCTAGGAGCTGGAAACTTACAGATATATACACCAGCTCCTTTTGTTATAGGAGAGGCAAGGGAAGTTGAGGGGATCCAGATTCAAGATACGCCTTGGGCTAACTCCTCAGGGAAAGCTCGAATCTCAAAATGGAGTCAGTTTTTGGCTTTCCAGACCCTGGGGAAACTGAATATGTGTTTCTTTTCCAAATCTGAGTTCTGTGTCAAAAGTGAAGTTTTCTGGCTGAATTGAGTTCTACCACCAACTCTGAGATAATTAAACCAACATCTTTATGGAATACAAGTCAACTATGGATCATATATTGATATTAGTCATGGTAGCAAGGTGGAAAACCCCCCTCCCATTCATGATGTATATCAACATAATTTTGATGAGGAACATAAAGAGGAAGGTGTTGCTTTAGGTTTGCAAGAGGTGTCTTCAAAAGGGCTCCTCTTTACTCTAACATCTTCATCTACTTGGAAAGGAAGCTCTCCTGAGGCACCTCGAGAAACCAAAGGCATCACGTTGTCTTCCTGAACCCACAATCTTTGGGTCAAATTTCAATGTATCAATCACTTTCTGGGTTCCAGCAGGACAGTAGACATGTGTTGCAGTATTACCGTATTTTTGGAGTATAAGACGCACCTTAGTTTTTTTGGGAGGAAAATAGGGAAAACATAATCTGCCTACCAGGTATTCACCTGGCTAGTCCTTAGTCTGGTCAGCTTCAGCACATTAGTTTGCTGGTTTTGAGCACGCGTGCTTGCTTTTTATCCCCTGGTTGGGGATAAAAAACAGTTTCTAAAACACTTCACTTCTCTCTCTCTCTTCAGAGAGAGAAACAATGAGAAAAGCAGGCAAAGGGAAGATCGCTTCGCTAGCAAAGCACAGAAGATCGCTTCACTCGTTAGCACCTCGTTAGGGCTGAAAAAAAGGTGGAAGATCGCTTGCTAGCAAAGCACGGAAGATTGCTTTAGCACCTTGTTAGGGCTGAAAAAAAGCTTAGTAAAAGCTACATTCAGAGTATAAGACCCACCCAAATTTTCAGCCTCTTTTAGGGGAGAAAAAGGTGTGTCTTATACTTCGAAAAATAAAGTATATCTGTTTCTAGCAAGGCCATTTTTTGATAATCTCAGCACATATCGTATGTTGATGGGATTCCAGATTTAAAAAGACCTTCATTTAGAGGAGGTGGGTGACCATCATACCAAGACCTTTAAGATGGGCAGGCAAGTTCTGTGTTGAAGTCAGGGTCAGGACAAGACATCCAGAGGCATAATTTGGGCTGGGTGGAACCCTGAATGAATGAGAGAATTGACATGAGATAATGAGAAAATATGGAAGGACAAAGACCTCTGAAGTAGAGGAAGTATGACAGCCACTCAATGTGCTTTTGATTCAGATGCTCTTTGTTCATTCTCAGCTTCAGCAACATGGTTTAGCAACAAGGAATGGTGCAGCGTAGGAAAAGGATAGTCAGATCTTTAACTTGGTGGATCTTCACAGCTTTCTCAAAAGCATTTTTCTTTGGCTGTTGGTGCCCTTTGGAGGTGGATAGTTTACCAGGATATGAGTAGGTCCCTTTGGAAAATCAAAGCTATCCCATTAACAGGTCCTTCTTCCCCCAGTAAGTCATTTCTCTAGAATATGGTTCTGATATCAAACTTGGAAGAGATGTTCCTCAGAGTTTGCATACCGAATTCTCCCAAAATGAAGGGAGAGAATTAAGCTCTGCTCCTCTGGGTCTGGACACCCAAATTTTCTTGCATCTGATTCTGATCCAAATATCTTGAGGAATCAAGTCTTCCCTGACTTGAAGGAGCTCCCTAAAGTTTCATCCTCCACTATCCCATGGAGGCCTCAAATAATTACTTTGCAATTTTACTTCTGAAGGAGAATATAGGTAGCTCAGGGTTGACATGGGGGCTCCTTGGTGCTCTCTGAGCTTGGCTGTTTCCTTGCAGATGTTTCATGGCCCAAACTAGGTAACATCCTCAGTGCTGGTGATGTCATACGTCTAGCACTGATGATGTTACCATACTTAATTTGGGTAATGAAACATCCTGCAAGCTCAGAAATGTCCCAAAGGTCTTTTATTTTTCTCCAAAAGGCAACCGGACGTTGTTTTTCCTTGAAGATGTTTCACTGAAGTGAAAGATTCCTGAAGCTCAGAGAGCACCAAGGACAACCTACTCTTATTTCTTTCCATGCATTTTCCAAGGACCATTGACTCTCTTTGTGTCTCCACATTCTTCTTTCTCTCTTCTCAGCTGCACAGTTTTTGTCCTCATGAATGCACAAAACCAAACTCAAGTCACAGAGTTCCTCTTCCTTGGTTTCTCCAACCTGCTAAGCTACAAAACCCACCTTTTCCTGGTGTTCCTGGCTGCCTATTTAGCCACTCTGATGAGCAACATCATGATCATAATCTTAATTCTCCTGGACTCTGCTCTTCGAACCCCCATGTACTTCTTCCTCAGCCAGCTCTCCTGCTTGGATATCTGCCTTTCTTCTGTGGTGGTGCCAAAGATCCTGGTGAACTTCCTTCGCCAACAACACACCATCTCCTACGACCAGTGCCTGGCACAAGCCTTCTTCCTGATTGGCTTTGCGGGATGTGAGTTGGCCCTGCTGGCCGTCATGGCCTATGACCGCTACGCTGCCATCTGCCAGCCTTTGCACTACGCCCACCTGATGAGGGGCAAGGTTTGCATCCAGCTGTCTGTGGGCATTTGGCTCTGGGGCTTCCTACACTCGGCCATCCATGTTGCTCTGGCCTCTAGGTTGGACTTTTGTGGAAACAGCAATATTCCTCACATCTTTTGTGATGTTCCCCCATTACTAAAAATTGCCTGCAGTGATACCTGGGTCAACGAATTGGCCAATCACATCACCAGCATCTTTGTAGGCCTCAGCCCTTTCCTCTTCATCATCCTGTCCTATGTCTATATTCTGGCCTCCATTCTGCGAATTCGTTCCAACACCGGCAGGCGCAAAGCCTTCTCTACTTGTGCGTCACACATAAGTGTGGTAACTTTGTTTGTTGGTAATGGAAGTATGAATTACAACCAGCCCAGTGCTGGATACTCTCTGGAGGTTGATGCTCTGATCTCCACCATGTTTTGCATCGTCACCCCCATGCTGAACCCTTTGATCTACACCCTCCATAACAAAGAGGTGAAGGGGGCCCTGAGGAAGATCCTCAAGTGCTTGAAGAAAGCATAGCCCTCATTTTTGGAGAAAGGTTTTTTAAAACATAACTTTATTACAAAAGTGCTTTTTCAGGAGGCAACTGGACTTTCTGGTTTTTCTTTGAAGACATTTTGCTTCTCCTCCAAGAAGCTTCTTCAGCTCTGACAGGATAGTGGGGAATGGAAGGATTTATATTCCTTGCAGACAAGCTGGTCATTCGCATCCTTGGGTCCTTGAAGCACTTGGAGGTTTGTCTGTGTCACACCTGAGTAGTTCTCCTGGTTCCTGTAGTCTGCATTCCCCCCCTCTGGAAGCAAAAATGTCTTCAAAGAAAAAAACAAGAAAGTCCAGTTGCCTCCTGAAGAAGCATCTTTGGGACAACCCTGACCTGGATGACTGAGAATCTGTACAGAGTCCAGGGGTGAAATTCTACTGGTTCGGCCTGGTTTGGGGCTACTGGCAGCTGCGGCCGCCGGTGTTTCGGAGAACCGGTAGTGGCGGCAGTGCGAGGCTCTGCCCACCTGCCCGGATGTCGCCATTTTCTTATTTTTTTAATAATATTTTTATTAATTTTCACATTTTACACATCATAACATTTTTGCACAGATCTACAACCTTTTTATTTACATTGATATTGTATTTGTGCATTTTATACATTGTTTTATCATATTATCTAATCCTATATCGTCATCCCACATTGTCTCTTCAATTTTCTATTGTTAGTCCAATTGTACCATTTTCCCCACACGTCATAATATTCTGAGTTTGTTTTTTTTTTCTCCTCTGAGTTCAATGGTTAAGGAAGGTAAGTAGATTTCACCGCTGCTACAGACTTTTAACTCTATTACAGTTTATAGGACATAAAGATAAAACCTAACAAACCGAAATGACCAGAAAGAAGAATGGATAGAAAGAATAAAGAGAAAGATGGAAGATAGGAGTACAGAAAAGAAATAACTATAAGGGGGGGGGGGAACAGAAATATAAAAAGAAAGTGACTTCCAGCTTCTTTTACAAAGTTTACTTATTCAGCCCTATTCAGTTTAGGACAATCCAGATAGTCCTCGACCTATGACCGCAACTGAGCTCAAAATTTCTGTTGCTAAGAAAGAAGACAGTTGTTAGGTGAATTTTGCCCCATTGTATGACCTTTCTTGCCACAATTGTTAAGGGAATTACTGAAGTTGTTAAGTTAGTAACACAGTTGTTAAGTCAACCTGGCTTCCCCATTGATTTTGCTTGTCAGAGGGCCACAGAAGGAGATCATTGGGCACTGCAAGGGTCATAAATATGAACCAGTTACCCAAACTGTCCAAATTTTGATCACATGACCACGGGGACAGTGAAAGGGCGAAAAACAGTCACATGTCACTTTTTTTTCAGTGCTATGGTAACCTCGAACAGTCACTAAATGAATTGTTATAAGTCAGGGATGGCGAACCTATGGCACGCGTGCCATAGGTGGCACGCGGAGCCATATCAGAGGGCACGCGAGGCGTTGCCCTGTCAGCTCCACGGCAAACCGGAAGTTCAGAAAAACGCACTTCCGGTTTGCCATTGGGCTGTTTTTAGCACTCTGGAGGGTTCAGGGAAGCTTCCTGAAGCCCTGGAATGCAAAAAACGACGAAACGGACAAACCGGAAGTGCGTTTTCCGAACTTCCGGTTTGCCCGTTTCATCGTTTTTTACCGTCCCAGGCTCCGGTAAGGCCTTTGCATGGGGGTGGGGTGGGGGTGCGCATGCGCAGGAGGCAGCATGGGGGGGTTGTGCGCATGCGTGGGGGGGAGGGAATGGGTGTGGGCATGCCCCCCCTTTCGCACGCGTACCAAAAAAGGTTCGCCATCACTGTTGTAAGTCAAGAACTACATGTAATATAGTATTCACTTTCCAAATGGTCAATAGTTTTTACTAATCATCAAATCCATATGTCAATTTTTTTAAACTTCTTGTAAAAAGCCCACCAATGGTTTCCATTTAGAAATAAATTTGGCCAATGTCGTTTCTCTAATTAATTAATTTTGGCTCATCTGTTCCAGTTCTACCGTATCCCTTTTACTAACCACTCTTCCGTTGCCAGTGTAGTAGAATCTTCCCAACGTTGAGTATATAGGAATTGTACTGCTGTAACCAAATATAAGATTAACGTACCATGTTTTCTTCCTAGAATTTTGTCCATCAACCGTAATAAAAAGTCTCTGCTCTAAATTTCATTTGAATCATTTAAAATATGTTTCTCAAGGAAAGTGTTTTCTTGACCCTCCTAAGAAAAATGAAAGCTGCACACATGAACTGTGGTAGAAGGAGTTTCTAAAGGTGCCTGCAAAACCATTTCAATGATAAAATAAATGGAGATTAATTGTAAAGACATGAGTAGCTATCCCTTGCATCTTTTTATAGAGTAATTCTATTTAAAATTAAAATAACAATAGAAATTTATGCAAACTAAAAACAGGGAAAAGAAAGAAAAAATAGAAGGTGCAGAAAGGAGAAAAGGGAACAATAGAAACTGTAGTCTTGTGGTCTCTTCATGAGGAACAACTGTCTGGAGCGCATGTGGGTGATCTCGTATCCTCTTAATCCAGAGAGGAAATATTGAAGAACTATTCCTCCAAGAATTTCTTTTTCTCACAATGGGCCTTGCATCTGAATGACTGGTGGACTCCAACACTCCGTGTTTATCATGATCCAATACGTGTCTCAAGGAGCCTGCAAACGAATGCCCACCTTTCTTCTAGAAGCCAGAAGCTTTGTCTAGACATGTTGGAAGACAAGATGGTTTGCAAGGATTGAAAGATATGGAAATGTATAACAATTGTCAAAGTTGTAAATTGCTCTGTCTTTCTCATTGTCTTATCTCCCACCATTAATACCTTCTTCGTCTCTTTCTCACGGATTCTCCCCTCTGGTCCCCTGAAAAAGGGGGATGGGTGAAATGAGGGGGTCAGCCTAGAATAGCCACAAATGAACTAAGTCCAACTCCACCCCCTTGACTGTGTTGACTCTTATCTAACTCTGACCACTAGTTGAGAAGATTCCCATGCATAGACTTTTAACAATAAAGCTGTCAAATTGAACCTTTACCTGTGGACCTGGCACAACCCACTCGAGACTTTTCAGCTTCAGGGGTGGCTGGGAGGAACACAGTAGTAGCTTTGGCTGTGTTTATTTATCTATTCATTCCTTGATTAATTCATTCACGGATTAATTCATTCAGTGATCCATTCATTCATTGAAGGCATTCAATTCATTTTGGGCATCACCAAATCCACCAAATCCACCTGAATCTGGGCAATATAGATCACCATAATAATAAAGAATACATTGTGGATTTTTCTATACCAGGTGTCTCCAAATCCTGTAGGTGTCCAGCGAAATTATGTCTTGAATCCTTAGCATATCCTCTTATAATACAGAAAAGACATGTCTATTTCTCTCTCTCTCTCTCTCTCTCTCTCTCTCTCTCTCTCTCTCTCTCTCTCTCTCTCTCTCTCTCTCTCTCTCTCTCTCTCTCTCTCTCTCTCTCTCTCTCTCCCTCCCTCCCTCCCTCCCTCCCTCCCCCCCCCCTCTCTCTCTCTCTCACACACACACACACACAAACACACACACACACAGACACATCTATCTATCTTCTTTCTCTGTATTGGGGAGGCAGGTTTAGACGTAATAACAGTCAGGAAGTGTTTATCTCCATCCATCCATCCATCCATTCATTGACCCACCAACTCATCCATCCATGCATCTAACCCTCCACCCACCCACCCACCCACCCACCCACCCACCCACCCACTCAATAACCTATCAACTCATCCTTGTATCTATCCATGTATCTATCCATGTATAGCAATAGCACTTTTCTTATATACCGCTTCATAGTGCTTTACAGCACTCTCTAAGCGGTTTACAGAGTTCAGCATATTGCCCCCAACAATCTGGGTCCTCATTTTACCGACCTCGGAAGGATGGAAGGCTGAGTCAACCTTGAGCCTAGTGAGATTTGAACAGCTGAACTGTTGAACTAGCAGTCAGCCTGCAATGGCTGCATTTAACCACTGCACCACTTCAGCTCACTGCACCACTTCAGATGTATCCATGCATCCATCCATCCATCCATCCATGCATCCATCCATGCATCCATCCATCCATCCATCCATGCATCCAGCCAGCCAGCCAGCCAGCCAGCCCCTTTCTCTATAGTTTAGATATGTGAATTTTGAGAAAAAGTGTACTAATCATAGACACGGATACATGTTTTCTGAGCAAAGCTTTTCTGAGCTAGGAAGAAATCTCTCTGAGTTGAGGAGTCTCTGTGTTCAGAAGCCCTGCCTGCTCGGACAGCTGCGTTTATTTTTATAGAAAGCTTCTTATGCATACAAGTAGAGCAAGTAACCTTTAAACTTAAATAGAACAGAGAAGCAGGATGTTTGGTCAATATAATCAAGATAGGCATTCCATATTGTTGAATCATTGACAATAACCTACAAAAAAGAATTCACATAAACTTAAAAAGGATGTCTTGTTGTCCTCCAGATTTGTTTAAAATCAACTGCCCTAATTCCCACCCTGGACATTTTTAGCAGAGGGGTGGTTTGTGAGGGTCTATAATGAATCCCTTGAGATATTCTGGAAAATGAGTCTGAGGGTCATTAATTGATTGATGCTTCATAGCAGAGCAGAGGTGATGAAATTCCTTGCATTTCTCATGGATGGATTGTGATGGCATAGAATTGGATTGGGCCTTCTGTGCGGTGCTTGTTTGGGCACACAAACCCATAATGAGGTCCCTTAACTCTCATTTCATCATTCCAGAAAGACGGACCAATTACTGTAACTAGCTTTCTCTCTCCCATCAATGCTGGTTATTCCCACCAGCAGCACCTTCTCCTGTGAGCTGCTCCAGGGAGATCAGTCTTCCTTCTTGGGCACTGAGTTGAGCCCCAGAGCGATAAAACTTTTGTTTCCAGCTCCTGTTGCAAAGTTCCAGCTAAGCAAGGAAAGTCTTTTGTTCTCTGCCAGCAATTTGCTGGTTCAGTTCAGATCCATCTGGATGGTTTTGCAGGCTCTAGCTCCCCACTGAAATATGGGGATCCTGAGCTCAGGAGTGGATTGTCAAGAATCAAAAATATGCTTTTCCAAATTTGCTGAATCAAGCTGTGTAGACAGTTTTACCTGCTACCTTCAGTTTCATGGGCTCCTACCTGAGGCTTCCTACCTACCACAACCGGGTCTGTGCAATTGGAGCAGGAGCCTCCAAACTAGGCATCTTTAAGACTTGTGGACTTCAACTTCCAGAATTTCTTAGCCAGCCAGTTTGGAGATTCCTTGGGTAGAGTCATAGAATCCCAGGGTTGGAGGGGACCTCAAAGGTCTTCTAGTCCAACCTTCTGCTCAAGGCAGGAGACCTTACATCAGGGGTGGCCAAACTATGGTTCTTTGAGGACCTGTGGACTTCAACTCCCAGAATTGCTGAGCTAGCCACGCATGTATGGCTGGCTCAGGAATTCTGGGAGTTGAAGTCCACAGGTCCATGCATGGCTCAGGAATTCTGGGAGTTGAAGTCCACAGGTCCTCAAAGAACCATAGTTTGGCCACCCCTGCCTTACATCATTCCAGGCAAAGTTTTCCCTCACAATGATTCTGAGAGAAGGAAACTTGGCTGTTTATTATTTATTTGCTTGTTTCTTTATTAAATTTATATGCTGCCCATCTCCTCAATAAGGCCATGTACCCAGGCCTGGGGCTCTGGATATGTTGGAGTCCCATTTCTTGGCTGTACGGATATTAATTACGATAATTTTCTCAGCTGCTGCATACATTTATTTTTATACAGTTTTTAACTGTTGCAATAGTTTTAGAATTGTTCACTAACCAGAGTCACTGGGTTCAGATGAGCAGCTATAGAAATGAATTGATTTATTTCTAATTAATTAATTAATTTCATACAGTTTTTAACTGCTTTGTTTTAGAATTGTTCACCGTCCAGAGTCACTGGATTGAGATGGATAGCTATAGAAATGGATTAATTAATTTCTAAATAAATAAATAAATAAATTTCTTTTGCAAATTCAGTATCTGCAACCACCATGTACTAGGGATCAGTGGTGGGATTCAATTTTTTTACTACCGGTTCTGTGGGCGTGGCTTGGTGGGCGTGGTGTGGTTGGGTGGGCGTGGCTTGGTGGGCGTGGCAGGGGAAGGATACTGCAAAATCCCCATTTCCTCCCGATCAGCTGGGACTCGGGAGGCAGAGAATAGATGGGGGGGGGCAGTCAGAGGTGGTATTTACCGGTTCTCCGAACTACTCAAAATTTCTGCTACCGGTTCTCCAGAACTGGTCAGAACCTGCTGAAACCCACCTCTGCTAGGGATGTATTTCAAGACAATACTTCTAGCCTTTTAGCTAGGTTATACAAATATGATTATGTGACAAAAGATTTAAAAAATGATTTACAAAAATCCTATTTATATAACCCTAACTAATTTCTTTCAAAGCGTAGTAAGCATTGCAGACACATATCACAGGATGTTCTTCTTAGAGCTCTTTCCTTTCCAATCAGGTTTGGCTTCTCTTGTCCCCAAGCAAGTGGCAGATGAGAGAGTTTGGTCCCAGTGGATCCTTGCTGCTTTTACTCCCTGCAGGATTCCTGGAATATTCTCAACACACCAAGACACATTTTCCCCATGAGCCTCGCCTTCCACGGATAACGCGGGCACCGGGAGTGTTACTTCTGAACACCTTCCTTTCTGCACTGTGGGCAGAGTTTGGTCTCAGCTATCACCACCCTCACTGCATCTGAATCCAAGGTTGGGAAAACCTGGGGAGAGGTTGACTCCGCTTCCACCACGGCTGGTTTTCTGTAGGTGGATAACCAGTCAAGGTGAGCTGCTTTGTGGTCCATCCAGCATCTTCTTTTGAGGAGGCATTGCAAGGAGAGCTTGACGTTGGGAGAGAGAAGGAAGTGCGTGACCAGGAGTGCAAGATTCAACCCTTTTAGGAGATCTCAGAAATAGCAAAGAACTTATCCTCTCCGAGGGGACAACAATTTTAACCATCAACAACCCAGATCTTTCTATCCTTCCTATCTGCCCTGCTCCAAAGATGGACTTTGACTAGGCAAATTTGATCAAATTGGCCCTTCAGAGCAGCACTCCAAATCAAAGCAGCACTCCTGGGTGCAGGAAACATATGGAGATATATTTCTTAACCCTTGTTGTTACCTGGCAGGTAACAGAGATGACAAGATTCAAGACAGGTCAACCCAAATACATCTTCGTACAATATAACTAAATTATGGATATATATTAAGCATTATTGGTTTCCGTGGTCTACTGTTGGCTCTTGACCATGGTAGCAAGAAGCTCCAGAGATAATAAACAGTACATGAGTATAAAATTCAAGGCTGCTTTTAGGCTTGGTCAGAGGAAATTTGGAAGATGACCCGTCTTCCTCACTATAAACCTCAATCTCCCAAGTAAAGCCTTCCATCCTTCCGAGGTGGGTAAAATGAGGACCCAAATTGTTGGGGGCAATTATGCTGACTCTGTAAACTGCTTAGAGGGGGCTGTACAGCACTGTAACGCGCTACATAAGTCTAAGATCTATTGCTATTGCTAAAGCCAGATCTCCTAAAATATCTCTACAACTGAGGCCACCTCCTCCTTCTGATTCCAACATCTTTTCATCCAATTTGCAGACATCTTCTGGAATCCTGAAAGTCAGTCAAAGCTTATTATCGCCCTTAAAACTGTATTAATCTCAGGCAATGCCATACGCTGACCTAATTGGACCTTCATATGAGTGAGGTGGGAAAACATTGCACAAATACCTTCAAGGCTCTAAAAAGAAGGGTGGACAAACGTATTTGTCAAGGATAGGAATGTTTCCTATCAGAGGCGGTCTTGGATCTTGCTCCCTTGAAGTCATTTGTATTTAGAAAATAAAACCGAGATTCAAATCTAATTAACAAAATATTTATTTCAGTACAAAAGTAACAAATATAAACCCTTAATAATCTACATTTTTCTCAGCTAATGAATTCACGACTGCCTTGGCAGGCATGAAGGAAGAAAAAGAAAGAAAGGAAGTGGGAGTTGACAAACTCCTGGAATGCACGCATGCGTAGTAAAACATATCACATGTCTGCTTGATTATAAATACAGTAACCTTAGGAAACAGTAGAGGTGCACAACTGGCAATAATTCACATCGTGACAGTGTTTTATGTTGAAGCCCAGAGCAAGTCAAGCATTTTTGTAGGTCTCCGATGAAGATTCACAGGATGTCCAAAGGGATAGTATGGCTAGATTGTAAATGATCCTTGATTCTCTCATTGACTGAGAAAATTGATGATCCTCGCTGAAATTAAGAAGGCAAAGAACTCAAGTAAAGGAAATGATTCAACTGCTCCTTCTTCATGCTTCTCTCAACTTCAACAACATGCTTTGAAAGAATCCAAGGAATTGGACAGTGTAGGAAGTTAAATAAATAGTCTTAACCTGGAGGGTCTTCACAGCCTTCTCGGTAGCATTTGGCATTGATTGTTGGTGCCTTTTGGAAGAAGATCAGTTACCAGGGAAAGGAGAAGGTCCCATTGGAAAATCAAAGGTGTCCCATTAGAATGTCCTTCTCTAAGCTGGTGACCTCCTGAAGGGCTGCAGGAAAATCTGCTCCTCCAGCCGAGAGTCGTAAAACTGAACGTTTGGAGGAGGCAGGTGTAATGGTACCTGGGAATGAATGTGGGAGATAGGAGGAAAAATGCATCCTAGGGAACAATCAGACAAGAGAGACTAGAGCCTTCAACTCTATGACGGACAGAGAAAGAAACTCAAAAAGAAACAACTTATCAGGCTATAAAAAGAGGCAGTAGGAGATTTGTACTTTCAGACTTGCAAGAGTCTATTAATGTAATAATAAAGTTGAATTAGATCCTCTGGTCTTGTTTCCTGTCTGGTCTAGCGAGAAAGACTGACAGCAGGGCTGAAGGACTGCTACTTCCTCAGCAGAGTTTCTGGAACAGGCATTGTGGCTTCTTCTCCAAATAAGCCACCAGACCTCTTTATGCTTCTGATGCCAAACTTTGGAAGAGGTTCCTCTGCTGAATGCCCCAGAGATGCAGGGGGAGAATTAACTCTGCTCCTCCAGCTCTGCATCCCCACTTTAATCCATTTCACCCTGCAGGTAGTTCTCGTTCAAAATGCCACAAGCAATCCGTTCTTCTTTACGTGGAAGAGATCACTAAAATTTCATCCCCACCATTCCAGTCTGAGTCCTCAAATAATTACTGTGTTATTTTTCCATCCATTCTTCAGGGTCCGTTGTCCCTCACTGCTTTCTTCAGAAGCATTTTTCTCTCTTCCCAGGTGCCTATTTTTCCCTCATGGATTCCCACAACCAAACACAGGAGACGGAATTTATCTTGCTGGCATTCTCCATATTCCAGAGACAACCCATCCATTTTTTCTTGGTGTTCCTGGCGGCCTATTTGGTCACCCTGCTGGGCAACTTCATGATCATAACCCTGGTTCTCCTGGATTCCCGTCTCCACACTCCCATGTACTTCTTCCTCAGCCAGCTCTCCTGTATAGACATTTGTCTTTCTTCTGTGGTGGTGCCTAGGATCCTGGTGAACTTCCTACGCCAGCAGTACACCATCTCCTACGACCAATGCCTGGCACAAGCCTTCTTCCTGATTGGCTTTGCGGGATGTGAGCCAGCACTGCTGGCCGTCATGGCCTATGACCGCTACGCTGCCATCTGCCAGCCTTTGCATTATGCCCACCTGATGAGGAGCAAGTTGTGCGTCCAGCTGTCTGTGGCTATTTGGCTCTGGGGCTTCCTGGACTCAGCTATCTATGCTTCTCTGGCCTCCAAGTTGGATTTCTGTGGAAAGCACCAGATTCTTCATATCTGGTGCGATGTTCCCCCATTGCTGAAAATTGCCTGCAGTGATATCCAGGTCAACAAATTGGCCAATCACATCACCAGTTTCTTGGTTGGCCTCGGTCCCTTTCTCTTCATCATCCTGTCCTATTTCTGTATTTTGGCCTCCATTATCCGGATTCCTTCCAATACCGGCAGACGCAAAGCCTTCTCCACTTGTGCATCACACATTGCCGTGGTAACTCTTTATATTGGAAACGGGTTTCTGAATTACAACCAGCCAAGTTCTGGCTACTCCTTACAAAGCGACACCCTGATTTCCATAATGTTTTGCGTTGTCACCCCCATGCTGAACCCCTTAATCTACAGCCTCCGCAACAAGGAAGTGAAGGAGGCCAGGAGGAAGGTTTTTAAGGGCTGGAGAGCAGCATTATCTTCATTTTGAGGTGCCTTTCTCTTTGAACCTCACAGGGAAAATAAAACTGGTGCACAAGAACTTGGGAGAGAGACTTTCTGCAGATGTCTGCAAAACTTTCCTTTGAGAAAACAACATGGGAGTTTTGTAAGAACATGAGTAGCTGGGCATTGCAGACAATGCAAGCCATGGATTTCATCACTTCAGGTTGTATCATGATCAGTCAAGTACCTAGTGGAACCTGCAAACAAATATAATTCTCTAATCCTAGACTCCTCCGATAAGCAGGGATACATGGTTTTGGACTGTGTAGGTAAAACATCATGGCTTGTAAATGTTTTGATAGTCACATTTATATTGACACAGAAGCAACCTCTATCAAACATAGTAATCAGATTAGAAACACATAAAAGAACTAGTGACAATGTATGGAATGCATGCAGGGAAGCCAGGAAGGCTAACCAGGATAGACATATATAAGAGACCTAATGAATGGTTGAGGTGTGATGGGGTTCAATCTAAACTCATCTTATCTCCTGCATTTAACTTTTATTGTATTGTTTCTTATTAGCCTTCTCTCTGTGTGTGTTTCTCTGGGTGGATTTTTCTTTTTGGTTTCACAAACAGATCATTTAAACTAGAATTGAAGCACACCATAAGGATACAGGAAGCCAAGTAGAAGATAAACAGCTGATTATAAATCATAAGTAAAACTATCATAGAAGAAATGTCCTTTTTCCCCTTCCGTTTATTTTCCCAGCTGTACCCACAACCTAAATAATGGTAATGTCCTTTGCACATTAATTGTGGAGATGATTGTTAGCATCTAATTAGCCTTTTCTCTTATTGTTTTGATTGGCCCCTTAACTCTTTTCCTAAGAACTGATTTCCTAAGAACTCTTTTCCTAAGAACTGATTTCCTAAGAACTGATTTGAATTTTCCGTGTTGTGTAACGTGTCCTGTATAAGCTCTTCCTGCTTGACTTTTGTTAGTCTTTATTGTAAGTCTAAACAGATGCCCAAAACTCTTATCATCAGAACACATTCACCCGTCCAGTCTTGTGCCAAATTCATTCCTCTGGCCATCAACATTAAATTGTGATATCTTTATGTTTTCTGAGATTATTCCTAATAACAATATTCAGTTCAGTGTTGACAATTTTATGAAGGTTTTGATGCATTTCTTTCCAATAATTTGATTTTTTTTTTGCATGACCCTCAGTTGTAGTAAAACACTCTTTCTTTGCTGCAGAAAGTGTGGTCTTTCCAGATTCCCACATACATGTACTCCGGGTTTTCCACCAGTCTCTTCTCTGTCCTAGGGAATGGGGTCTCCGGATGTGGCAGGCTGGGCCATTGCTTCACTCTCCATCAACCAAGTGAGGCCCTCTCCAGCACCATGGAACATAGAATAATGGAGTTGCAAGGGGCCTCGGGGGGGTCATCTAGTCCAACCCCCTGCTCAAGCAGGAGACCCTATACCATTTCAGAAAAATGGTTGTCCAGTCTCTTTTTGAAAGCCTCCAGTGATGGAGCCCCCACAACTTCTGAAGGCAAGCTATTGCACTCTCATCATCAGGAAATTTCTTCTTAGTTCTAGGTTGCTTCTCTCCTTGGTTAATTTCCATCTATTGTTTCTTGTCCTGCCCTCAGGTGCTTTGGAGAATAGGTTGACCCCCTCATCTTTTGAGCGGCCCTTCAAATATTGGAACACTGCTATCATGTCCCCCCTAGTCCTCCTTTTCACTAGAGTATGGGGGGTGGGATGATGTGGGGGGTTCCAGGGGGTTGGGGCTGTGCTAGGCTAGTCCTTTGAGGCTGCCAAGATCTGAACCTGTTCTGGATGACACCAAAGAGCCCCTGTGGGGGAGGTCACTTCTTGGGTGAAAACCTTCTTTTCTGCTTTCCTTCCAATCAGAAAATAGATAAAATCTGCACAGGACCATCAGCAGTTCATTGTCTTGAAGGCTTAAATCCATCCACAACATAAACACCATCCCTACTCCAAAGATCCTCGGCTCTTCCTCAGTGGCCCATTGAGGCCCATCTGACTTGAGGGCCACATCATCTACTTCCACAACGGACGTTTCACACTGACCATCCATGAGGTTTCCTTGGTCAACTGCAGGAGATGTTTCTCACTGCCGTCTCCCATCAGTATGAATTGCTGCCTCGCTGGTGTCACTCATGTGATCATCTCCCTCCGGCATCTTCCTCCATCTCTGTGGCCAAAACAAAGTCACCTGCTTGGTTTAGCTGGGCATCTGGGATGACCTTCACCCTTAGGTGGCCCTGCAAGGAATGCAAACACTCCCAGCATCCTTTGCTCATCCTTCCCAGGAACACCCCACCAGCACCATCAGCACAGTGAGGAAGCACAGCAGGCCTTGGTGTCTGGAAGTTATAGTTAAGTGAAATTCAACTGGTGACCTTCATTGTGTCATTTGGGATTGTTAAATATAGGGTTGAAGTTCACCTGGAATCAACGGAAATCCCATCAGTGGGATGGGGAAATGGCTGCTGAATTCTGGGATAATTAGGAGTGGACTCTCTGATGACCATCTCAGAATTTACCCATGTAATAAGATCATGATCTTTTGGGAACTGGGATTATGAGAGAGAATCAATGCATGAGTTTGGTCACCCAGCAAGACTAGAACTCACCATCTCCTAGTGATTGACCCAAAGTCACCCAGTTGGCTTTCCTGCTGCAAGGGCGGTCGCCTGTCCCCCTCCCTCCAGTCAGGTTTATTGTTTTATATGTCTTGGTAGCGTAAAAATAGTGTTCAGAATAGATTTATGTTTAATCTTCTTTTTATATACCCTCTGTCTCACTTCTCTCTCTCCTTAGAGGCTTGATTTTACTGTGACACTATCTCTATGCTCTGCAGAATTGCTTAAGATATGCTTTATGTGAGAAATAGAAAGACTTTGAGTCGTTTCTTGAACAAACAAGAAAACAGTTTATTTAAATACAAACTTCTCAGTCAATGTCAAGTAAATTTCTTTCAGCCACAACCAGCTATTCAATTCTTTTGCACCTTTTCTTCTCCTCAGAGACTTTACTAGCTTTCCTGACTAAATCTAAGAAAACCCAGTTCTTCTTTAGATTAAGGCCTATAGATTAGAGCACGTTTCACCGTTTATCTCTATCTACAAATAACACAATATATCAATCAATAAAGTTCCCTGACCCTGGCACCTGCTTCCCACAGAACTGCCTAGAGCCTATCTTCTCTCCTGTTAACTTCCCTCTTGGACAGTTAAACTCAGGCAGAGATTCCTTATAAACCTTCCCTCTTGGAAGTTACCACAAACAGAGCTCTCCTCAGCTCTTCCAACTAGGCCTTTTATAGTTCCTGGCCCTGCTATCTATGATCCGATTGGCTGGCTCCTTGTGATGTAATCTATCCCCCCTCCCTTCTGGAGAACTGGGATAAACACCTCCCCCTTTCTACTTACCATACATTTAAAGCTGTTTGGCTCCATACTTACTTGTGCATACAATTCCTTTTAACAATACTTTACCTTTATACAACAACTTAACTCTTTTACATTCAGTACCTGTATGTGGGCACCACACCTGCCTAAGGCAGGACTAGAACTCACCGTCTCCCGTTTTCTAGCCTGGACTCGCTAGATAAACACAAGAGTGTCACACAGTGATTTTTATTGCCTGTTATATGTATATGCAAGGAGAAGCATCCCTATCTAATATAATGTTTTATTCCTGAGCACGTGATTGATATGTTCTAGTACGCATGTGTACATTCCATTCTAGAGGCATGGTTTCAATACTTTTGTCTGTCAGGGACAGTCAATTTACTTTCAGGTACTGTTCTAACTTTTGAAGGTCCAGCTCAGCCTGAAATCTGCCCACCACCCTGACACTGTGATGACTCCCACAGGCGCTTTCCTAGATACTTCCCCAGATGTCAGTTTGGAGGAGGAGGAACCAGTTCTGGGCATGTCAGGAGGGGAGTTGGTCAATGGTTCCAAGCAACCATCTGAGAGGGATTTGGCTGAAGCACGGCCACTGCAGGACAGCCCTGAGGCTTCAGGTGGGGAAAGCATGCAGCTGCAGCTGGACAGTGACGAGGAGGAGGAACTGCCTTCTGCACCTGATCCAAGAACACGTAGGGCAGAGAAAAGGCAGGAGCAGCAAAGGTCAGCCAGATTACTCGCAAGGAGGCTGACTATTTAGCAGAGCAGACAGACAGATATGATGCTGGGAACAAGGTGTCCATTTCCTAGCTGTGTGATCTTGCCTTGAACATTGAATCGTGTCTTTCAATTGTTGCCTTGGGAACTTGCCTTTGCCTTGAGGACTAGTGTAACCTGTGGAACTCATTGGGGTTGAGCTAATGCCGGCTCAGGAATTGCTGGGGAATGCCAATTCAGGCTCAGAAGTCTTAATAAAAATTCCTTACACCCGTGGGGTGTGTGTGTGTGTGTGCACATGAGAGGGACAGTACAGGCATGAATGGTAAGGCAGAGAAACTAAATAGGTGCTGCAGTATTATTTGAGGTATTACAATATCTAAAGCCAGGATAACTGGCCCTCCCTGATATCCCTCGCAGAATCCACATACAATGCAGTCCATAAGTTGCTATGACCCCCCCCCCCTTCAAACACTGAATGACAGGCACCTGAGGGTTTTACATGCAGAGTCACAGAAGGCCTCGGTCCCAGGGGCAATGGGTTATTTTTCAAGAGCAGCTGGCTGCATAAAGACTTTTAAACCAGCAACTAGACCAAGGTAAACTACAGCGGTACCTCAGTATTCCTCCTAAATTGGTTCCGGGAGGCATGATGAGTATCAAAAACAATGAATACCAACTGAATTTGTCCCAAAAGAGATAATGTAATAAGTCACAATGCAACTGATACTGACGTTTTCTGGCTTGTGCATTGAGTACCAAACAAGCGAGGAGTACCAGGACAAAACGTTCATGTCAAAATGTGTTGAGTACCATGTTTGATGAGTTTCAAAGCAGTTGAGTACCAAGGTACCACTATAGCCCACAAGAGACCTGCAGGTTTCCATGGATAGCAAGGGCCACCAATTGCCGAAGAGAACAATGTGTGATTGTCTACCACTTTCCTGGTTTCTACTAGACTCTCTAAGAAGCCTGATGCAAAGTTTGTGGGGCCTTTTAAGGTCCTTGGGCAGATGAATGCTATGGTCTTTTCATTGCAATTGCCACCTTCCGTGATGGGTCCTCCCAGTTTTTCATCGATCATTACTGGTCAGAAAAGCCCCTTCCAGCCCTTTATGCTCATAGAACCCACAAGACAACAAACAATTCCTTTGGCTCTGCTAAAAATAAACGGAGCTAGTCATGCCAAGACTGAATTTATTTGAACTTCTGGCCTGTCAGGATGAGCAAAATCAGATCCAAGCTAGAGAAATCAACCATTAAGCGAAGGGACAGAGAGCAGAGATTTTGGGAAGGCTTCTTCAGGCTTCTCCAGGCGCTTCTGTCCCTCCAGAGCAGGAGAAGGAGAACTTGCATCAGAATCTGCACTTGCAGAGGTACGCACGTCTGGACGCACAATTCTCGTCGTTCCAGTTCTTATAACCTGGGCAGAAAAAGGAGACGTTTTTCAGGATGGATTCCCTCAGAGTCCTAGGAGAGCATTTTCATGGCTCCTCCCATCTTTGCAGGAGGACCTGAAGGTACCAGAGGTGAAGAACCTCGCTGGCTAAGGTGGATTTGTGGTTCAGCGGAGTGGAAGGAATGGGCTCCGTTTCAATTTGGGAAATGGATGGGGTTGGCTCAACCATGTGTTCCTGTGACAGAGATTTCATAAATAGCCATTATGGCCATTATGTGAGAGTAGCCACAATGTGCCACCTTAGTTTCTAAAAATATCTGCTGGTGAAAGGTTGGATCAAGTCCACTGGCATCCAGTATAAACAGCTGTGATTAAAAAAACCAACGAAAGAAATTTTGATGTAAAGGTCTGCTTTTGTCCTGGACTCCTGACATCAAGAGTTAATAAATATATTATGTGGTTTGTGATGTTGTTGGCTTTGCACCATGTTAACAAGCGCTGGGTGAGACTCAAAGTGCTAAGGGACCCCGACTTGCATGAAGTTGGGGGGTTTTGATGTCAGGGGGAGTCAGTTCTTCCTTAGGTGCCCTATGCCTTCTTCAGAGTTCAGAACAGCTTTCAGGAAAATGTTTCTTCTGTATTCTTTATTCTAATAATGACCCTTGTTTATTAAGTTTTAGGGTTGTGTTTGTGATTCTGATTTTTAATTAACCTCGGCAGGTGCTAATTTTTCTCTTGCCAAAGAGTAAGTGTTCCAAGAAGGCTCAAATGGGCCCTCAGCTCCCTTCCCTCCACCTTGGCTTACCTGAGTCTTTCCAAAGTTCAACGCAATATTCATTGTTCCCACTGTTGTTGGGCTCTCCTTGCTTCCATGTCAGGTAGCTGTTTCTGGATCTGTCTGTCCACTGCCAATTGCGTTTCTGTAATGACAGGGAAGCCACCTTAGTCAACTGAGGAAGGGACTCTGGCGCTGCAGGACCCAGGTAGAGAGAGGAAGGGTTGGCAAGGATCAGACACGCACACACACACACACACACACACACACACACACACACACACACTTCACCTCCATCCCCCTCTCTCCCTCTTTCTCCCTCTCCCTCCCACCCTCCCTCTCTCTCTCCCCCCTCCCTCCCTTCCACTCCATCTCTCTCCATCTCCCCCTCTCCATCTCCCTCTCTTCCTCTCTCCCGTTCTCCCTCTTCCTTTCTCCCTCTCTCTTCCCTCTCTCACCCTCTTTCTCTCTCTTTCCCACCTTCTCTCTTTCTCTCTCTCTTTCTCTCTCCTTTCCCTCTCCCCCTCCCTCTTTATCTATCTAGTTGATCTTAGTTGATCTGGAACAACTAAGCAGGGTTAAACTTGATGAACTCTTGGATGGGTGATGATAGCAATAGCACTTAAGACTTATATACCGCTTCACAGTGCTTTACAGCCCTCTCTAAGCGGTTTACAGAGTTCAGCCTCTTGCCCCCAACAATCTGGATCCTCATTTTACCCACCTCGGAAGGATGGAAGGCTGAGTCAACCATGAATTTTGATCCAAGGACAAAATTTTCAGAAGAAATTAATGAATCAAAATTAATGAGTTTTTGGGTGGGAGACCACTAGTGAAACACTTCAAAAATAAATTGATGATGACGATGATGATGAGACAAACACATTTGAAGAAGGGTTCCAGGAACTGGGTATGGCCAGTCTAGAGAAAAGAAGGACTGGGGGGGGGGGACATGATAGACATGATTCCAGTATTTGAGGGGCTGCCACAAAGAAGAGGAAGGGGTCAACTTATTTTCCAAAGCATGAGAAGGCAAGACAAGAAACAATGGATGGAAACTCATCAAGGAGAGAAACAACCTGGAACTAAGGAGAAATTTCCTAACAGTGAGGACAATCGACCAGTGGAACAGAAGTTGTGGGTGCTTCATCAGTGGAGGTTTCTAAGAAGAGACTGGACAGACACTTGTCTGAAAGGGTATACGGTCTCCTGCTTGAGCAAGGGGTTGGACTAGAAGATCTCCAAGTGTGAGAAACATAATTAAGCAGGAATCCAGATTAAGAACAATATATACAGTTTCTTTATTTCTTTGATCAAAGGGCCTCTACAGGTCAGAATCCCTGACACAAATAGAGACACAGCCATTATCCAGACACATGGATTTATACAAAACATGACTCCACCTTACTCCTCCCATTCTCCTCACATCATATCGTCCAACCTCCCATTATGTAACATCCTAACACAATATTTACAACATAGGAAAAACCCAGAACATATTCATCATCCTGACAGCTCCACACTTCCTCTCTTTCTGTGTGAACCTGTGCATTCCCATGAGCTCATTCCCTTCATAACAAAAGAGAAAAACATTTCCGTATCATCCCTTCCTCTCTCTCTCTCTCTGTTCCCACAAAATGGTAAAAACATATCCTGTATCTGAGGACAGTGAAAATGAGCTGACATCCATAAAATACTTTTTGTTACACAATATTATTTGTCCATTACAAATAGCTTTCAAAATTTTTGTGCCATGGCTCTTATTTAACAAAAATAAATTCATTTCTCACACCAAGCTCCCTTCCAGCTCTATTCTACTCTGATTCCTGTTGGAGGATCCTTCAAAAAAACCCTCCTTACAAACAGCACAAATGAATTGACGAACATTAGCAATGGAAAGAGACCTACTTTCTGTGGGTCGTTCAGTCCAATCCAGACATTTCCACCACTTCTGAGATAGTCGGAAACATATTCGGTCAAGTCAGTTGACTCTTCACTGCCATGGATGGAAGCGAGGTGGCAGCCTGGCTTGTGTTTCCTGCAGAACGTCTGGGAAGGAGCCACAAGGGAGAAAGGCACTTGTTCAGGAGGCAAGCAAATGTTTGTGTGTGTGTTATTTGTGAAAGTGATAAAAGAGCCAGGGAATCTGATTGAATGGTCCTAAGTCACTGTCTTGACTGCGTTGACTCCCCTCAGATGCCCTTAATGGATTCTGCAGCTCTTGAACAATTCTAGACTCAGGAGATAAACTCTCGGATTCCCATCACTTCAGAGCAGTGGTGGGTTGCTACCAGTTTGCCCCGGATCGGGAAAACCAGTAGCGACAGCAGCGGGAGGCTCTGCCCACCTGCCCAGACATCATAACAGATGCTCTGCACATGCAGAGAAGCTTCTGCACGTGTAGAAGCACCGCACGCGCCAGTAGTGGCTTTCACTTACCTTCTCTACTGGTTCGCTATTGGGAGCATGCCCGATGCTTCTGCGCAAGTGCAGAGACGTCCGGGAGGGTGGGCGGAGCCTCCAGCCACCACCGCTACTGGTTTGCCCAATCTGGGGAGAACCAGTAGCAACCGACCACTGGTGCGCGCCCCCCCCCCCCCCCAATAGCAAACCGGTAGCAAAGGTAAGTGAAACCCACTAATTGCTTCAGAGGCAAGGAGGTCTGAAGAATCCACCAGAGCTGCCAGTGAAACATGAGGAAATCTGTCGTCTGGATCATGCTCAGCACTGCCCAACAGATGCCGGCCATGAAAGCCCACACCAGTATATCGCCCAGAGAACACTTGCATTTCAGACTGTCCTGAGATAATGGCCCTTGCTTCCTTTTCATGCACACAGCCTAGTGGCCCTCCCCTTCAGCCCAGCCAGAGGGGACTTGGGGGGCTGTGCAAGGGTCTGCCTAGACTTCTCCTCTGCCTGGGCTAGAAGATTCACAGGCACACAAGCACTTCTAACCTCGGCATCCTTCCAGTTCTTGTGGTCATCGAAGACCTTGTAGCAAAACCCATTCATGGAGAGCCAATCACGGGGACAACAACAGCCTTCGGCTCCTGTGTGGGAAGAGAGGAAGCTCAGTGAGAAGGTGGCCAAGAGAGGAGGAGGAGGAGGAGGAGGAGGAGGAGGAGGAGGAGGAGACAGCTGGATCTGAAGAACATTCTGAACCCGATGATTCGCAAACATCTTTGATGATAATAAATTGAAATTGATTTGCTGCTGAATTTGGAGAATATCCAAAGCTTGGTTAGGGTTAACCTTGGTTAATTTTCTGGAGGCTTCATATCTTGTGTAAATCAATCAATTTGAGTTGGTTTATTATTCAGTGTACCATGCAAAACCAGGAAATGGCTTCCTTCAATAACCAAATTAACCCTGTTTAACTTTTGCACACTTGGAACTCTGGTGCCAAATGTGAACCTTTCTGAGCCAGTCCGACTTAACAACAATTATCCCCATTTTTTTTGCAACCTATCCAGACTACTGCAATATGCTTGATGTGGGGCTACCCTTGAAAGATTGCAATTCTTGCAGAAGGCAGCAGCCAGGCTGTTGACCGGTCCAAAGCAGGGGGGTCAGATGGGACAGTCCTCAGGGATCTTCACTCACCTTCTGGATGCCCCCAAACTGCTCGAGGGGTTTAGGATCAGATTATCTGTGGGACTGCCCCCCTTCTCCCCACTGCCCAGGAGAGGCCCATCTGAAGATGCCCCCGACAGGTGCCCAGCTCTTAAGGATGTAGGAAAAGGGTCTAAGCTCTTGTGTGAGTCCAATGGAGTGAAATCCCTAGCAAGAAGGGGGGTACACTCTTAATGATCAATGCATATTTCTTGTCAAGGGTTTAACTTATAATTAATTCTGCATCTCAATCCTGTTAATTTTGCTTTGGTTTTGTATCGTTGCACAGAGTCCTGGGTCTTGGATGTGTGGAAGGTGTGATTAAATGATAGAATAAGCCAAACAGGAAGAAAAAGCAACTTCAGGGAGAGGATGCTGGGGGGAGGGTCAAATGAGGAAGGGGTTGAGAGGCAAGAGAATCGGCCTCTCCGGACACGAGAGACCCTGTTCAAACTCACCATTTAGGGGGAAAGCCACGACCAGCAAGCCGAGGGTCAGAAAGATGAATCGCCCCATGGTCTTCCTTCCTTCCCTGCAGAGAGAATCAGGGAGGGGGGAGAGTGAGATGGGTGGGAAGTCCAACCTGTGGCCAAGCTGGAGGTCCCACACTTTGGTTTGCATTTTTTCTCTTGCCCAGATGGACCCATTTTTCCCTTCTTGGTCACCCAGCAGCCTTGGTGGGTTGGAGTCAGAGGTGGGTACCTCACAGTTCAGACGGTTCACCTGAACCGGTAGCAACCCGCTGGTGACCTAACGATGATGTCACAGAACTAGTTTGGTCAGTACTGGTCCTTGGGCGCCACCATTTTTTAATTTTTTTTAAAAAAATTGGATTTTAAAAAAAATTTATTTTTCTTCTGAGCATGCGCAGAAGCCGAGTTTCTGGCACTGTGAATGCGGTTGCCATCTTGCTTTCAGCTTTTTCCCTCCGGATTTTTCGGCACTGCGCATGTGCGTGCATGCAAAGCGCACACCCACGCGGCGCACCCACGCGGTACGCCCACATGGCACGGGAGGGAGCGAAGCGGCAGCGAGGTAAGTTAGAACCCACCCCTGGTCGGAGTGGACCCTGCATTGCTATGTAAAGGGCAGAAGAACCCCATCCCCCACCAAGGCTCTCCTGTGCACCTCTTTCTCTCCCCCAGAGATCCCCCTGGTAGATCCCTTGGTCCTTGCCTCCCACAGATCCCCTGCTGGAAACCTGGGCCTTTCCAGCAGCCCCCTGCAAGAGGTCCCTTCAGGTGGAGACAGACAGGTACGGGGAGCGATCTGCTGCAGGGGCCTCACCTGTCAGGTGTGCACAGGTGGGAGAGCTGCACTCACCTGTCCCTTTGGCTCCTTGGGTAGCAAGTCTGCTCAGTGGCAATTCCAAGAGTTTACTCCTGCAATAGAAATGGATGCATTTATAGGCAAGGAAGGGGGTGGACAATTTCAGGGGAGGGAGGGAGGGGGGGCAAAGGGCAATTGCTTTGTTTTTTTTTTCTCTAAGAACCAGGAAGTAGCTTGGTGCCAAGATTCCTGGATATCTACTCAGCCCCATGGGTTAGAGACTGGGGGCTGGCACATGCACTGGGTTAGGACCAATGCACTAGCAATTGGTTTGGGGAAGATGACCGTTAAAGAAAAGACAAAGAAGCATCTCAGTTTATGTGCAAATGAATGGATGAATGAATGAATGAGCTGGAAGGGACCTTGGAGGTCTTCTAGTCCAGCCCCCTGCTCAAGCAGGAGACCCTATACCATTTCAGACAAGTGACTGTCTAGACTCTTATTAAAAAACCTCCAGTGATGGAGCGCCCACAATTTCTGAAGGCAGGTTGTTCCACTGGTTAATTGTTTTCACTGTCAGGAAGTTTCTCCTTAATTCCAGGTAGCTTCTCTCCTTGATTATTTTCCACCCATTGTTTCTTGTCCTGCCCTCATGTGCTTTGGAGAATAATTTGACCCCCTCTTCTTTGTGGCAGCCCCTCAAATAGTGAAATACTGCTATCATGTCACCCCTAATTCTTCTTTTCTCTTGACTAACCAAACCCAAATCCTGCAACCGTTCCTCATCTCTTTTGGTCTCCAGCCTTTAATCCTCTTAGTTGCTCTTCTTTGCACTTTCCCACCCAAAGTCTCAGCATCTGTTTTGTAATGCGGTGACCAAAACTGGATGTAGGATTCCAGGTGTGGCCTTCCTAGGGCTTTGTAAAGCGGTACTAATACTTGACGTGATCTTGGTTCTATGCTTCTGAAATCTGAAACCGGCTCTGGCGGGACCTTGGCCAGTGGGTAGATTCACACTCCGTGTTCATTTTGCGTAAATTACCTTGACTTTTATTTGTTTAGCTTAGGTTGTGGTGCAAACAGTGTGAGTTTCCTTAGCCCATTGCTCAATTTATTGCCGATTCTAGAATCAGAAGTTCATTGGCACACATTTTCTGGCAAGTAAAGATGAAATAAAGGTCAATGACAAGTATTGGCACAATTTAAATGCAGAAAATACCCTTGGATTAACAAATAAAATAATAAGATAAGATAAATAAGGAGAAAGGTGAAAAAAGCCACAAGGACTTCCCCACAGGGAGCAAAGTTTGCAAAGTTAGGTTTTTTTTTTCCTAAGCAGAGGTAAAGTTCAGTCCTGGCAGAGATTGATATGCAAACCAAGAAAAACGTTTATCCACCCAGGTGCCATTCAAACACAAGTAAATTTCAACAATAGTTGAAACTGTATGAAAGCAATACAGTCATCACACACCCCGAGACCTTTACATGGCAGGAAAAGATCATAAATACCAAACTGTTTCAATCTTTACTCATTGATCAGGGCAGCAGATTTCAAAAACTTTGAAATAGCTTAAATTGTATAGCTCAATAAATACTCACTCTCGGGTTTTCGTTGCATTGGTCCTAACACAATGTAGTGGTGGGATTGAAAAAATTTAGGAACCGGTTCACTGCCCGATTGCTGGGTGGATGTGGTCATGGGGGCATGACCTACTCATCCTCCTGCACCAGGGTGGGTTCGGGGGGTGGGGGGCGTTTTCGCAGTTCCCAGGCTCTGGAGGCTTTCCTAGAGCCTCCAGGAGGGTGAAAACGGTGTCCCCAGGGCACTGGAGGCCCTCCAGAGGCCAGAAATGGGCCTGTTTCCAGACTTCCAATACTTCCGGTAAGCCTGTTTTTTGCCCTCCCCAGGCTCCAGAGTGTTTCTTCAAGCCTCCGGGAGAGCAAAAAACGGCCTCTCCTGGACTCCGGAGCCCCTCCAAAGGCTGGAAATGGGCCTGTTTCCAGACTTCCAGTAGGCCCATTTGTTGCCCTCCCAGAGCCTCCACGTGGACCCTACACTTACCTGGCATCTAAAATGGGCCGAGGGAAGACTCCTGGAAGGGGCAGGGTGGGGTGAGCAGGAACAACCGGTTCGTCGAACCAGATTAAAATTAACATCCGGTTCGCCCGAACTGGTCCGAACTGGCTGAATCCCACCCCTGAATGTACTCCTTCATTCCTGGTCCAAGAAGCCCCTTCTAGCCCTTTATGCCCAAAGAACCCACAAGACATCAAACAGATCCCTTGGGCTCTGCTGTCAGGCCTGCCTCCGTTCAAATCCCAAGAAAGAAACTCCCCGACTCCATTGAGGTAGAGAAGAGATACTTTTACTGAGTCTGAAATGATAGCAGCGAAAGCAAAGCAAGATCTGATTCAAAAGGCGCGAAGGTTACATGTTGAAAGTTTCCCAAAATCCCTCCCAGCAGGGGACCCAGGCTGAATGTCCAATCCCCGTCCCACATAGTGTCATGTGGATCACATCTTCAGGTGTTTTCATCCATCTGGAGTTCTAGGATGGTTGGCCTTGACTGGGTGTAAACAACTCCATTCAGCAGTGCAGTAATTCCGGCGAGCAAACCTCCCTTTTAGTTCACATGGGCCTTCGTCACATCAGCTCACTTCCCAAACCCCAATGCCATGCCCCCCCTCCCCGTTACTATGGGAACTGATAGCAAGCATGCATCAAAGGGAATGCATCAAAACCCATGCTGGAGATCCGGCTGACAAAAATAAACAGAGCTACTCATGCCAAGACTGAATTTATTTGAACTTCTGGCCTGTCAGGATGAGCAAAATCAGATCCAAGCGAGATAAATCAACCATTAAGCGAAGGGACGGAGAGCAGAGATTTTGGGAAGGCTTCTTCATGGTTCTCCAGGCGCTTCTGTCCCTCCAGAGCAGGAGAAGGAGAACTTGCATCAGAATCTGCACTTGCAGAGGTACGCACGTCTGGACGCACAATTCTCGTCGTTCCAGTTCTTATAACCTGGGCAGAAAAAGGAGACGTTTTTCAGAGTCCTAGGAGAGCATTTTCATGGCTCCTCCCACCTTGCAGGGGGACCTGAAGGCACCACAGGTGAAAAACCTCACTGGCTAAAATGGGCTTTTGGATTCAGCGGATTGTTGTAACCAAGATAGCCAAGAAATCAGGATAAATAGCTTGAAATAGATCTATAGTCTCCCTTTATTTCTTTGTCGGTAAATATAAACACAACAGAAATCAGAATAAGGCAAGCAGGCTTTGCCTGTCAAGCTCTGCGCAGCCACAAGAGGGCAGCCAAGGACCTGAGATTTTGGTCCGTCTCTTTGGTAGGTCAAAACTGGATAGACCAGCATTGATTTCACTGTCAGATGACTGTTACATGGAGCCTTTTTTCCCCGTGTGCTAAGGACATCCCTTGATGATGGGTGTGGGAACCAGTATACTGGCTTGCAAAGAGGCCCCTCAGTTAAGCCACTTAGCTTGCACAGAAGGGCGTGGTCATGCTGTGGTTGCAGTTGTGGTACCCTGGCCAAATTTGTATCATTGCTGTCCTGACTCTCAGCTTGGGACTCTGCTTGTAGCATGGACGCAACCGAGGCTAGTAGCCTCACCTGCACCTTCTCTACTTCACTGCAAAGTATGCCAGGAAAATGATATTTAGATATTTTTGCAGAAGAGTGCAAGATCAATATAACATCTGGAAGATTTAACTAGCTGAACAACCATAGGACTTGCTCTAAAATGCCCAGACACGTAGAGTGTTCCTTTGAATGAAATGCAAGATCAACACTTTAAAAGGGGCAGAAACATGGAGTCTGGAGGTATCATTTGTATATGGACTTAGCCTTATTGGGCTTTCTGCTCCTCACACCAACCTAGACTTGACTCCTCAACTGTGTTCAACACAACACTCTCAGCCAAGTCAACTGCACATCTTGTAACTATATTCTTACCATAGTTGTGTTATATAACAAATGTGGCAAACCCTTTGCTCTGCTTATTCCTTTCCCTTTTAGTATTAAACTGACACAGTTTGTGGATTGTAGTTTTAGTATAGTTAGACCATGTACAATTGATAGACTGGATTTTATCATAGATTTTAATTGCTATTTATTATTTTATACTAGAATTTCTAGTTGTATATTTACTGAATGTTTTTATTTGTTCTGGACTCTGGTCTATGACTGTAATAAACTGAATTGAATTGAATTCTTAAGAAATACCAAATTTAGCAATTCCATCAACAATCTTTCAAATCGTTTACCGCAGAGATCCTCACAGCTAGGAAAGTGCATTGTGAGTGCGCTGTTGTACTTTTTTCCCCTTCATATTTTAAGCAATGGGGACTGGCAATTGGGCAGACCGGTGGTTGCTTTTAAACCAGCTGAGGTCTTAGTTAGGTGCCACCTTAGTTTCTAAAAATATCTGCTGGTGAAAGGTTGGATCAAGTCCACTGGCATCCAGTATAAACCGTTGTGATCAAAACAACCAATAAAATAAATTTTGATGTAAAGGTCTGCCTTTGTTCTGGACTCCTGACATCAAGAGTTAATAAATATATTACGGTATGTGGTTTGTGATGGCTTTGCACATGTTAACAAGGGCTGGGTGAGACTCAAAGTGCTAAGGGATCCCCACTTGCATGAAGTTGGAGGGGGTTGAGGTCAGGGGGAGTGGGTTTTTCCTTAGGTCCCCCATGCCTTCTCCAGAGTTCAGAGCAGCTTTCAGGAAAATGTTTCTTCTGTATTCTTTATTCTAATAATGACCCTTGTTTATTAAGTTTAGGGTTGTGTTTGTGATTCTGATTTTTAATTAACCTAGGCAGGTGCTAATTTTTCTCTTGCCAAAGAGTAAGTGTTCCAAGAAGGCTCAAATGGGCCCTCAGCTCCCTTCCCTCCACCTTGGCTTACCTGAGTCTTTCCAAAGTTCAACGCAATATTCTTTGTTCCCAAGGTTGTTGGGCTCTCCTTGTTTCCACGTCAGGTAGCTGTTTCTGGATCTGTCTGTCCACTGCCAATTGCGTTTCTGTAATGACAGGGAAGCCACCTTAGTCAACTGAGGAAGGGACTCTGGCGCTGCAGGATCCAGGTAGAGAGAGGAAGGGTTGGCAAGGATCAGACACGCACACACAGAGACACACTCTCCCTCTCTCTCTATCTCCCTCTTTCCCTCTCCCTCTCCCTCCCTCCCTCCCTCTCCCTCTCCCTCCCTCCCTCCCTCTCCCTCCCTCCCTCCCTCCCTCCCTCCCTCTCCCTCCCTCCCTCCCTCTCCCTCCCTCCCTCTCCCTCCCTCTCTACTCCCTCTCTCTTCCTCTCTCCCCTTCTTCCTCCCCCTTTCTCCCTCTGTCTCTCTCCCTCCCTCTCCCCCTGTCTCCACTCCCTCTCTCCCTCTCTCTTTCTCTATCTATCTAGATGATCTTAGTTGATGTGGAACAACTAAGCAGGGTTAAAGTTGCTGAACTCTTGGGTAGGTGATGATCCAAGAAAAAACTTCTCACAAGAAATTATTGAATCAAAATTAATGAGTCTTTGGGTGGGAGACCACCAGCAAAACACCTGCTGTGAGCCGCCCAGAGTCCCCTGGGAGTTGGGCGGCATAGAAATTTTAATAAATAAATAAAATAAATAAACACTTGGAAAATAAATTGATGATGATGATGATGATGATGATGATGATGATGATGATGATGATGATGTTGTTGTTGTTGATGATGATGATGATGATGATGATGATGATGATGATGATGATGATGATACAAAAACATTTGAAGAACGGTTGCAGGAACTGGGCATGGCCAGTCTGGAGAAAAGAAGGACTGGGAGTGGGGGACATGATAGCAGCATTCCAGTATTTGAGAGGCTGCTACAAAGAAGAGGAGGGGGCCCCACCTATTCTCCAAAGCACCAGAGGGCAGGACAAGAAGCAACGGATGGAAACTAATCAAGGAGAGAAGCAACCTGGAACTAAGAAGAAATTTCCTGACAATTAGAACAATTAACCAGTGGAACAGAAGTTGTGGGGGCTCCATCGCTGCAGGTTTTTTTTTAAAAAAATTTTTCACCAACTTCACATAAACATCCATACATATACCCTAAATCATATCAAGACATATATAATTATACATTACTATCCAATATACCATAAGCAAACATCCTAATTTTGCACCTTTTGTACTTTTGTCGCCCATATGTTTTCCCTCAATATTTCATAGTACTCCCCTCCTTCTATCTCTCTCTCTTCCCTCTATGTTCTTTCTCCTTCTCTCCCTCTTTCCTACTTCCCTCCACTCCTCCTCCCCCCTTCCATTCTACTTCCTCTTTCTCCCTCTTGTCCCTTCCCTGAGTACATCTAATCATAGTCCATTTTATGGTAAGCTAAGGTGACCAGACGTCCTGCTTTTGGCGGGACAGACACGCTTTTCAAGCGTGTGTCCCGCGTCCCGCATTCTTTTCAAAAAGTCCCGCTTTTTTTGAAAAGAATGCGGAAACAGCGGGACGTCTGGTCACCTTAGAGGGGAAGCAAAAGAGAGGTACCGGAAGCAAGTCGGGCGGAATTCCAGTGAGGCGGCTGCCTGCTGGGGGGAGGGGGAAGGGAGGCTGCTCCTCCTCTCCTTCCCCTGCCCCATCCCTAGCCCTGCCCTCGGAGGCGCCGCTGCTGTTGGGAGGGGTGAGGGACGAGGAGCCATCGCCGCTTTGAGCTCACGAGCGGCCCCTCCGGCGGAGCAAACAGCCCTTCCTTGTCCCCCTCCCCTTTCTTCCCCCCGTCGCCTCGCTGCTGCCGTTGCCCTGGGGCCGGCCGGGCGACCGGGAGACCGCGGCGCTTGGATGCCTGGAGCAGGTAAGCTGCCGGCTGCCTCCTTTCCCCGTCTCCCGCCTCCCGTTCGTTGCTTGCCAGCCCGGCTGAAGGGGAGGCGGGAGGCGAGGAAATGCCTCCCAAGGGGGAGGCGGGCTCCCGAAGGGCTGCCGGCTCCCGAAGGGGAGGCGGGAGGCCTTTCCTCGCCTCCCGCCTCCCCTTCGGGAGCCGGCAGCCCTTCGGGAGCCCGCCTCCCCTTCGGGAGGCCTTTCCTCGCCTCCCGCCTCCCCTTCGGCCGGGCTGGCAAGCAACGAACGGGAGGCGGGAGACGGGGAAAGGAGGCAGCTGGCAGCTTACCTGTCGCGAGCTCCAGGCATCCAAGCGCCCTCCCGCCTCCCCCCCACCTGGACGCCGACATTTGCTGTTTTGCCCTCTGCGCATGCACAGCATTCTGCGCATGCGCAGAGGGCAAAACAAATGGTGGCGCCCAGGCGCCCCCCCGTCCCACTTAAAAATAAATAAATCTGGTCACTTTATGGTAAGCAGACGAGTAACTCAAATCCCTAACTTCATATTCTTCTAGGTATATTTACTGCTATTCTAATGCTGCCTCCTTGCCACCTCCTTTTATCGCCTGGGTCTACCAACTTTAATTTTCAATTTTCTCCCAATTAATCGCTATGGCTTATCTTCCATACATATTCATTGTCTCTTCTACCTCCTTCCTTATTTATCCTTCAAATCTATCCTGTTTATATTTTTAATTTTTGACCTTACTCCTCCCTTTCCTCAATTTATATCTTTACTCATTTTACTTCTATTTTATAATTTCTAAATGCCCTAAATTTCTAATCTCTTTTACCTTTTCAGAACGCCCTTTCACCTTTATTACTCAATTTCTTATTTTAACTCATCCTCAATATTTAAACAAAATCAAATCTTACCACTGCACGTCCATCCATTGGTTGGTTAAATTACCAACTTCCCAATATACAAAAAAACCCTAATATCTAAAATCTTTTCAACATAATGTCAAATTTATAAATTATATAATCTTATATTAAGAACCTTTTAAAAATAATAGTTGTACAGATCTCATATCATTCTGACAATTTCAATAATTATCAAAATTCTTTTCAACATTAAATCAGATTTATAAATTGTACAGATCTTATATAAAAACCTTTTAACATAATGATTATTCAACTATTATAACCTTCCAATGATTCACCTACTATTGTCTAATTTATTTCCATCATCAAAATTTAAAACCTTTTAACATAATAATTATGCATATTTTATCACATTCCAACAATTACATTTACTATAATATAGCTTACATTATCACTATTCATAAATATATCATCATAAATCACTCTCCCAGAAAATACCATAATTAATTATACACAACTATAATTAATACAAATAAAACTCTTAACTTATATCTTGTCACCCCTCTTCCATTCCATTAACCTCCCCTCTTCATCCATTCTCCTTTGGTCTCTCAGAAACCTCATTCCTTGTGAGTTTTTCCCTTTCTCCCTTTCTCTTCCCTTTCTCTTAACTTTTTCTTTTTCTTTCTTTTATTTTTATACATATAAATTCTTTTTTTTCTGAATTCCTTTTCTTCTGTTTATTTAAGTATATTATTTATTGAACTTTCCTCACAGTTCCGCCTAGTTTCTTCTTATTACCTCCTCCATCTTTGGATTGGTTCCCAATCCTCTCTAATCTTGTCTTGTCACTCTAAATCCCAGTGAAATCATCTTGTTTTTTATTATCAATCCTTTTTTTCTTCAATATGCTATCCTTGTTTCTCATTTTTATTTTCCAGCACTGTAGGTTTTAAATGTTCTATATTTTCCATCTTCCTTTCTGTTTTCTTATTACCTCTAATTTCCAAAAGATAGGTTTTTATGTCTTCATGAATATATTTTAATAGTCCAATCAATTCTTCATACACACACTCTTCCATAGTTAAATCTCTCTTAATTAAAGCTTAAATCCATGTATAGTCTCTTTATATTTCAATATTCTGATATCCACTTTTAATATTTTCCATTCCAGTTCACAGTCTTCTTATCTTCCATCACTATGATCAGTCAAGATCAAACACCATAGCTCAGCATACACTCCTTTCAAATTCTCACTGTTTCAAGGTTATCTTTTGTTGTAAACAAAATAGCACTTAAGACTTATATACCGCTTCATAGTGCTTTACAGCCCTCTCTAAGCGGTTTACAGAGTTCAGCTTATTGCCCCCAACAATCTGGGTCCTCATTTTACCGACCTCAGAAGGATGGAAGGCTGAGTCAACCCTGAGCCTAGTGAGATTTGAACAGCTGAACTGCTGAACTAGCAGTAGCCTGCAGTGCTGCATTTAACCAATAAATAAATCCTCACACCTGTCCTTTTCTTTATCCTCTCCACAAGTTGTTGCAATATTTCTTCCAACCAGCAGATGGCATTACCAAATTTCCAACACAATACAATTATTTCACAAAACTCTCCAAAACGTTTTAAATCCACATATGGGATATTTTCTTCAAATTCTTTATTCTTTTTCAATCTCTTTAACTTCCACCAAGTCCAATTATAGAAACATCCTCAAATTTCTTGGGCTTTTAAAACTCTGTTCCTTTAAGTCTCTCTATGGTATTTCCAATTGCTAGATAGCCACTAGCTCCACTATAGAATATCTTTTAGTCTCCTTTTAAATTTCTTTGTTTAATCATTAAATCTGTCAAACACTCATCCGGCTTCAACACTTTCACTTCTCTCCTGCTCAAGCACTTAGATCTTGTCTCCCAGGCAACCAAACAATCTCTTTGTTCCTATCATTCTGATCATGGCCATCCCAGCTAATGGCGACAGAGTCGTCTTCCACAGCTGCTGGGCGAGAGGCTGGTGCTGGCTCCCTGGGGGTTTTGCAAGACCCCCAGGACCACCGAGCGGTGCCTCTCTTCTTCACCACACCTCCAAGGTGGTTCCAATCTGTTCCTGGTCCGGTTTCAGGTCCAAAAGCAGCTGGGATTCGGGGTTTCCCTCAGAGCGGGGAAACATCCGTAGCGCTGTGACGTTTGGCCACGCCCCTACACTGGAGGTTTTTAAGAAGAGACTGAACAGCCACTTGTCTGAAAGGGTATACGGTCTCCTGCTTGAGCAATGGGTTGGACTAGAAGATCCAGCTCTATTCTACTCTGATTCCTGTTGGAGGATCCTTCAAAAAAACCCTCCTTACAAACAGCACAAATGAATTGACGAACATTAGCAATGGAAAGAGACCTACTTTCTGTGGGTCGTTCAGTCCAATCCAGACATTTCCACCACTTCTGAGATAGTCGGAAACATATTCGGCCAAGTCAGCTGACTCTTCACTGCCATGGATGGAGGCGAGGTGGCAGCCTGGCTTGTGTTTCCTGCAGAACGTCTGGGAAGGAGCCACAAGGGAGAAAGGCACTTGTTCAGGAGGCAAGCAAATGTTTGTGTGTGTGTTATTTGTGAAAGTGATAAAAGAGCCAGGGAATCTGATTGAATGGTCCTAAGTCACTGTCTTGACTGCGTTGACTCCCCTCAGATGCCCTTAATGGATTCTGCAGCTCTTGAACAATTCTAGACTCAGGAGATAAACTCTCGGATTCCCATCACTTCAGAGGCAAGGAGGTCTGAAGAATCCACCAGAGCTGCCAGTGAAACATGAGGAAATATGTTGTCTGGATCATGCTCAGCACTGCCCAACAGATGCCGGCCATGAAAGCCCACACCAGTATATCGCCCAGAGAACACTTGCATTTCAGACTGTCCTGAGATAATGGCCCTTGCTACCCAGTTTCCCTGAAAATAAGACCTAGCATTGTTTTTATGTGTGCGCCTAATATAACTCCTACCCCAAAATAAGCCCTACTTAATAGCCTGCGCAGCTGGCTGCTTGCCCATTCCGTCTCGTTGCTCATGGTGCTGCGGCGACGAGGCAGGGTGGTGGTGGAGCCGCCCCATGCACCCCACACTGGCTTATTTTTATTTATTTATTTATTTATAAGCGCTCTTATAGGCCGCCCAATCCCGCAGGACTCAGGGCAGCTTACTTCAGGACGCCCGCAGCCAGGCCATCCATACCCTGATACCCACCCTGTGGAGGCAGCACCAGCAACCATGTGCAGCAAGAGCTCATGTTTCTGCCAGGCCACTTCTTCTGCTTGCTCATGGCTTCAATAAAGATCGAGCAGTGTGCTGGTGCCACGGCCGTGAAGCAAGGCAGGTGTCGGGGTGTGGATGGCCTGGCTTCGGGGGCCCTAAGGTAAACCAGTATGGGTGCATGGGACAGCTCCACCCGCCTCGCCTCATGGACACTGCACTGGCACCGTTGCTTGGCCTCCATCATGGCTGCGAGCAAGCAGAAGTGGTCCAGCAGCCACACAGGGTCCTGCTTTACAAGGCTGCTGCTGCCATGGCCGCAAGGTGAGACAGGTGTGGAGGCGTGGGTGGCCTGGCTGCAGGGGTCCTGAGGTAAGCCGGTGCAGTGTGTGTGGGGCAGCTCCATCCCCCACTACCTCGTGGTGGTGGCACTAGCACACCGTGTGGCCTCCTGCCCCACCACGAACAAACAGAAGAAGTGGGCCTTCCATACATGGAAAAAAATAGGACACTCCCTGAAAATAAGCCCTAGTGCCTATTTTGGGACCCAAAAGAAAATAAGACCTGGTCTTATTTTCGGGGAAACACGGTACCTTTTCATGCACACAGCCTAGTGGCCATGCACTTCAGCCTAACCCAAGGTGACTTAGGGGGCTGTGCAAGGGTCTGCCTAGACTTCTCCTCTGCCTGAACTAGGATATTCACAGGTACACAAGCACTTCTAACCTCGGCATCGGTCCAGTTCTTGTGGTCATTGAAGATCTTGTAGCAAAACCCATTCTTGGAGAGCCAATCTTGGGGACAACAACAGCCTTCGGCTCCTGTGTGGGAAGAGAGGAAGCTCAGTGAGAAGGTGGCCAAGAGAGGAGGAGGAGGAGGAGGAGGAGGAGGAGGAGGAGGAGGAGGAGGAGGAGGAGGAGGAGGAGGAGGAGGAGGAGGAGGAGGAGGAGGAGGAGGAGGAATGTCCAAAGCTTGGTTAGGGTTAGCCTTGGTTAATTTTCTGGAAACTGCATGCCTGGTGGGAATCAATCCACTTGAGTCTTGGAGCAGAGAGACCAGGTGGGAACTAAATGGCGCAATAAGCCAAACAGGAAGAAAAAGCAATTTCAGGAAGAGGATGCTGGGGGGAGGGTCAAATGAGGAAGGGGTTGAGAGGCAAGAGAATCGGCCTCTCCGGACACGAGAGACCCTGTTCAAACTCACCATTTAGGGAGGAAGCCACGACCAGCAAGCCGAGGGTCAGAAAGATGAATCGCCCCATGGTCTTCCTTCCTTCCCTGCAGAAAGAATTGGGGAGGGTGGGAGAGAGTGAGATGGGTGGGAAGTCCAGCCTGTGACTTGGTTTGCACTGTTTCATTGGACCCCATTTCTCCCTTCTTGGTCATCCAGCAGCCTTGGTGGGTCACAGTGGATCCTGCATTGCCTAGAAAGGATCTCCTGTGAATCTCTTTCTCTTCCCCCGAGACCCCTTGCTCCCTGCCTCCTGCAGACCCCGTGCTGCAACCTGGACGTTGCCAGCAGCCCCCTGCAAGAGGTCCCTTCAGATTGAAAAGAGAGAGAGAGGGGGGGGGAGGGAGGGAGGGAGGGAGGGAGAGAGAGAGAGAGAGAGAGAGAGAGAGAGAGAGAGAGAGAGAGAGAGAGAGAGAGAGAGAGAGAGAGAGAGAGAGACGCAGAGCGATCTGTTGCAGGGGCCTCACCTGTCAGGTGGGCACGGATGGGAGAGCCGCACTCACCTATCCCTTTGCCTCCTGGGATAGCAAGTCTGCTCAGTGGCAACTCCAGGCTTTCCTCCAGCAAAGGGAACGGAGGCATTTATAGGCAAGAGAAGAAATGGGGTTGGTCTTTTTAAGGGGGTCATAGGGGAAGGGAAATTGCTTTGCTTCAGAAGGGATTTTTTCACCCAGGAAGCAGCTTGTTTACACTAAAGATTTAGCAACAGATAAAAACACCAAAACGGACTTCCTGGCAATTAATTGGGCTTACAGATTTATTATTTTATGTAAAGCTTTTATATAGCTGCCCACCTCATGTTGAATTCTCAGTCAAAAGTTAAACAACATCAAACATACACCCTTTAACACAATAAACATTAACAACCGGGCACCAAAGTAAACTTCCTCATGCAGCCCCTCCTTAAATCCTCTGCTCTACCTTATCCTAGCCCATCGCTTGGGCAAAAAACGGGTCTTAAGTACTTTTCTGATGGATAGGAAGGCAGAGGCATACAGCACCCCAAGGGGAAGGATGTTCCAAAATATTTAAGAATGGTGCTCGCTGATCTTTGGCCCAAGGCAGCCATATATTCTATATGTGCTTTTCTTGAACCAGTGGCCTGAATAACAACCCCCAGGTATTTGAAGGTAGTTACCTGCTCTATTTTGTGGTCATTTAGATACCATGAATAAAGTTTTGGCCTTTTTGCAAAGGCCATGATCTTTCTTTTCTCATTGTTTATGTCCAGTTTATTGTAATTACAATATTGGATGAGGGCTCGCACGGCTCTTTTTTTTTTTTAATTGAAAAAGTTTTATTAGTGTTCTTTTAGGGCCTACTGGTCAGGGGTGAAATCCTCCCGGTTTGCTCTTACCTGTCGATCGTCACAGAGCCGATGGAGCTGGTGGCGGTCGCGGCGTGGGGCTGCCCCCGCCCACTTCCCCCGCCCGCATGGACGCCGCCATTTGAGTTCTTTTGCCCTCTGCACATGCAGAACGCTTTACGCATGCGCAGAGGGCAAAATAATTCAAATGGCAGCGTCCAGCCGGGCGGGGAAAGCGGGCGGGGGAAGCCCCGCGCCACGATCGCTATCGGCTCTGCGGCAACCAAGAGCAAACCGGGAGGATTTCACCACTGCTACTGGTGTCCTGGAGAGAATCACAGCGTCATCTGCATAGAGCAGCAGGGCGATGCTTCGGTCACCTATTTTTGAGGTGTGGGGTATGATTTGGTTTGTTTAGCCATTTTACCATGTTGTTTATATAGAAGTTGGAAACCAAAGGGGCCAAATGCACCCCTGTTTAACCCCCTTTTGAGTTTTGACTGACTTCGAGAGGGACCCTTGCATATTACACCTCACCTTGAGGGATGTTTTAGTATGTAGGGCTCGTAATAGATGAAGAAGCCTGTGGTCGATTGAGGCAGCTTCCAGTGTCTCCCACAGCTTAGTCCTGGTAACCGTATCAAAGGTTGCCTTGAGATCTATAAAACCAGCGTATAATGATACAGGCCTATTTCATATGTATTTTTCAACCAGAAGAACCAAGCACTGATCTGTGATGCCTCTCCCCTCTCTAAACCCAGCTTGCTCTTCAGCGATCAAGTTCTCAAGACCCACCAACCCCTTTAATTTATCTTGGAAATGTTTGGTGTAGAGTTTGCTCATTATGTTTAGAAAACTTATTGTAATTGGTAATTGGTAAGGTCATCTCTCTTTCCCCTTTTAAAAATGGGGACAACAATTGCCAAGCCCAAACCTTCTGGAACATGGCCGGTGGAGTTGATATAAGTGAATAGTGCTGCCGAAACTAGTATCCACCACTCCAAATTGTTCCTTAATAATTCAGCAGAAATGAAGTCAGCTCCTGGGGCCTTCCCAATCCTGAATTGGCCAATGAGAGATTTGATTTCAGACTCTGAAACTGGGGGCCATTCACGTAAATCCTTCATTGTATACCTTACTAGCAGTTGCTAGTTCCTTCAGCCTAACTGTCACACCATAACTATTTTTATAGATGTGGCCAACATAAGTTCCTCTTTTCCCACGGTCTTAGCCCACCTCATTGTTCCAGCGAAGTAGCTGGCCTGCTTGCAAAGGCACAATTTCCACATATTCAGGGGCACAAGCTCATCCCTGATTGTTTGGTATGATTTCATCCATGCTGATCTGTGTGCTGGGCCTGCGCTGGGCCCCCCTCACAAATGTTTACCTCTTCGTTATAATACATGATATAATATGAATCCTTTATTATTCTTTTAAGTGCCGTATATGCAGGTATATTCATATGGATGCTGGACCCAGCCCAAGTTCCCTGAGGTAACGTGTCTCAAGGAATTGGGTAGCAGTGGCATCACTAGCATAGCAGAAAGGTATAGGTCATTTTTTGTAAGCTTCCCACAATGATCATGATATTAACCATCCGTCCAAGTTTGACCAGAGAATCTTCCAATCTTGCACTGCTTATTTGAGTTGCTCTGTGCAACTCAGCTTTAGTGATGTCCAGCCACCCTGTGCTTTGACGGCCTGGTTTCCTTTTACTGCTACTTCTTCTCCACATATGGCATATAACTGCACCTTGACCAGAGTCCAGAGTATTGTCCCATCCTCTCCATGACTGGTTTTCTTTGCTACCTTCTGGGAGGAGCCTTCATGCTATCCGAAGCAGAACAACTGGATTCTGTAGTAGCTTTATACCATATAGCAGGGGTCTCAAACTCAAGGCCCGGCCTGCGAGGTGCTTAGTTCTGGCCTGCAGAGCCACCCTGGAAACAGCGAAGGACCGGCCAGATGTGCCTCTGCCAGGGAAAATGGAGCTCAGGAGGGCTGTGCACAGATCCCCCCGCTCCGTTTTCATTGGCAGGGGGTTGCAGGAAGCAGCCAAAAACGGAGCTCAGCAGCCCGTTTTCGCTGGCAGAGCACTCAGCCCACCACAGGAGCCCCCAACATGAGTGACATTGAGCTGGCCATGCCTACCCTGGCCACACACCTCCAGTCCCACCAAGGTCAAACACAACCCTGATGTGGCCCTCAATGAAATTGAATTTGACACCCCTGCCATATAGTATCAACCTTGTTAACTCTCGAGACTTTCTTCCGCTATGTATTCAAAATGGACTGTGATTAATATACATATGTGTGTGTGTATAAATATGTGTGTGCATGTATGTGTAGGGTTATATATTTATTTTCTTTTGAGAGTCAGCATCAGAATTTCCCTTTTTTAATGTCTGCCAGTGTGATCACAGAAAGAAGTGACAATAAAGCTTCCCTTCCCTTCCCTTCCCTTCCCTTCCCTTCCCTTCCCTTCCCTTCCCTTCCCTTCCCTTCTCTTCTCTTCTCTTCTCTTCTCTTCTCTTCTCTTCTCTTCTCTTCTCTTTCTCTTCTCTTCTCTTTCTCTTCTCTTCTCTTCTCTTCTCTTCTCTTCTCTTCTCTTCTCTTCTCTTCTCTTCTCTTCTCTTCTCTCTTCTCTTCTCTTCTCTTCTCTTCTCTTCTCTTCTCTTCTCTTCTCTTCTCTTCTCTTCTCTTCCCTCCCCTCCCCTCCCCTTCTCTTCTGCACTACCTCAAATGTTGGGTCCAGAGAAGGCAGATTGAAGTCCACCAGTACCATAAGCCTGGTGAGCTGCACTGCCAGCCCAGAGACCGGGCCAGGATTGTTCTGTAGGGACAGGAGGGTTGTCTCCATCTTGTCTCCAAAGCACTCAGATGTCATCCCCATCATCCCCAAGGAGAGCTGTCCTAGGGGCACTCAAAGGACATCTGTTCAACCCCATGGTTTAGAGCCTGGGGGCTGATGAGCGCACTGTCTTGGGACCAATGTACTAGCAATTGGTTTGGAAAAGATGGCCGCTAAAAAAAAGACAAAGAAGCATCTCATTTTTTTGTGCAAATCTGAAACTGGCCAATGGGTGCCTTCACTTTCCGTGTTCATTTTGCATAAGTTAACTTTGTCTTTTATGTCTATAGCTTAGATTGTGGCGCAAACAGTGTGCGTTTCTTAGCCCATTGTTCAATTTATTGCCGATTCTGAGAATCAGAAGTTTACTGAGACACATTTGTTTGCAAATAAAGATGAAATAAAGATAAATGGGCAGCATTGGCACCGTATAAATTCAGAAAATTTCCTTGGCTTAAGAAATGAAATAAGGAAAGAGGAAGGAGCAGAAAGCCACAAGGGCTTCCCCACAAGGAACAAAGTTTGCCCCAATGGGCTTTTCCCCGAGCTATGGTGACATTCAGTCCTAGAAGAGATTGATATGCAAAAAAAAAAAACCTTTTATTACAAACTTCCAGCAAGGTTAAAACACAATTAATGAGTAAAAATCAACGATAGTTAAAACTGTATGAAAGGAATAAATCATCCCACAGCATGAGACATTTACATAAATCCTTAATAGGTCCACACTTTTAATACTGCATCCAGTTTTGGTCACCACAATACAGAAAAGTTGTTGAGACTTTGGAAAAAAATGCAAGGAAGAGCAACTAAAATGATTAAGATGATTTTTATGCAGAAGTTGCTTTGGGTGAGCATGTCCTATTTCTCAGCTTGGGTACATATGCTTGAAACTTCGGCCCAGCGGGATCTCTCTCAGACAGATCCTGAGAGGTCTGTCTTTCATTCATGAGATCCTGATCTGTCACACGTATGGATTGGTCCATTGGGATCAACTTGGATGTGAAATGTTGATGAGATGAAGGGAGAACAGCCTGTTTCACCACTGCCATTCAGGGGGACATTGGACTGGATCTCCTGATCTCTCACTCTGGATCACAGGCTCATAGCATTATGGTGGGGCTTAGATGGTCCACCCTCTATAGGGTGTAGGAAAATCAGTTCCACCACCCATGAAGCCTCTTCTGGGAATCCTCCAAGATGGAGAACCCACCATCTTCAGAACCACCATCTTCTTCTACTGTTAGACAGATCTCACCCCCAGGGAGATTTTTCTCATATTTCAAATAAATTTAAGTAGCTGCATTCCTGATTTCTGGATTTAGTTGCCAGAAGACAATGTTTGCTAGGACAACCTTCCTCAACTGGCCACCTTGGGGTCCTTGGAGTGAATAGTGACAACCGAGATGCCATTTCTTCAGGATTTCGGGTCTCCTAATAAAGATCCCTGAAATTCCCAGAGCATCAACTTAGTTGGCGGTTGGCAAGCTAAGTGTTAACAATTGATTGAGAGAGAAACCACAAAGGGTTGACATGAACATTCTGTGCTACAAGACAAACATTGTCTTCTTCCAGTGGTGGGATTAAAAAAAATTGCTGCCGGTTCTGTGGGCGTGGCTTGGTGGCAGTGGTGAAATCCAATTTTTTTTTACTACCGGTTCTGTGGGCTTGGCTTGATGGGTGTGGTGTGGCTTGGTGGGCGTGGCAGGGGAAGGTTACTGCAAAATCCCCATTATAAGAGCCGAGGTGGCACAGTGGTTAGAGGCAGTACTGTAGGCCACTTTAGCTGACTGTGATCCGCAGGTCAGCGGTTCAAATCTCACCGGCTCAAGGTTGACTCAGCCTTCCATCCTTCCGAGGTAGGTAAAATGAGGACCCAGATTGTTGGGGGCAATGTAAATATACATTGCTTATTGGTGTAAACCGCTTAGAGAGTGCTTGCACTGTGAGGTGGTATATAAATCTCACAAATAATAATAATAATAATAATAATTTCCTCCGGATCAGCTGGGACTTGGGAGGCAGAGAATAGATGGGGGCGGGGCCAGTCAGAGGTGGTATTTACTGGTTCCCTGAACTACTCAAAATTTCCGCTGCTGGTTCTCCAGAACTGGTCAGAACCTGCTGAATCCCACCTCTTGCCCTTGGAAGGAAAACAAGGAAGAAGAAGAGGAGAAGGGACAAGGAAGCAAGTCCTTCTGTCAAGATGCCATGATGGCTCCTTCTTTCCCAATGATATATCATGGAGCAGGGAGCTTTATTACAGACTCATCTGACATTAAGCAGCAGCAGGAGGAGGAGGCTGAAATCCGGGGCCTCAAAGCACTGATGGCCAGTCTGTGAAGATTCTCAGTCCTCCAGGTCATGGTTGCCCCAAAGGTGCTTTTTTCAAGAGCTGAAGAAGCTTCTTGGATGAGAAGTGAAACGTCTTACAAAGAAAACCCAGAAAGTCCGGTTGCCTCTTGAAAAAAAGCACCTTTGGGACCAGGCAGTCGGTCTGGCACCGACTGACCAAGCACCGATTGGCCAGGCAGTCGGAGTGAGTGCAGGGATTGGAAGGTGGCACCAGAACTTAACACCAGGGGGCCCGCTTTTTCAGATTTGGCCCCCACCTCAAGTCTCCCACCTCGTCTTCCTTGACCAGTCACCCCCCATGATGTTACTTCCTGCCCTTTCTCTCCCTGCAACACCCAACTGAGTCATTGCGGCAGGTTCTGCCCCGATCTCTCCCTGCTGTGTCTTGATTGCTCTGGTATTGTCTTCCATACCACAAGAAGGCTTCAGGGATATTTCCCACCAAGTCTGCAGTGCAATGAAAGGCCTTGTTAAATTTCCCGGAATCTAACATACGTTTCCTCCATTTCTCTTCTGGCAGGTGAACTTTGAGTTTACAAGGACACTCCGTAATCAAACATCTCTTTGATCTCTGTTTCGATTCCTTCGCTCGCCTAATTTTGCTTTATTGCCAACTTGGAATAATTACTTTCCCTTTGGGTCTCCAAATTTCATCATTTGCAGCTTGTGTTTTTTCCTGCTGAGTCTTCCTGCACCCACGTTGCAGCTACAAATATCACGGAAGACATTATAGGAAACATAATCATTTCTTCTCTGTCTGGGCTTTCCATGCAGCCTGCTGAGCCACTCCAATGCTAATCCATTTCCTGAACATGCTTGAATCATGATATTTGTCAACGCTTTTATGGCTTGAATGAGATCCCAACTAGCGTGAATTAATGGACTTGCTTAATCTCTATGCGATCATCATCTATGCCATCCTCAGAAAGCAAGTGATCAAAGAATAAAAGACATTGATGTGTCACGTGAGCCTCAAAAAAGAGAAAACATGGATTCTAAATAACATTCCACAAATAACAAATTTATGGGTGATATGGGTCTTTCCCAGCTGGGTTTGTATCTAGCTGTAGCTACTGGAAACAAAGTCATAATTCAGCAGAAATAATTTTTAGTCCCAACAATGCAAGGATAAGGCACTCTCTCTGTGGTGTCATCTACATTGCAGCTCTGTACTTCAGGATCTGTTGGGTGTGTGGTGTAAACAATTTGATAGATTATGTCGATGAAGACTCTCAATTGTTGATAGAAAAAGCTTGATTTTTTTTTAAAGGAACAGTTACAAGAGTTCCCTGCTGAGAGTCAGGACAGTCCCGGCCAGCTCTGACACTCTAGAGAAAGTGCAGAAGAGAGCAACCAGGTTGATAAAGGGTCTGGAAAATAAAACATACAAAGAGCGGTTGCAGGAACTGAGCTTGGCCAGTCTGGCGAAGAGAAGGACCAGGGGTGACATGATAGCAGTGGAAAGAGGCCAAATACATTCAGCAAACTTATCTAGACAAAATAGATTTTAAAACACAGATTTACACATTCCTTATGTGCAGCAGGAAGGGACATGGGATTCATCTCGCCACAACACCCAGTTCTGGTTGCAGAGGTCATTCCCAGACAACTTACCTACTAATACCTAGCCACCAAGTCTGATCATTGCTACCAAACCTTGCCTGTCAAGCTTGGCTTGGCCACAGGAGGGCAAGCAGAGAGGGGAAATCAGGAAATAAAGGGACTAAAAATTAAGAAAGAAAAATATAAGACGCAGGCATTTTCCAATGATATGGCATTTATTATTGAAAAACCCCTCAAATCAGGAATGAAATTACTACAGGAGATAGAGAAATTCGGTGAGGTTGCAGGACTAAAAATAAGTAAAGAAAAAACAAAGATAATAATGAAGAATCTTAGACAGCACCAAAATAAGAAACTGGAGGAGGTACTGGGAATCCAAATTGTAAGGAAAGTTAAACATCTAGGAATTTGGATGACTGCAAAGTGTTCTTCAATAAAAGAAGATAATTATACCAAACTAATGCAAAAAATACAAAAGGATCTGGAAAACTGGGCAAAACTACACATTTCATTAATTGGAAGAATTGCAGTTATAAAAATGAACATCTGACCCAAAATTCTTTTCTTATTTCAAACGGTTCCGATAAAATCAGGGAATTTTTTTTATATAGAGAGTTAAAGGATGATTTTGAAATTTATTTGGCTTGGGAAAAAGGCCCGAATAAAATTAAGACAACAGAAGCAGAAATGGATTTGGACTCCCAGATTGGGAACTATACCATCAAGCGGCAGCCGCAACATGGCTTAAGGATTGGATTTTACTCAAAAATAAAATAATATTAACAATAGAAGCCATGATTTACAGATCGGCTGGCACGCTTTCATCTGGGAGGGGAAACACAAATCACACACAGATTTTCAGAGACACCAGGTAAGAGGCTCTTTATTAGAAGTTTGGTTAAAAATTAAGGGAAAATATTACACTAAAATTCTGAAATGGCTATCCACCATGGAAGCAATAATTTATCCGAATGTATTGGATTTCAATAAAATAGTGACATACAAAGAATTATTGGATGAGCAGGATAACCTTAAATCAAACCAGGAATTTAAATCCTTAGGTATAGTAATAGATTGGTGGCCCTACCTACAAATACAGTCCAGATACAAAAGAGATATAGTACAATACGGATTCCAAAAAGAACAACGAAAATTGGACAGAATTTTACTAGGGACAGAAGAAAGAATGATATCAAAAATTTATAACTGTCTGTTAAATGTCAAAATGGAAGAGGAAATAGTTAAGGAGACAGTGGTAATTTGGGCCCAAAATTTTGGATATACGATTGAATTGGAGTATTGAGAAAAACTTTGGGAGAAAAATTACAAATTAATGATAGCAGCAACATATAAAGAAAATATTTACAAAATGTTTTACAGATGGCACCTACCTCTGGCACAGTTGGCAAAAATATCCCCAAATATACCAGCAAATTGTTGGAAGTGGAAACATGACCAAGGGACATTCTACCACATGTGGTGGACGTGCCCAGAGGCAAAGAATTATTGGGGAAAAAATTAAAAGATGGTTGGAGGAAATCAATTAATCAAGAACAAAAATTAGAGATGAAACCAGAGTTATTTTTGCTGGGAGTTATAAGAGGAAATATAAATAAAAATAATCAATATATCATACTCCATATAACAACAGCAGCTAGGATCATCTTTGCCCAAAATTGGAAATAAAGAAACTGTCCCTTCGAGCGCAATGATAATTTAAAAAGTGTTAGAATGTGCAGAAATGGACAAACTAACAATGGAATTATATAACAGAGAGGATACGGATTACTATAAGATATGAAACAAGTGTCAATATATGTCTATAGCTATATTGATATCTTTATCGATGCTATAGTTATATGTATATTTAGGTGGATGTTGATATGTAAAAGTAAGCAGAAATTACAAAATGTATGAAAATCGTAGCCTAAAGACAGGAAAAATGAAATAAGGACTGACTCCGATGGACAGCTGTAAAAGTGAATATGTGATTTTAAGTGTACAAAATTCAATAAAAATTATTTTTTTGAAAAAAAGATCTTCCGACTTGGTTGCTTATTGGAAAAGGTAAACTGAGGCAATGCCTAGAGCCAGATTGGGCCATCACTCCCCCTGTCAAGGCGTCAGTCTTGTCAAGCCCACAGTCTTCCACTCTAAGAGGTCTCCATCTTTCCTCCCTAACAGATCCCAAGTAGATCCCAAAGCTGTTCTGCTGGCTTCCCTGCATCATTGTTGTTCCTCCACATATGGGCTCTGTTCTGCCTGTTCCCTTAATTTGTTGTGCAAGATGTTGCTGATTCTGTGAATCAGAATCTTGCTGCCATGCAAAAAACAAAAAACAAAAAAGGACAATTAAAATGAAAGATAAACGGCGAGCATCGAGGCCGTTTAAATGTGCAAAAAAGCCAGCCGCTTCTCTTGTCTTCCATCTTGGATTAAGAATTACATAAGGAGAATTAATTAAGAAGGTAGTCAGGGAATTGCGGAGCAACTGTGCGTATGAAATCAGAGACACTGATACAAACTTGTAGCTTTATACAAATAAATATATTTTACATCTCTATTTACAGTATTACTACATCATGAGGTAATTCCTCAGGTAAATCAGAGAACAGCATACGGAGCAAACACACAGAAGAAAAGGCGGGGGAAAAGGAACCCCCCCCTTTACACCCAGCAACCAATCACACCGCAGATTGCCTCACGCGGGAGCCAGCATTCTCCAGTCAATCAACTGTTCTAGCCCATTGTTCAATTTACTGTTCCAGCTATTAAATTAAACATCTTAACAAATGTGCAGAAAGCCACAAGGGCTTCTCCCAAAGTTTCCCCAGAGATGGCAGATGGGCTTTCTTCTGCACAATTTCCTGACAGAAATTGATAGGCAAACAAAAAAAAAAAAACCTTTTCATTGCACATCTCCACTAAAGTGCAACTCAAACACAATAGAAAAACCAACAATAATTGAAACCACATGAAAGCAATGCAACCATTGCATGCCATGAGATATTTACTGTGCCTGTATAGGCATGTAATGTAATGTAGACATTATCAACACCAAATAGTTTCGGTTTTTACATGTTGATTAGGGCAACAAAAGCTTTGGAGTGGGTTAATTGAAGGGTTTAATAAACCCACATTCCTGTGTTTTGGTCACAAGGGTTTCGCTGGGTTGCCACAACACGGTAAGGCTTTAACTGAAGTTGCAATGGCGTGTCTGGGTTCCCACAATATGCTAAGACCACAAACCAGGTTAAGAAAATGGAATTGCTGTTCTTAAGAAAAGGGTTCACACAATCTGCTAAGTTGACAGCTGGGTTTTGAAGAAACGCTGAACCACACACTGATCAACTCTGTTTTATATGTAGTCTTGTCTGCAAACTCCCTCCTTATTCCAATAACTTTTTCATATTTGGAATGGAGTGAACCCCCTTTCTGAATTTGTTCAGCTGCAGCAATCTGAAACCCCCCATCCTGGCTGGCTTTGGGTGGCACACTAAGCCACAGAATAACTAACCAAGCAGTGTGAGTTACGTTAAAAACAGATATTCCTTACAGCCAATCAAGAATCTATCTAGAATAGAATAGAATAGAATAGAATAGAATAGAATAGAATAGAACAGAACAGAACAGAACAGAACAGAACAGAACAGAATAGAATAGAACAGAACAGAACAGAACAGAACAGAACAGAACAGAATAGAATAGAATAGAATAATAACTTTATTGTCACTTTGAATGTAGACTAATCGGCATACATTAAAATGAAATGTCATTGCATAGGGCTCTCAAAGGGTCACCACCTCCAATATACACTATATAAACATGACAAAAATAAATAAATGAATACAAAATTATTTATATACCCACATATATTATATGACACAGAGAAACAACACAGTCTAGTTTGGATCTATACATGCACATGGCGAGAGAAACGAATCCTGCAAGTTTACAGACGGATGGCTTAGGGAACTGTAGGAAGTTAGCACCAACCCCCTCCTAGAGGAATGAAATATTTTAGGAAATATTAAAAAGGCAGAATATTATATTTCCCTGGATGAGAAATGGATGAGAAACATGTTTTTAGGCAGGAAACAGACTCACTCTTAATAGCCCCCACCTTTTTCAATGGACCATTAAGGTCGGAGCACAGCTCACTCACTCCCCCCACCTTTGTCAATGGGCAGTCTATTCTACATAACAAGGATCCACAGGAAGAACCATAATAGGAATCCCAAAGCCATCTCACCACATGGCACCTGAGAAGATTACATCAGCCAGACAAAAGCCTACAAAGTTAGCTAAGACCCCCGCCCCTTGGGAGTCTGACAGCCGATGGGATACATTTTTCTTACCCAAGAACAGGAAACTTAAGGTGGGGCCCAACAGAGGGTATAAAACTCAGGCACTCTCAGCATCTTACCCCTTCTCTTCTTCTTCAACATCTTCGAGGCATGTGATTCCCCTTTTCCCCAGGACCTCAGACCATGTGGTCCTGCTGTCCACCATTAAACCATCTTTCCAAACAGCCTCCATGCTTCCAGTGTCTTTTCCCCCAGTTGGAACTGAACCCAGATGGACATTTCTTCCAGTAGAACAAAGCCGTTGCAGAATCTGGTAGTCCTGCTAAAAATACTTCGAAACCTCCTCTCAGGGGGGAGCAACAGAATTTTGCTTATTTGAGGTTTTGCTGGTGTGAAAGGCTTGGTATACTCATATACTCTCAAGGTTTATCTTCCTCTCAAAACCTTCATGGAAGCAATTTGTTTTATTAATTTATTTCTTACCTTTTAAAACAGCCCAATGGTTCTGGATGGAGAGTTTACAATAAATACATAAATAACTGTAAATACCATTCGAATAAAAACATAAGCAAAGCAGTAAAATCAAATGCAAATGGGAAACACCATTTAAATTAGGCAGCAGCAAGATAGTCATTCAAATTCTAAAACACTGTGGATGAAAACATAACTAAACCTAAAAGCATGGGAAACTTACAGAATAATAAAATAACAGAATAACAGAGTTGGAAGGGAATTTGGAGGTCTTCTATTCTAACCCCCTGCTCAAGCTGGAGACCCTCTCCCATGTCAGACAAATGACAACTGAAAACAGGATGGTCTCCACTTGGCACCTATTAAGAATCCCATAATTGTCATGGCATCTATACTACATATAAACAAGTAAAATGGCTGCCACAGGACCTCCACTTCTCCAGTCAGTGAACTGTTGGCAAGATAGGCTGCGTAATTGTGTTCACACAACTACTAGAACCCTAGTCTGAGATGTGTGGAACATTGGGATGTGGTGGGGAACCAGGCCTTTTCCTAAGGCAAGTAGCTGCTCTATCTGGCAGGAGGAGACGGCGTTACATGTGTGCTTCTGGTTTCAGCTTATGGTCACTCACACACTCACAGCCCTGGAAAATTGCCACGCTCAAATCATTTTCACCCCAACACTGGGGCACAAACGGTTCTTTAGAATACATAGAGACCTATCTAATCCAAAATAACAGCAAACTTTCCTGGTTACAGTGTATATCTATTTGCTTTTACACACACACACACAATGAAGGGACCTGGGAAGGGGTTTCCCAGTTGCTCAGTCCCAACTTCCTTTTTTTTTAAATTCAGGTGACTTTTGTTTGTTTGTTTGTTTGTTTCCTTAACAACTTGGTTCCTTCCTAGCCTTTGTCCACTCTGCTTGTGTGCCATCATGAATCTTTAGATATGGTAGCTTATCTGGGGCCCATTAAAGTTCCTGCCAGCATTTCTTTCTTGGCCCATTTCCTTTCTTTGATCTGAACCCATGAACTCAGGCCCAAAGAACCGAGAATCACACATGGAGTTACTTCTGAAAAGTTCCTTTCCTGTTGCTCGCCTACAGACAGAATCTTGCCAGACTAAAGCAAATACTTGCCACAACTATAGATTTACTCTGTGAACTGCTAGGGAGGATCCGACTTGCTCTCTTCCTGCCCACCAGACATTCCAAGCTCCACTTTCTCTTTGGCCCCTGGGAAAGACCCTCTCCCTCCTGCGACTTCAGAGTGCATTCCACCACAACCCACCACACAATCCCTTCACATTCCTTTCCTCCAGTTGATTTGTGCCCTCTTCACACCGTCTCCAGCAAGGTCAAAACAGTCTACATGGCAACTACAGCCACATAACCACAGAATCGTTTTGTTGGTTAACTTTTCAAATATTTGGTTTTTTTAAGCATATTCGTTTCCAGTCAGCCTGAGCTGCCTAGAAAAGTGGAGTTTCTTCCTTGAGAGACCTTGTCCTGTTTCTCAACCTGGGCTGATATGCCTTGAGTCCTTGGCCCAGGGCAGCAACCTTAAACACTCAAAGAGCCATTTGAATCCGTTTCCCACAGAAAAGAAAATGCCGGGAGCCACAAAACCCACTGGGGGTCGAAAAGCTCAATAAATTGCGTGCCGGCAGGTATCACACATTGGTGGTTGTGACGCATATTTTGAGCAACAGGGAGCCGCAGCAGAGGAATGAAAGAGCCACATGCGGCTCCAGAGCCGCGGGTTGCTGACCCCTGGCCCAGGGGAACCTCACAGCAAGATGCTGATCTGTCACACACATGAATTTGTCCCTCAGGGTCAACCCAGTTGTGAAATGTTCTCCATGCAAGAGATGAAGAGCAATAGTAACCCAAATATTCAGTGGGACCTTGGACTGCCCACCCCTCACCTGAAAGCGCAGGCTCAGAGGCTCAGCGCATTATGGAATTGGTGGGGTTGGTTTCTTTCCACAGGAAGAGGGGAAGGAACCACGAAACACGTTCTTCTAAATGTAGTTCATAAAATCATCTGCCACAATGTCCTACCTGTCAATGATTACTTCAGCTTCAACCGCAACAATACACGAGCACACAATAGATTCAAACTAAATGTAAAGTGCTTCAAACTCGACTGCAGAAAATACGACTTCAGCAACAGAGTGGTCAATGCCTGGAATGCACTACCTGACTCTGTGGTTTCTTCCCCAAACCCCAAAAACTTTAACCTTAGACTGTCTACAGTCGACCTCACCCCATTCCTAAGAGGTCTGTAAGGGGCGTGCATAAGCACATCATTGTGCCTGTCCTTCTGTCCTATTGTCTAAATTTACCTATACATATTTTACTTTTATTTATGTTTATATCATACCTGTTATCTTGTACACGTTTTGACTAATAAAATAAACAAACAAACAAACAAACAAACAAACAAACAAACAAACAAACATGCCACAATGGCTCTCTCTTTCACAATAATATCGTGGATAAGGGAGCTTTATTGTACACTCACCTGGCATTCAGCAGCAATAGGTTGAAATCTGGAGACTCAAAGCTCTGAGGACCAGGCAGTGGGAAGAAGTGCAGGGACTGCAAACTGGCACCAGGACTTAACACCAGGCCCCCTTCCCAGAGTGGCCCACCGCTTATCAGCCACTTCTTCTGCTTAAGGCCCAACATCCCCATGATGTTCCTGCCTGCCCTTTCTCCCCCAACAACACCCATTCTTGCTGACCCTTCCCCTCCCATCCCTGTGTCTGTTACACCCTACCTCACAACCAGGCCAAAAAGTAACGGGCACTAATACCTGGGTGCTTCAGTCTAGTATTCTGTACTGAGTCTACCAAGTTAGATTTTATTTATTTATTTGGTATTCTTATATGCCGCCCAACTCCCGGAAGACTCCGGGCGGCGGAGGTTGATCACTCAACCTCTTTCTCTGTCCCCCACAACCCACTTGCTGCCAGTGGAGCCATTCAACCACAGCTAGTGGCCTGTTGGAAAAAGGTTTAATAGCATCCCAGAGAACAAAAAATCATTTGCTTGCTTAATTGTTGGATTTCTTTGAAACCTCTGAGTTCACTGACAAGGGCTGAAATACAGGAAACATATGTTACATTCTCCCAAATTCAGCAAGTCTCCTTATTCTACTGCAGGTCTTGGGGAAAGTATCCTCAAACGTTTTGCGATGCAAAATATACACTAGACCAAAACAAGGTGGAGACAGAGAGAAGGAGAAGGAGAAGGGAAGGGAAGAAGGAGAAAGAGAAGGAGAAGGAGAAGGAGAAGGAGAAGGAAGAGAAGGAGATGGAGAAGGAGAAGGAGAAGGAGAAGGAGAAGGAGAAGGAGAAGGAGAAGGAAGAGAAGGAGATGGAGAAGGAGAAGGAGAAGGAGAAGGAGAAGGAGAAGGAGAAGGAAGAGAAGGAGATGGAGATGGAAATGGGGAAGAAGGAGAAGGAGAAGGAAGAGAAGGAGAAGGAGAAGGATCTGGCAGAATCTGTTGCAATGTCCCAGTTGCAAAGCCAAGAGGGTATGGGTGATCTTCACTCAAAAGTATTGGCCTTTCTTGTTTATTAATTTGATTTGATTTGATTTTGGTGTTGCCTGTTTCTAGAGCAACTCTTGACATCTTACAATATAAAACAAGAAGAAAACACAATGAGGGGAGGGAAGGAGGGAGTTTCTGGATCACTTGCTTTGGATCACCTTATCTTGCCGTGCAGGGTGTGGTCATATGAGCCCTGGTATATAAGCTGGAAAAGAGACCATTGGTGGCTCAAAGGATTTCTCCTTCTGATTGGATCCCCCTTTGAAGGTGAGAGCCATAGATTATAGAAAGAAGTTTAATGTAACTTTAGTGAAAGTGATTACAACATATTTGTATGTATAACTGCTGTGAAGAATACTACTTCTTAGTATTTTTTTCTTTTCTATTTTTCTTTAACTTTTTTCTTTTTTCCTGTTTTTGATTTTTCTTTGATTTCTTTCTTTTTTCTTTGTTATTTTATATTTGTTTGCATTAGTTTTCAATGTTCTTCTTTAAAAGTTTTAATAAAAACTATATGCAATAGCTTCAGGGGTACCTCGGTTCTCACTGACATGTACATATCTTGCTATGATCAAAAAGGGGTTTCAACAAAATCAGGAAATATCCTGACGCATCACCCCCTCCCCTTTTTAAAAAGGCCTGTAGGTAGAAATTCTTCAACTTCATTTGTAAGAATCCCAGGTCAAAAGGGTATAAGAGACATTTTACTTGGTGGATGAGGCATTGTAGCATCTGTCTTATAAAACAACTGAAAGTCCTGTATTTCTCATAAGAGGTTGATGGTTTGCATTTTGTGTGTTTATGATTTTTTTTTGTTCATTTTTTGGCAGCCAAGGTGATTCACAGGATTAAAAGGGGAGGGGGAGGATTGCTGTTCTTGTCCTCAGAAGAGATACAGAAGAGGAACAGCAAGGCAGGAGCCTTTAAAAATTAGTGTCTTCCATTTAGGCGTTGAGTTCATTGGGGATTAGCTAAGGGTCCTCTTTCCAAATTCTTCTATGAATAACAGAATAACAGAATTGGAAGGGATCTTAGAGGTCTTCTAGTCCAACCACCTGCTCAAGCAGGAGTCTCTATACCATTCCAGACAAATGGCTCTCCAATCTCATCTTGAAAACTTCCAGTGTTGGAGCATTTACAACTTCTGGAGGCAAGCAGTTCCACTGGTTAATTGTTCTCAGGGTCAGGAAATTTCTCCTTTGTTTTAGGTTGCTTCTCTCCTTGATTAGTTTCCATCCATTTCTTCTTATCCTGACCTCAGGTACTTTGGAGAATCTTCTTTGTGGCAACCCCTCAAATATTGGAACACTGCTCTCATGTTACCCCTACTCCTTTTCATTAAACTAGACATACCCAGTTCCTGCAACCATTCTTTGTGTGTTTTAGCCTCCAGTCCCCTAATCATATTTGTTGTTCTTCTCTGCACTCTTTCTAGAGTTTCAACATCTTTTTTAATATCATGGTGACGAAAACTGGTTGCAATATTCCCGGTGTGGTCTTACTAAGGCCTTATAAAGCGGCACCAAAGAAGATCCTGATGTCAGATCAGACCATACCTATAAATATTAGATCACACCTGCTGTGTCCCAGATCTTCATGGTCACAATGGGGGGAACCAACTATGAGAGCCAGAAGCTCAGAATCCACATTTTGAGAATTACAAGCTGTGATTCCTGGCAGACCGGGGTCTCTACCAATTGCTCAGTGTAGTATTGGGGAGGGGAGGGGGCTGCAATCCAGAGATGAACAGGCGGGTTTCACGGTTGAGACGAGTGCTCGGCTCTTCCTTCTGGGGGGGGATGGGACACCTGAAAGGGGGTGGCCTGGCATTGTTGGAGGACATTCAAGGTTCTTCTCAACTTCTGTTTCCCTCCTCAGGTTTGAAGATGCTTCTCATCACTTGCTTCGTCTTTGGCCTTTTGGGCAGCCTTACCTGGGCAGGTAAGTTGTTGACAGCAAAGTTGATACATCCCACCTCCATCCTGTTTCCCCATCGGTCGCCATTTATCTAGTCCTTGGCTTATTTTAATGTTTTATTCCTAATGGGGGAGCCTCTACTTCTAGCTATGACCCATTTAGACCAACCCAGAAAGGCATGGAGTTCCAGAAGACCTTAAGGTCTCATTATATGGACACCAAATATCTACAGGATGAGGCTGGCATCTGTCCACTAAACAGGACCTGGGCATTTTACATCCCCTGGGTCACATCTGGCCTTTTGGCTCTCTCTGTCTGGCCCACGCGAGGTCAGTCGGAAATTAGAAATCAAATGCAAATAAGTGTACGTCATACACGCAATGCAATGCACCGCTTTTATCTTGAAGGCAACTTTTCATTTTCAATTTACGTATGTGGGTGCCTGCGTGCCTCCAGACCTTCATAGCCCTGCTGGTTTGGCCCTCCACAACAGTCCCAGTTTCCTATGTGGCCCCTTGGGAAATTGATTGCCCTTTGAAGCCAAGAGCCATAATACAAGGAAAATAATACATTTTCAAACCCATTTTACATTATTTATTTATTTTTATTTATTTAGTGTTCTTCTATGCCGCCCTACTCCCTGAGGAGTATGACTTTTTCAATTACGAATATCAGACCTATAAAAATCCATCCTAATTCCAATGGACTCATTCAGTTTAATTCACTCCTTCCAGCTGTTCTTCACGGAATAAAATATTTTTCTTCCCTGGAATGTTTATCAAGTAGTGACATATAAACGCCTCTTTTGCTCAAGGATTTCTCAACCTTGTTAGAGTCCATGAAAATGAAAAAGTCCATTTTTTATTCTGCTTTCTCAGCAGGTCCACGTGGCCGGACTGTCTGTCCTGCTGGCACCTTTGCCCGTGCATACAGAGGCGACTGGTATTGCTACAAGTTCTATGGAGATCGACTCACCTTTGAAGATGCTGAGGTAACTCACCTGAGTGGGAAGAATTCCCTTAATCTGCCCCAGAGTTTTTCCAAACTTCACAGCGCCCAAAAGCTCATGTCGTTTCTTAAATGAAGAGCATCTGCTGTATGGTTTTCCCTTTTAAAAAAGATAAAAGTCTACAAGAAAGAGTAAAATGAAATATTTTATTAATTATGTTAAATTCCCTTCAATTTAGTATTTTGAAAATAAATCTGAATGGGTTTAATGAGCTGGCTTCACTTCAATATCTGAGTTAAATTTGTTAAAGGAAGTAAAACTCAAATGAGACCTCTAACTGCTACATTTAAGTGGGATTGAGTACTGTGTGGTTTAACATGTTGTGCAACTCGGCTATTGTCTTAACCATGTTGTGGGACCAAGGCCAACAATCATAGGGTTAACAGGTGTCCTCACTTAGCAACCATTCACAGTTATGATAGTGATGAAAAGTGATTATGGCCAATCCTCACATTTATGACAGTTGCAGTTACTTACAAATTGCTTTGCTAAATTACTGAATTGCCAGGCCCAATTATGGTTCTTAATTGAGAGCCTTCAAAAGTTCAAGCCATTTTGTTCAAAATGATCCCTTGTCTCTAAGAGTGTCTCTTCCACGTTCAAACACACTCTTCCCTCTTCTCACTCTCCCACACCTTGTTTGTGTGTCCCACTTTTTTATGGATATCCCACCACTGACACCACTTTCATACCTTGCTCACAAGTGTGAGAGTCATTTCCTCCAATATTTGTTTTTTCTTTATTTTTCCTTGTTGGGCAAGAAAGTCATGCTCGCATTTGCAGCTCCTCTTAGGAGAACTTCTACTGCAGGGACATAGCTGGGAGGACCTTGTCTGACCAAACTGCAAGACTCCTGGGTTGGTAGACCTGGATTGTAGCAGACCTGCAATGGACAACATGGTTTGTTGGTGCTAAGATATCTTTGGTCCTTCTCTCTTTGCAGGTACAGTGTCAGGAGCAATGGAAAGGTCATTTAGCATCTTTAAACTCAGACACGCAGGCAAAATCCATTGGTGCCAAAGTGACTCGCGAAAACCTATGGCGTGATTTCGTCTGGATTGGGTTTCGACAAGATGAAGAGTTAAAAGGGGTGAGTATTTTGTCCTCCTGTTTCTGAGCAATTAGCAGCTCTTTCCATATGGATGTTTCTTGAGTAGTGATTTACACCGTCCTTGAAAGGCCCAGCAACCTTGTTCCGTCTCCATTCCCTGATGCTGTTCTTGTCCCATGTTAATGAGTTAGACAGACTGCATGGTGTTGTATCTAAACACCATCCCATTGCTGCTCCTAACACAAGGGGACACAAGGACAAAGGATCCCAGTGCCAGCAGTTCACATTCCCCAGAGTTCAAGTTCCCTTCAGATCACAAAGAAGCAGATCTATACTCAGCAAGGGACTTCTCCCTGTGGGATCCCTTTTTATCTAATAGGATTTATTCTAAGTTGATCTAAATTGGCTCAGTGGTTTTCAATAAGAAAACCATGCTTTCTACCAGGAAAGTGTGAAGAGCAGGAGGAAGGGGCAGGGTTGACTCTCCGTCCTTGGTTCTTGAGGGAGAAAAATTAACTCCCTTGGAACGGGTTCGCAATTTGGGGGTCCTCCTAGATCCAAAGCTAAAATTAGATCAGCACCTTGCAGCTGTGGCTAGGGGGGCTTTTGCACAGGTTCGCCTGGTGCACCAATTGTGACCATACCTGGAGAAGGAGCTCTACTCACGGTCACTCACGCCCTTGTCACCTCCCGTTTGGACTACTGCAATGCGCTCTACATGGAGCTACCCTTGAAGAGTATTCGGAGACTTCAACTGGTGCAGAATGCGGCTGCGCGTGCTGTGGTGGGTGTGTCAAGATACACCCACGTAACACCTATACTCCGCCAGCTGCATTGGTTGCCCATCGGTCTCCGGGTGCAATTCAAGGTGTTGATCATCTTCTTTAAAGCCCTACATGGCTTAGGACCAGGCTATCTCCGGGACCGCATCCTACCTCATACTTCCCTTCGACCGGTTAGGACCCACAGAGTGGGTCTCCTCCAGGTCCCGTCAGCCAAACAGTGCCGACTGGCGGGGCCTAGGGGGAGGGCCTTCTCTGTAGGGGCCCCTGCTCTCTGGAACCAACTCCCCCCAGAGATCCGAATCATCCTCACCCTGCTGGCCTTCCGAAAAGCCATTGACATGGCTCTTCCTGCAGGCGGGGTGATTTTGAGATGACCTTCCATCTGACGTCTCCCCCATGTATGTATGATGTTATATGTTTTTTAAATTGTTTTAAATTGTTTTTAACAATTTATTTGATGTTCCCTAAAATGTTGTACGCCGCCCTGAGTCCTGAGGGAGTAGGGCAGCATGGAAGAATTTTAAATAAATAAATAAATAAATAAATAAATAAATAAATAAATAAATAAATAAATAAATAAATAAATAAATAAATAAATAAATAAATAAATAAATAAATAAATAAATAAATAAATAAATGGAAGGAAACATGGTCAGGAAACACCTTCATCCAATAAAGGACTTTAAGTCCTCAGGTTTTGAAGGAAATAGATCATGGTTGGAGTGAACTTTTGTGAATTATCATTGAGAAATCCTGGAGACTGGTGGAAGTGCAGTTGACCTGGAAGAGGAAAAATAATGTCCCTGTCTTTAAAAGGGAGAAAGGCAAAAATGCAGCTGTGTTGTTTTTTGCAGCTGTAGACAATCTGATATTGATACCTGGGGAGATTCTTGAGGAGCTGATGATAAAGAGATGGAGCACAATAAGCACTTTGAAGAGAATGTCATAACTTTCAGATATCAGTATGCATTTGTCAGGAATAAATCCTGCCAAATTGTCTTCATCTCACTGTTTCCTCAGATAGTTTAGTAGATTATGGTCATGCAGCGGACGTAATATATCTTGATTTCAGTAAAGCATTTGAAAGCATACAATACTCCAGTAGATTGCCAATCAGCAAGTTAATTGTGTTTCACAGCATCTTGAGAATTAAGGGACTCATTGTTGCCTTGACAATCATACTCCCAGAATGTCACGGTGTGATTTATTGCCTGTTACATGTATATGCAGGGAGATGCATCCCTATTCATTATAATGGTTTATTCCTGAGCACGTGATTGATATGTTCTTGTACGCATGTGTGCATTCCTTTCTCCGCTCTGTCCTTCTTCCTCTGTCTTCCATTGAGAGAAGACGTACTTTATATTAGAGATGTAGACAAATGAGGATTTATTGTTTTTGTACCGAAATAGATATTTTTACTTAGACTTTAAACTGCGGTTTCTTTTCTAATGTCTGATGTCCGGGAAAAGATCAAACTTCTCCTTTGTGAGATTAATTATCACCTCTGTCACAGAATATAAAATTGGAAAAGATTTGGAGATAGTTATGTCAGTCTTTTGCTCTTTGTAACAGTTTGAAATGCAAAGTTCTTTTCTTAGGAAATAAAAACTAAAAGCACCAGTGTCACATGAAGGGAGCCACTTGGATGCAATGTGGCTGCAAAAAAAAGACAAATGTGATTTTATGTTATATCCACAGGAATAACCCCCCCCCAAAGGGAAGTGACTGTTCTATGGGATCCTTGATGCTCCCTCCCTCCCTCCCTCTCTCCCTCCCTCTCCTTTCTTGCAAAAGTTTCATGGCCCAATTAGGTAATACCTTCAGTGCTAGAAGGGAGGGGGTTTGCTCTCTGTTTATATACAAGTGGCTTGCCCTTGTATTGGTGGGAGTGGGGTTGGTGGTTCCTTGATCAGCCTGTTGTTTATTTTGTTTTTCTGAGGTGGGAGTTCCTTGATTGGGGCATTGTTTATTTCTTAATCATAAAGTCAGCAAACCCCACTCCCTTTTAGCACTGATGATGTTTCCTAGTTGGGTCATGAAAGGTCTGCAAGAAAACAGCCAAGTTCAGAGAGCATCAAGGATCCCATAGCACTCCTCCTCCTCCTCCTCCTCCTCCTCCTCCTCCTCCTCCTCCTCCTCCTCCTCCTCCTCCTCCTCCTCATACTCCCTTCTAGCACTGACGATGTCACCCAGTTGGGTCATGAAAGGTCTGCAAGGAAACAGCCAAGCTCAGAGAGCACCAAGGACCCCATAGCCCTCCACCACCACCTCCTCCTCCTCCTCCTCCTCCTCCTCCTCCTCCTCCTCCTCCTCCTCCTCCTCCTCCTCCTCCTCCTCACACTCCATTCTAGCACTGATGATGTTTCCCAGTTGGGTCATGAAAGGTCTGCTGTCAGCGTTCCAAGTAATGCTTCCAAGCTCAGAGAGTGCCAAGGACCCCATAGCCCCCCCTCCTCCTCCCACACTCCCTTCTAGTGCTAATTATGTTTCCCAGTTGGGTCATGAAAAGTCTGCAAGAAAACTAAACATTTCCTGGTTCTTCCGCCTCTCTTTCCAGTCCTCTGATCATCTTTGTTGCCCTTCTCTGAAACCATCCGGATGCTTGTACATGTTTGACAAACAAACAAACAAACAAACAAACAAATAAATAAATAAAGGACCCCATAGCCCTCCTCCTCCTCCCCCACTCCCTTCTAGCACTGATGATGTTTCTTAATTGGGTTGTGCAAGGTCTGCAAGGAAACAACCAAGCTCAGAGGGCACTAAAGACTCCAACATTCAATCTGAGCTACAAATATTCTCTTCTGTTAGTTCCGAGGGAGTTAATTTTCCTCCCTCAAGAACCAAGGAGGGACAGTCGACATGGTCCTTAGGAGGCAATATCCAGAGCCACTCAGTCTTGTCGGGGTTGAGTTTGAGTCTGTTTCTCCCCATCCAGATCCTAACATCGTCCAGGCATCGGCACGTTACATCGACTGCCTCCCTGAATTGAGACAGGGTTGTCTGTTAGACAGGAACGCAGTTATCCAATCATGTAGGGGTCCAGAAATGCCATAGGATTTTAGTTTCAGAAGTAGTTTGTCGTGTACTACTGAATCAAATGCTTTACAAAAGTCTATGCAAATTGCATCTATTGTTTTACCCTGATCAAGTTGAGTGGTACATATGTTTTTGCAGTGCAAGAGTTGCAGATTACAGGATATTTTTTTTCTGAAACCAAATTGTTTGTTAGAGAGTAGGTTGTTAGTTTCTAAGTGGAGGGAAATGGATTGGTTTATGATTGATTCCATGACTTTGTAGGTGACGCAACACAAAGAGATTGGTCTGTAATTTTCAACATTACTTGGATCTCCTTTTTTGAAGATAGGGATGACCGTGGCTAGTGACCATAGGTTGGGTAAGGAGCTATTCCTGAAGGATTTTTCAAAAATTATGCTTAGAGATTCAGCTAAGGTTGTGGAGAGCTTTTTAAAGAAGTATGCACATAGTCCATCAGGTCCAATAGATAGAGATGGTTTTAGGTTGCGTAATGCCTTTCTAACATTATCTTCTGTAAAATCGATTTGTGTTAGATTGTTGTAGTTATTTGTGGTGCAACTAGGAAATATTGGGCATGAGCCATTGCTGTTTACAAAGACTGAGCCAAAGAATGTGTTAAAAATGTTGGCTTTAACGGTTTCATCATTATAGTCTTTACCATTTGGTCCTTTGAGGGGTGGGATGGATCTTGAGTCTTTGAGTTGGTTGTTTACAAAGTTATAGAAGGCGTGTGTGGATTTCATGCACAGAAGGTTTTCTTCTTGATTGATGTGATAATTGGTGCATTCAGTCTTTATTTGGTGGCACAGATTTTTGTAGCGGCTTTTAAAATTAGCAACGTAGCCTGTTTTATTTTTTTGCCTTATTTTTATGGGTTCCTTATTTTTATGGGTAATTTATTTTTCTTGGTTTTGGTGATTATTTGTTTAATGACTCTTTGGATTTCGAGCAAAAAGATATTGTAGCAGTCTTCGGCAGTATTATAGCCAGAGAATAATGTTTGCCAATCAAGAGATGAGAGGTTGGCATCTATGATATCATAGTTGGCTTTTTTAAAGTTGTAATTAGTTATCCCATCATTATGGTGGTTTCTGTAAGGACGTATATTGAGACAAAAGTCAATCATGCTGTGGTCACTGTTGGAAAAGGGTTCTTTTATTTGTAGCCCATAGATTGAGTGTAAACTGTTGCAGATGATGAGATCGAGACAATTGCTGAGTCTAGTATTGTTTATTACTAGTTGATTTAGCCCTAGATTGGTAATAGCATTGTAGAAGGCTGAGTGTATGGGTTCAGTTGTACATTCGTTTAGGGTCCATTTAATATGAGGTAGGTTTAGGTCGCCAAGAAATATAAGAGGGTGTGGGTAGGAGGCTGCCCACGTTAGTAGTGAGGTTAGCTTGTTCGCATGTGTCATGTCGTAATCAGGAGCTCTATAACATAGTAGGAAGTGAAGTGTGGTATTTAAGGTCAGTTCGCAGATGATAGTTTCTGGAAGATTGAGTTCATGTTTAACTTGCACATTTTTTAGGTTCAGTGATTTTTTTATAGAAGATGGCAACTCCACCTCCTCTACGGGTTTTGCGATCGGATCGGTAAACATGATAGCCTCTTACTGTGATAATGGAGTCAGGGAGGGATGCGTTCAGCCATGTTTAGGAGCCTGTGGTGGCGCAGTGGTTAAAAGCAGCACTGCAATCTGAACTGCTAGTTCAGCAGTTCAGCTGTTCAAATCTCACCAGGCTCATGGTTGACTCAGCCTTCCATCCTTTCGAGGTGGGTAAAATGAGGACCCAGATTGTTGGGGGCAAATATGCTGAACTCTGTAAACCGCTTAGAGAGGGCTGTAAAGCACTATGAAGCGGTATATAAGTCTTAAGTGCTATTGCTATTGCTATTGCTATGTTTCGCACACAAATATAATGTTGAATTTAGCAGTTTTTAGTAAGAGAAGGAGTTCAGGTATTTTGTTTAGGATGCTTCTAGCATTCATTACTTTGCATTTAAGATCAGCAGTGGTTGATATTGAGGAAGTAAGGGGCGTGCATATTTATTTTTGGTTGTTGAGGGGTTGGTTTTGGTTGAAGGTGGATTGGATGTTGGGTTGGTTTTGGGTGATGGGGGAGTTGAATGTTGGATGGTGGATTGCGGGACTTAGTTTTGATGAAGTCAGAGTGGTAGTCAATGTACAGGTCAGTATATCCTTGGTCATGACGTTTTTTGAGTTCTGCTTGGAGTTTGCGGGAGCGGATTCGTTGTAGTATGGATAGGTCAGGCCGTGAGCGAAGTTTTTTGGGGTTGGAGGCATTTCTGGTAATAGAGTTTATAGTATAAATGAATTTTCTTTTGCTGAATTCATCCTTGCAAATGACTCTACAGAATTGTGGGGCCACCGAACCATCTCTATACTTGAACTCGGGGCCATCTCTGGAAACTTCAATGATTTCTTCGGGGGTGGGGGATTGTCAATGCAATAATTTTGCGAACCTTTTCGATGTCAGGTTCATTGGTGACATCAAGCCCAAATAGAATAGTGTTATTACGTTTTTGTTCACGCTCAAGAGTGTCTTTGATGAGTAAGGATATATTGCTTGGATGGTTGGTAGATGTTTGTGGTTGTGCATGTGGTTGAGGTAGTGGTTGTTGAGCTTGTGATTGAGGTAGTGGTTGTTGTATTGGAATATGATTTTGAGCATTTGAATTTCCATTTATCTGTGCTGTAATTTTTTTATCCAAAGATGCGAAGCGTGCTTCTAAACGTGATTCCATGCGTGCTTCCATGGAATCAATGTATGTTTGTTGTGTTTTTATGGTTGTTTCCAAGGTTTGGAATCTATCAGACATGGTAATTAGGTTATCAAGTATTGGTAAACATGGTGGACAGAAATAAGTAAATGTGGGAGCTGTAGGAAATTGGCAATATGTTTGTTTATTTCCAGGCAGATATTGTGGGCATACTTTGAGCATATGTGACATTTTTTGAATTCCTCATCCTCTTTGATGGTTTTATTACATTTATAGCATTTGTCGTTGTTGGTAGAGGTATCTTCAATTTGAGGGTGTTTGATTGTGGATTTTTTTGAGTTTTTGCTTGGCATGATCAATAATCAAATAGTGTCTGACAATTTAATTAATTAATATCAATAATCAATCAGTCTAACACAGTAGCTAATCAATGAGTGATTAGTTAATAGTACCTAACCCAACAAATAACCAATCAGATAATTAATTATACTAATTAGTGCATAGTTAATGTATATTACCTAACCAATCAAGTGATCAATCAAACTAATAAAATATCAGATCAATAAAAAGTCAAATAATAATATAATCTATCTATAGTTAATCAATGCCTGAATCAATGCCTGAATTATTAATTGTTCAATTGATAATTATTCAATGCTTTACTAGTTAGTCAGTTATTTAATACTCATTTAATAAATGTTATATTGAGAAATGTTGGTTGATTACCCCAGCTTCCTTCAGTACCGCTTAGATGACACCTTTTCAAATCAACTTTGTGTTTCACAGTTCTCTTCTTTCCTTTATGCTCAGTTTTTCCCCTTTTTTATGGCAACGAGTCACTGGGGCTTTTTATTTTTTTATTTTTTTCCTTCTCGATCCAGTCAGGTTACTATCGCAGGGTTCCTTTACATTTTTTCCTCCGTCCTTCGTTCTGGAAGTGCTGCTCTTCCCCCTTCCTCCAAGATGTCGCCCATTCAAAACTGCTCTGTCACTGTAAGTTCTCTCTGCCCTTTATTTCTTTCTACCGTCCAGTCTCGACATTATATTTGTATGCGAAACATTTTCTTACCACCGCTTCAAAAGTAGAGGATTCTTTTATCGATCCACCTTCTATTATCTCCGATCTCTCCTTCGTGGAGGTGCGGTGGTCTCCTCTACCAGCCGATCCAGCGCTTCGGAGCTCCTCGGCGTTCCTCTCCGAGCCTCGTGGAACTTCGCTGCAAGCTCTTTTGGGATGCTGTGGTTGCCTTAGCTGTGTGATCGAACGTTCCGGGGCTTCTCGGCGATGTTTTTCGAGCCTTGCGAAGCTTCCCGGTGGTCGAGCGCTCTGGGGCTTCTTAGCGATCCCTTATGAGCCTCGCTGAGCCTTGTGGGGCTTTTAGCTGCAATTCCTTCGAGGTAGGAGTCGGTGTTAACTTTCTTTTTGGTAGCTTCTACCCTATCTCTACACTAGGTTTTTAGGTATTTTCCCTACTTTTTAGGTCTTTTAAGTTTTAGGTTGTTGGTTCTGACCCCAGATTGACCTCTCTGAGCTTGGTTGTTTCCTTGCAGAGCTTTCCTGACCCAACTGGGAAACATCATCAGCGCTAGAAGGGAGTGTGGGAGGAGGAGGAGGAGGGCTATGGTGTCCTTGATGCTCTCTGAGCCTGGTGGTTTTCAGAAAAGAATGAACTTAGTAACCCCTGGAAGTGGCAGGGAGTTGGATTTGTCCCAGGGACCTGAAATCAGTTCTATTGGAGATGCAGCTAATTCTCGACTTACAACAGTTCATTTAGTGACCGAAGTTACAAAGGCACCAAAAATTGGCTTATCACTGTTTTCCACACTAGTGACCGTTGCAGCCTCCCCATGGTCATGTGATTTACATTCGGATGCTTGATAACTGGTTCATGTGTGTGGTGCATGCTTGCACAAAGATCTAATTAACGGGACTTCCCCTTTGAAATAATGTAAGCTAAATTCAGAATTGGAAAATAAAATTTTCTAACTCCCCCCATCCCCACTCACCCACCTCAACATGCTTTATGCTGCATTGCACAGGGAACTGAATGGCGCTGGGTTGATGGAACACAATCCCTGTACACAAAGTGGAGCAATAACAAACCCGAAAATTGCAACAACACTGGGCTTTGCGCTGGTCTCTCTCCTCAATCTGGTCAGTATGAAAAGCATCACTCCTTAGTGGGGTTGGAGTTTGCATCTGGAATTCCAGGAAAGCAGGGGAGGGGGAGGGGGAGGGTGGGAAGACAGGAAAGGGAAGGGAAGGGAAGGGAAGAGAGGAAGGGAAGGAAGGGAAGGGAAAGGAAGGGAAGGGAAGGGAAGACAGGAAGGGAAAGGAAGGGAAGATAGGAAGGGAAGGGAAGATGGGGAAAGGGAAGGGAAGGGAAGGGAAAAAGGGAAGGGAAGACAGGGAAGGGAAGGGAAGGGGAGATATACATACAGATCCTGGGAATAATGCTTCTATTGAAGGATAATTTTTTGGGGTGGCTGATTTAAAGTATTAAGAACCTTAAAGTTAAGAACCTTAACAGGCAAAAGTTAGACATTTCTAGAGTCTCAGAAAACGAAAGCTCCTCATCCCAGCATTTGTCGCAGAGGCAACCTAGTCTAACTGCTTCTTTCTGCTATTTCTCATTCACTGTCAAAGCTAGAGAGGTTTGGGAATGCCTGCTTTTATTTCAGACATTTACATTTACATTTACATGGCCACCCAGCCCAATCAAGGGGACTCTGAGTGGCATATAACAACAAAAATAAACATATAACCTAAAAGATAAATTGCATTTCATCTTAAAAAGTGAGCCAGATGTGCCAAAACTGCAATCTGAATAGAATAGATTAATACAGTGTTTTTCAAGATTAGCCACTTTAAGAAGTGTGGCCTTCAACTCCCAGAATCCCCCAAGCGGAGAGCCAAAGGCTTGAGGGAAGAGCCGGGTCTTAACTGCCTTTATGAAAGAGTCGAGTCTGTTGTAGCTCAGCAGGAAGATTGTTCTAGAACAGGGAGGCAGCCACCGAAAATGGGCCCTTCCTAGATCCCTTCAGGTGGCAATGCTTAGATGAGGGGAGCTGCAGCATGTGACTCCACCCCACCTGTAGCTGAGCTGGAAGGCGGAGTTAAATGTGCCATCTCTTTAGAGTCTTTGTGTCACCACAACAGACCTAAGTCCAGTCCTCTTGAGGTCCGTTGGCCCTTATCCAGTGCCAATTTAGCTTTGACAGTTAGTTGACTAGATTCTTGTGTACTGGAGCTATTTGTACTTGACACCACGAATGAGTGGACAGGCAGATGTATTTGAGAGAAGATAGCCTGCAAGTAGCCCAATCCTATGCCACGCCAGGCTCTAAAGATGATCAACACCCATGTTCCTTCCTTTCAGGGTACTTGACTTGGAATGAGCTAGACTGTGGCCGCGAACTTCCTTTTCTCTGCAAATGGAAACCCTCTTAAGCCAAGTCTGGAGATGGAGTTGGGGGGCTCCCCATTGATTGGAAACCTGAGCTGAGATCTTTTGATTCCACTTTCTTCATGTGTAAAACGTCTTTGCCAGAAAGACCAGCTGAATGTCAAGCAGTTGGTTCCTCTAATCTTGCTTCTCTTCCCCTCTTTCTGTAGAACTTGTCCCTCCCTTGATAATAAAGCTATTGCTTTGCCCTTGTCTTGAGTTTGATGTTTCTCTCCCAGGGGGTCCAGGGCCCCTCCCTGAAGAAATCCCAGAGGGAAGAGGGTGTTGTGTCTGCAGTTGACTTTCTGGTCACAAAACACACAATTTATTTATTTATTTATTTTGTGAGATTTATATACCGCCTCACAGTGCAAGCACTCTCTAAGCAGTTTACACCAGTAAGCAATGTATATTATTTATATTGCCCCCAACAATCTGGGTCCTCATTTTACCTACCTTGGAAGGATGGAAGGCTGAGTCAACCTTGAGCCGGTGAGATTTGAACCGCTGACCTGCGGATCACAGTCAGCTAAAGTGACCTGCAGTACTGCCTCTAACCGCTGCGCCACCTCTGCTCATCGATCCAACCTTATCGGCTCCTTTCCTGGGATCCTTCTCTCCCACCTTTTCTCTCAGAGGGAAATATGAGATTAATGAGAGGAGAAATATGGATTTGTGGAAATAATGTCCCCCCTGGAGAGAAAAGGATCCACGCTGGGTGGGTAGCTGGAGAATCGCTGAACCAAACAAGGCCAAAAACATTAACCAGCAAAAGCGGAAAGAAAGAAATGCATCCATGATGCCCATCTTCTGGGTCATTGGCACCTCCTGTAGGGTCTGGGAGCAGGAGAAGTCGTGTCTCTTCCAGGGTGTTTGAGCTGCAAAGCAAGGATGCTACTTTCCAGAAAAGGTTCCCTCTTCCCACTGGTGACAGATCAGCTCCAAGGGCTCTTAGATCAGTGGCCAAGGTCCAAAGGAAACCCCCAAGGCTGGCATTCATCACAGTGCTATATTGCAATAAGGGGTTGGGGTCCAGGTTCAAATCATTCTAGAGGTTATGCAAAAATCTACCTCTTCAGATAAGGCTTTAATTCTGGGGAAGGTAGAGGAGAGAGAAGAGGATCAACAGCAGCCAAGTGGATGGACTCGGTTATATTGGCAGAGGGTACATATTGGAAGACCTGAAGGATCTGGTTGGGGACAGATTATCAAGCAGGAGATCAATCTCATTGCTTAGTGTTGAAGGCACACAATCAATCAACCCTCAGGTGTTGTTCAATTACATATTTCCGGATCATGACGTCTAACACTGCATTATACTTGTCTACAAGCCATCTGTCTGGTGGCTGATCTCTTGAGGTCCTCTCAGGTTAGAATAGAATAGAATAACAGAGTTGGAAGGGACCCTGGAGGTCTTCTAGTCCAACCCCCTGCTTAGGCAGGAAGCCCTACACCACTTCAGACAAATGGTTATCCAACATCTTCTTAAAAACCTCCAGTGTTGGAGCATTCACAACTTCTGACTATATGCCACGGGCAGAGATGGCGTCCTCCCGGTTCGGACCGGTTCTATATAACAGGAAGTAACTTGGCGGCCTGGGTCACTAGAACCGGCAGCGACCCAGGCCTGCCACTCCCCCGAACCGGCTCTCTCGGCGGTGCCATAGGTGCCACCATCTTGTTTTTTGCTTCTGCGCATGCACAGAAGCTGTGTTTTAAGCACTGCGCATGCGCCTGTGCCCGCGCGACACTGAGCGAACTGGCAGTGGGGAAAAACCAGAACCCACCCCTGGCCACAGGCACACAGAACACTGTTACCTTCCCACCAAAGTGGTACCTATTTATCTACTTATATTTACATGCTTTCGAAGTTTGAGGTGGGCAGGAGCTGGGGCAGGAATGCGAGCTCACCCCATTGCACGGACCTTGGGTCTTGAATCCGGGCTGTAACCACTGAGCCATCATGCCCCTTAGATGGATGTAGACGAGCAAAAATGCTAAGATGTGGCAGACTAAATCTATCACGGCAAAGAGCACTGTAGTGTGAGAAAACAGATGCTCATTCATTAACTCTAGTTCAGGGGTCTCCAACCTTGGCAACTTTAAGATTTGTGGACTTCAACTCCCAGAATTCCTCAGTGAGAGAAGCTGGAGTTGAAGTCCACAAGTCTTAAAGTTGCCAAGGTTGGAGACCCCTTCTCTAGTTTATGGCTCAGGTCAACGTCTGATGGATTTTAAGCCCTGCTGTGGAGAACCTGACACAACATTGCCTGTTGTAGCAATTGAAACACCAGCAAGGTGTAGAATTGTGCACTTTTAAAACCTTGGATTAAAAACTAAAATAAGGTAGGTAGAAGGTGCAGAAAGCCATAAGGGCTTTCTCCCCAAGTTTGCCCAGAGATGACAAATGGGTTTTCTTCCACGCAGAGGAGAAGTTCAGTCCTGGCAGAAATTGATATGCAAACAAAAAGAAAACCTTTATTGCAGCCGAGGTGCAGTTCAAACACAAGCAAAAATCAACAATAGTTGAAACTCTATGAAAGCACACCATCAAAAAGTGCAGAGAAGAGCAACTAAGACGATCAAAGGCCTGGAGACTAAAACATGAACGGTTGCAGGATTTGGGTATGGCTAGTCTAGAGAAAAGAAGGACTGGGGGGGGGGGGGACATGATAGCTGCCACAAAAGAGGAGGGGGTCAAATTATGTTCCAAAGCACCAGAGGGCAGGACAAGAAACAACAGATGGAAACTAACCAAGGAGAGAAGCAACCTGGAATTAAGGAGAAATTTATTGACAATTAGAACAATTAATCAGTGGAACAGCTTGCCTTCAGAAGTTGTGAATGCTCCATCACTGGAAGTTTATAAGAAGAGGTTGGACAGCCACCTGTCTGAAATGGTATAGGTAGGGTTTCCCAACCTTGGCAAGTTGAAGATGTCTGGACTTCAACTCCCAGAATTCCCCAGCCAGCGAATGCTGGCTGGGGAATTCTGGGAGTTGAAGTCCAGACATCTTCAACTTGCCAAGGTTGGGAAACACTGGTATAGGGTCTCCTGCTTGAGCAGGGGGTTTGACCTCCAAGGTCCCTTCCAGCTCTATTTTTATTGATTGATTGCCCACCCTGAGACCTTCTCCCTCTGTTCAAGTAGCTAAACCCTCTCCCATTTCAGACAAATGACAACTGAAAACAGAATGGTCCTCACTTGGGACCTATTAAGTATCCCATAATGGTCATGGCATCTATGCCATGTATAAATAGATAAATTCCTTCCAAAGGACCCCGACTGCTTCAAAGTCAACTCTTGGCAAGGTAGGCTGCATAATTGCCTTCACACAACATAGAAGCCTAGACTGAGATGAGTGGATTATTTGAATCTGGGATCAGCTGTGGACCAAGTCTTTTCCTAAGGCATCCAGGCGGGGTGGGAACTAGCTAAACCTCTAAAGGAGGCCTTGTGGGTTGGTGGGTATACTGCGAGGTGCGTTTGGTTAATTGAACTTCAGCTTTTTCAGGTGTGCAACCAATCACACGGTCTAACTGAAGGAGACGAGATCCGTTAAAGTTTCTGCGAGTGATTTTTCTTGAGCCATTTCCTTCCTTTGATCTGAACCAGGGGTGGGTTCTAACTTAACTCGCTGTCAGTTTGCTTCCTCCTGCACCACGTGGCCATGCCTCATGGGTGCGCAGGCGCAAAGCATGCACGCGCATGCGCAGTGCCAAAAAATCCAATAAAAAATAAATTAAAAGCTGAAAACAAGATGGCAATGCATGCACAGTGCCGGAAACTCGGCTTCTGCACATGTGCAGAAGAAAAAAAATGGAAAAAAGTTCCCAAAAACCCAAATTCTCCAAAAAAAATTCCAAAAAAAAGATGGCGGCATCCACGGATTAGCACTGACAGAACTGGTTCTGTGATGTCATCGTGACATCACCAGAGGTTTGCTACCAGTTTGGGCGAACCGATCCAAACTGGGAGGAACCCACCTCTGATCTGAACCCATGAACTCAGGCCCAAAGAACCGAGAATCACACATGGAGTTACTTCTGAAAAGTTCCTTTCCTGTTGCTCGCCTACAGACAGAATCTTGCCAGACTAAAGCAAATACCTGCCATAAGTATAGATTTACTCTGTGAACTGCTAGGAAGGATCTTTCTGCCTACCAGACATTCCAAGTTCTGCTTTCTCTTTGGCCCCTGGGAAAGAGCCCCTTCCATCCTGCTACTCCAGAGTGCATTCTCCCACAACCCTCCACACAATCCCTTCACTCTCCTCCTTGCTTTCCTTCCTCTTTTACTCATTTTGATTTCTTCACACTATCTCCAGCAGGGTCACAACAGTCCATGTGGCAGCTACAACCACATAACCACAGAATTATTTGTTAACTGACATTTTGAAAGCTTATCTTGTTAAGTTCTTAGGAAGTCTGTTGGCTTCTTGCCAAGCATGAGCTGCCTAGAAAGACAGAGGACAAACTTTCTGACGGTGAGAGCGGTCAACCAGTGGAACAGCTTTCCAGCGGAGGTTGTGAGAGCCCCAACACTTGCGACCTTCAAGGGGAGACTGGACTGCCATCTGTCTCAAAGGGTGTAGGAACTCCTGCTTGAGCAGGGGGTTGGACTAGATGGCCTACAAGGTCCCTTCCAACTCTAATAATAAATCTAAAAATCTAAATCTAAAGAAGGACTTTGCGATAGTGGCGAATATCTGTAGCTTGGGTGGAGGATGAGGGTGGAGGTGCATTCTCCGAGTTTGTGTGTTGGTTTCCAAAGATTTCATTACCAGGCTAGGTAACATCTTCAGCAGAATTTAGGGAATGTCAATGTTGGTGTTCTTCCACTTATAAGGGCTTTGTGTGGTCAGTGGGTCTTGTGACGTGATGGGTCATGTCAGGTGAGGGTCTGGTGATGGGTCTGGTGAGGGTCCCGTCATAGAACGAGCTTCTTCCTTGGGTGAGCATATCCTGTTTCTCAACGGGGTCACGTATGTGATGACCCTTGAGTCCCTGGCCCAGTGGAACCTCATGGTAAGATCTCGCCTTTATTGGCCATTCTTGATTTATTATTTATTGATTTGATTTTGGGGTTGCCTGACACTGGAGCAATTCTGGATATCTTACAATATAAAGCAGGATACAAGCACAATAGGGGGAGGGAGGGAGTTTCTACCTGCTTTCCGGATATCAACACCTGTTTTGTATCATCTTATCTTCAATTGCAGGGTGTGAGCATATGAGCTCTCTGGTATATAAACTGGAAAACAGACCATTGGTGGTTTAGACGATTCTTCTCTCAGACTGGATCACCCTTTGAAGGTGAGACCCGTTATAGAAAGACGAGTAACATGATGTGACTTTATAGAGAGAGAGTTTACGACATATTTGTACTTAAAACTGCTGTGAAGAATATCAGAAACTTCTAACTCCTCTCTCCCCCCTATTTTTCTTTAGCCTTTATCCCCTCCCTTTTTTGGTTTTTCTTAGTTTTCTTAGTTTTCTTTCTTTCTTTCTCTCTTTCTTTCTTTCTTTCTCCCTCTCTTCTTCCTTACTTTATATTTGTTTATGTTAGTTTTCAATGTTCCTGTTTGAAAGTTTTAATAAAATCTGTATGCAATTGCTTCAGGGATACTTCTGATGCCACAGTACTTGTGTACTTATGAATCTTGCTCTGATCAAAAGGGGTTTCAACAAAATCAGGAAATATTCTGACGCAGCACCCCCTCCCCTTTTTAAAAATCCCCACAGCTTGAAATCTTTCAACCTCCTTTGCAAGAATTCCTGGAGGACAAAAAGATAGAAGAGATAATTTATTTGACTGATGAGGCATCATAGCATCTTGTGTTATAGAGCAACTGAGAGTTTTGTATCTCTCATAAGAGATTGATGGTTTGCATTGTGTGTGTTTATTTTATTTTTATTTTTGTTCATTTTTGGCAGCCAAGGTGGTTCACAGGGTTAAAAAAAGGGGTGGGGGGCAGGGAGGATTGCTTTTATTGTCCACATTAGAGAGAGGAAGAGATATCGGAAAATCAAGACAGGGGCCTTAAAACATGAATCCCTTCCATTTAGGCATTGAGTTCATTGGGGTTGAGGATTAGTTAAGTGCCCCTTCTCCAAATTCTTCTGTGAGGTAGCCTGCTCTGACTTTACACCATCCATACATCCTAGATCACACCTGCTGTGTCCCAGATCTTCATGGTCACAATGCGGGAAACCAACTATGAGAGCCAGAAGCTCAGAATCCACATTTTGAGAATTACAAGCTGTGATTCCTGGCAGACCGGGGTCTCTACCAATTGCTCAGTGTAGTATTGGGGAGGGGAGGGGGCTGCAATCCAGAGATGAACAGGCAGGTTTCACGGTTGAGATGAGTGCTCGGCAGAGGTGGGTTCCTCCTGGTTCGGACCGGTTCGCCCAAACCGGTAGCGACCCGCTGGTGACGTCACGATGATGTCATGGAACTGGTTCAGTCAGTGCCGGTCCGTGGGCGCCGCCATCTTTTTTTAAAAAAAAAATTAATGTAATTTTTTTTTCTTCTGAGCATGCGCAGAAGCCGAGTTTCTGGCACTGTGCAAGCGGTCGCCATCTTCTTTTTGGCTATTTTAAAATTATTATTATTTTGGATTTTTTGGCACTGCGCATGCGCATGCGTGCTCACAAGGCATGCCTACGTGGCATGGGAGGAAGCGAACCGGCAGCGAGGTAAGTTAGAACCCACCCCTGGTGCTCGATTCTTCCTTCTGGGAAGGGAAACCCGAAAGGGGGTGGCCTGGCATTGTTGGAGGACATTCAAGTTTCTTCTCAACTTCTGTTTCCCTCCTCAGGTTTGAAGATGCTTCTCATCACTTGCTTAATCTTTGGCCTTTTGGGCAGCCTTACCTGGGCAGGTAAGTTGTTGACAGCACAGTTGATATATCCCACCTCCATCCTATTTCCCCATGGGTCACCATATATCTGTTGTTGTTTTAACCATATTCAACTCTTGGTGACTTTATAGGCAAGTGCTCCCCATATATCTAGTCCTTGATTAATTTTAATCTCTTAATTCTTAATAAAAATATGGAATTTTTAGTGTTTTATTCTTCCTCTATATTGGATTGGATTGTTTTATCCTTTTTAACATTGTAAGCCTCTCAGGGACACCTCATGATGGGGTGGAAATTGAATAGATAAATGTTTTTCATGCTCCTGTCGTTTTAGATTATGTTTTTTATATTGTTGTAAGTTTGACTGACAGTGAGATGGGCAGCACATGAAGTTAATAAATAAATATTTCCTTGCCAAGAGCATTTCATGAAATAGGGGTGGTGGTGATGTCCCTGCAACCTTGGAATATCAAGTTTGAATCCTTGTTGGGTTGTGGGTGTTTTGGGGGCTATGAGGGATTTTCTGAATCTCCATCACCAAGCTCAGAGAGGACCCCATATCTTCCTCCTCCTCCTCCTCCTCCTCCTCCTCCTCCTCCTCCTCCTCCTCCTCCTCCTCCTCCTCCTCCTCCTTTCCACAAATCCCATTCCCTTCTAGCACTGACAATGTTCCTTTGTTGGGTCCAGAAACCCACCAAGCTCAGAGAGCCCTCAAGACCCCACAGTTCAACCCTGAGCTACAAATATTCTCTTCTGTCGGAACTTTTCGCTATGGAAGTCCGAAAGTCAAATTGTTCTTACTAACCAATAAATACATTTTAAGAGAGAGGCTAATGACATGCAAAGCAATCAAAGGATCACTTGGTATAATTTATTTATTTATTCAATTTCTGTAGCCACCCAACTCAACCAGTTGACTCTGGGCGGCTTGCAATTCTAAGGTTATAAAAAACATCCACAGAATAAATAAGTACAAGCAGCAGCTGTGATGATTAATCATTAATTTCTAGAAGGACTTGAAGATTTTAAGCAGTGAACAGCCTGGGGAATGTCAGCGGCCAGTTCAATGGGAGGGAGGTTAGTAATGCATCAGTCTGAGGATTAGTGAAGAAGGCAAAAAGTCTTGAGAGGTTCACAGTCTTCAGGGTAGCACAGAGATCTAGAGCTACAACCTTCAATGCCCTAGACCAGGGGTGGGCAAACTATGGCTCTTTGAGGACCTGTGGACTTCATGCATGGCTGCATGCATGGCTGGCTTAGGAATTCTGGGAGTTGAAGTCCAGAGGTCCTCAAAGAGCCATAGTTTGCCCACCCCTGCCCTAGACAGACTGTAGGACAAACAATAATAGCAATGGGTCAAGTGAGTTTAAGAGAAGGAAGGAAAACATCATTCTGCAAGATGAATTTGTGGAGCAAATTTAAATAAACATTCTGCAGAGAAGTCTTACTTGGATTCTGGAACATTAGCAGAATAACAGAATAGCGGAATAACAAGAGTTGGAAGGGACCTGGGAGGTCTTCTAGTCCAACCCCCTGCTCAAGCAGGAAACCCTATACCATTCCAGACCAATAGCTGTCCAATCTCTTCTTAAAAACCTCCAGTGTTGGAGCACCCACAACTTCTGGAGGCAAATCATTCCACTGATTAATTGTTCTCACTGTCAGGAAATTTCTCCTTAGTGCTTCTCTCCTTGGTTAGTTTCCATCCGTTGCTTCTTGTCCTGCCTTCAGGCGCTTTGGAGAATAGGTTGAGCCCCTCTCCTTGTGGGAGTCCCTTAGACATTGGAACACACTATCATGTCACCCCTAGCAAAAGAAATAAGAAAAGATGTTAGTTGTCTGCTGACTTGTCCATGATAGAAACTGATCATCTTCTTTAGAAGGAGCAGCAGATGAAGATAATTGGGTACAAATGTTCTTCTCTTCTTCTGTTCTGAGAGGCCAGATAATTGAAGACCATTTTTATACCTTTTCCTGAGCAACTTAGCAAATTAAAGGACATCAAAGCCAACATTCTCACTTCAGGTCTTGGGAAAGCATCAGTGTCAGTTTTCCAGGAGATTTCTTCCTTAGAGGTTCACATGTTCCCCCTGGGAAAAACAGGAGACCAAAGAGTTGATCTCCTTAGAGTCATCTTGATGACTTTATGCACACCTAGGGATCTTGTCAGTGTCTTATCCTGGGATGTAGGTGATTGGGTGCTTTTCAATGTCCCAGTTTAGCCTCCAGACCTGGAATGCCCTGAGGGTCTCCTGCCCAAGTATTGCCCAGAATGGACCTTCTTATCTTTGTGAGCTAGGACTGCTTATGCCAACCAAGTGGCAGCCCCTATCCACTGTGGGTGAACTCCAGAAGATAAGCAGGGAATGGGAATTGACTTTTGATTTATTGCTAAGAGAAATTAACGGATGTGCCCATCACTGCAAGAATTGAAGCTCAACCCAAGCTTCTACTTCTAGCTGTGATGTGATCCATTCAGACCAATCCCAGAAAGGTGTGGACTTCCAAAACATCCGTGTCTCATGATATGGACACCAAATACTGGTATCTACAGAATGAGGCTGGCATCTGTCCACTAAACCAGACCTACCTGGGCATTTTACACCCCTCGGGCCACATCTGGCCCTTTGGCTCTCTCTGTCTGACCCATGTCAGGTCAAATTAGAAATCGAATGCAAATAAGTGTATGTCATACATGCAATACAAGTGCACCACTTTTATTTTGAAGGCAACTTTTTATTTTCAATTTACGTATGTGGGTGCCTGCGTGCCTACAGACCTTCATAGCCCTGTTGGTTTGGCCCTCCACAACAGTCCCAGTTTCTTAATGTGGGCCCTTGGGAAAATTAATTGCCCACTGGACCCAAATGTCAGGGTTCCAAGTTATACATCCCATTCAATAAAAACTCCGAGGCAGGCAATTTCCTCAAAGAACATTTTATTGGGACATATCAAATTGGCATGTTCCTGGTGAAAAACCGGCTCTAAGTTCCCGCCAGTTTTATACCCAATTAAAAGTAAAACTTTGTCACTTCCCCCCAGAGTCTCCAGTCACATGGTCCAATCAGCATGCAGTCCAGTTGCTAGGTGACCTCAGTCTCCACCTTTCAAACACCTGCAGAAATGCCCTTGATTCCCAGGGGAAAGAATTTTAGTTTGGCTACAGCATCCCAGCTATCTCTATACCCTGCTCCCTGTCCCTCAGCTCCAGGCTGTGTCAGCCCTGAAGCAATGTGTGAAGACTATAAACCCTCTTAGGAAAGGTTACAGAGCAGAAAATGGCCACAGCTAGGCCAACTAAATCAGGGTTGACACCAAGAGCCATCACTGCGTCCCTCACTTTTGCTCTCACTCTCTTTGCTTTCTCATTCTGTTTCTCCAGAAGATCCAAAGGCTCGGACTGCCTGTCCTTCTGGCACCTTTGCCATTAAAGAGCAAAGCCAGTGGTATTGCTACAAGTTCTATGAAGAGCTGTTCACCTTTCAAGAGGCTGAGGTAACTACCCTGAGGTACCTCACCTGTGGTAACTCACCTGAGCAGGAAGAATTCCCTTAATTTGCCCCAGAGTTTTTCCAAACTTCACAACGCCAAAAAGTTCGTGTCATTTTTTTTTAATGAAGAGCGCCTGCTATATGACTCTCCCTTAAAAGAATGATAGAAGTCTAAAAGAAATAAAATATTGTATTAATTAGGTTGAATTCCCTTCAGTTTAGTACTTTGAAAATAAATCTGAATGGGTTTAATGGGCTGGCTTCACTTCAATGTCTGAGTGAAATTTGATAAAGGAAATAGAAGTAGAATGAGACAGCCCAGTGCTACATTTAAATGGGATTGGGTAGTGTGTGGTTTAACATGTGCAAGTCAGCTATTGTCTTATCCGTGTTATGGGACCAAGGCCAACAATCAGAGGGTTAACAGGTGTCCTCAATTAGCAACCATTCTCAGTAATGACAGTGATGGAAAGTTATTTTTTCTGGCCAATCCTCACACTTATGGCAGTTGCAATTTACTTAGCAATTGCTTCATGAAATGACTGAATTGCCAGTCCCAATTGTGGGCTTTCAAAAATTCAAGCCATGCTGTTTCAAAGTGGCCCCTTGTCTCCAAGAGTCTTTATTTCCACACACAAACACACACCTCCTTCCCTCTTCTCTCTCCCCCACACCTTCTTTGTATGTCCCACTTTTTTATGGATATCCCACCGCTAACACCACTTTCATACCTCACTCATAAGCATGAGAGTCATCTTCCCCAATATATATTTTTCTTTATTTTTCCTTGTTGGGCAAGAAAATCACGTTCGCTGTCAGGGTTCCCACGAATGCCCTAATTAAAGCATGGGTCTTGAGCCAAGCTTCAAAAGAGAACCAGTTATTTATTAGGAGCTTCATGTCTTCAGGTAGCCAAGTGGAGCCAACTCTGACCCTACATAAGTTACACTCCAGTATGACCCTGTTTTCCCCCTCCTCCCAGGGTGTGTCATTAATCACATTCACCAACGGGGAGCAGTTTTGCCGGTTGTAGAGTTCACTCCCCTCACTGCTGTATGTAACCCTGGGATACAGCCTTGAGAGAGATAAGGGTGGGATGCAGTAGTGGGTTCTAAAACCCGTTGCTACTGGTTCGTGCATGCGCCGCCTCTGCGCATGTGTAGAAGCGTCCCAGGTGGGTGGGTGGAGCCTCCTGCCACCGCCCCTACCAGTTCTCAGAACCGGGAGCAAGCCACCACTGGTGGAATGTGCTTCCGTCTTGGGCTGCTTTGCCATTTTGCCGGTTTCCCATCCCCCCCTGGCCTATGGCAACTCGAGAGCAGGCCAGGGATGCTTGCAAGTTGAGACTCGCATTCGCATTGGAATAGTAGGTGAAGGCCAAATATGGCTTTTTAGGCTCCTGCCTCGGCATGCATATCTTCCGATGAGAGAAACTGAGAAAGGAAGATCATTTAATTACAATTTATTCCGAATATTCTGCTAAAAGGGATTTCTCTCATTCAAAGAGGGAACCTCGAGACCTGTCTTACGTTCCCTTTTATAGTGAAGGCGTCAAAGAAAATGCAAGAGAAAAGATGATTGGACGGAACAAGAGTGACTTTCCCTTTGCATAGAAAATGAGTTACATGTAGTCAAACCTGTTACATTAAAATGAAGTGTGACAACAAAAGGGGTATAAAATTTAGGATGTTAATCAGGAAAAAAGGTTGTTTGGAGTTCACGAAGGGACAGACCAGACGCCAATTATCCCTAACCAAGCTTTCTCTTATCGGGAGATATTGTCCAAAAAATATCCCCTCTTCTAACTTAGCTTTTCAATTTAGAAATGTCAGGAGCTGTCAATCAATCCATACAGCAATAGGATAAAACGTTTTCCTACATCCCAGGCTGTAATGGTTTGATAAACCCGTATCTCACCATTTTAAAAGAGAGAAAAATAAATTAAAATACAAAATGCTATGTTGGTTAACGGGTAGAACAATATTGCAAAGTCCATATCGTGTGGCCCTCAGTTGAGACGACCTTCCTTGTCTACCCAAACTGCAAGAGCCTCCAGATTGGTAGGCCTGGATTGTAGCAGTCCTGCGACGGACAACATGGTTTGTTGGTGGTAAATAACCAGCCACTGTCAAGGAGCAAGTCTTTTCTCTTCAGAGGATATTTTTGGTTCTTTTTTGCAGGAAGACTGTCAGTTCAAATGCAAAGGTCATTTAGCATCTTTCGTAAGTGACACCCAGGCAAAATACGTCAATACCTATGTCTCTAAAGAAAACCTAGAAAAGAAATGGGTCTGGATTGGGCTCCAACGACTTTCATCATCCAATATGGTGAGTACTTGGGCCTCCTGTCTCTGAGCAATTAGCAGCTGTTTCCATACAGATGTTTCTTGAGTAATGATTTACACCGTCCTTGGAAAGCCCAGCAACCTTGTCCATTCCTTGATGCTGGTTTTGTCCCAATGTCAGTTTGAATACAACACCATCCCATTGCTGCTCCTGACACAAGGAGACCAGTGCTGGGTTCCTACCGGTGCGGTGTGGAGCACAGCTCCGGTAGGAGCCTGGCGATGACATCATTTTTGGGCACTTCTCCGCGTCCTGAGCTGTCTGGAAAAAGCCCTCCCACCCACCCTTGAGTGAATACTGACCTTTATTCTTCCTCCGAAGCACAGCTGAGAAGCTCCTCAGCTGTGTTTCGGCTTGTAATGTCGTCCTGAGCATACGCGGAAGTGAAATCGCACAGTGGGACGCAATTTCACTTCTGCGCATGCTCGCGGTGTGCACCGGTAGCGAACGTTAGCGGAACCAGAGTTCACTTTCCCTTCATATCACAAAGAAGCTGATCTCTAGTCAGCAAGGGATTTCTCTCTGTAGGATCCTTTTCATAGCTAATGGGTTTTATTCTAACGTAAGCTAAATTGGCTCAATGTTTTTCAATATGAAATCCATGCTTTCTACCAAGGAAGTATGAAGAGCAGGAGGAGGAGGAGGCAGCATCAAAAGCTGAAATGGAAGGAAACATGGTCAGGAAACACCTTCATCCAATGAAGGACCTCAGGTTTTGAAGGAACTGGTTGATGTTTTTTTCTCACAGGATCTTAAGAATTAAGGAGGCTCATCGTTATCTTGACAATTATATTCCCATTATGTAAAATTGAAAGAGATTTGGAGATCATTTATTTTAGTCTCCTGCTCTTTGAAGATATCATATCTCACCACAACTTTCTCTTCTCCAAGGTAAACATGTGTCATGTTTCCAACCTTAAGTTCTCCCAAAGTTTTCCTTCCAAGTCCCTTATCATCTCGATTGCTCTCCTCTGGACACTCAATTTGTCAATGCCCTTCCTGAAATACAATAGCCAGAACTGGACACAATATCCTAGCTGATACCACAAAAATTTAATCCTGGATCTTTGAGTTGTCAAAATGTTCATTGTTGCTTTGAATGAAGGAGTGTTAAACTGGGATAGATGATACCTTAGAGCAGTGGCACAAACCCCATTCCCTTCTAGCACTGATGATGTTACCTAGTTGGGTCATGAAACATCTGCAAGAAAACCGCCAAGCTCAGAGAGCACTAGGAACACCACAGGCCTCATCTTTTTCCCTTTCTCTTCTCGACAAACCCCTTCCATTCTAGCATGGATGATGTTACCTAGTTGGGTCATAAAATGTCTGCAAGAAAACATTCAAGCTCAGAGAGCACCAAGGACTCCAGTCGGAGCTACAAATATTCTCTTCTATTAGTGATTGTTCTGCTTTATATTGTTTTGATTAGAGCCCCCTCCCCTAAATTTCAGTGCCCATTTGAGGCATCACACCTTAAGAAGGATTTGATGGACACCAGGATGGTTTCAGAGAAGAGCAATAAGGATGAATAGAGGACTGGAAAGAGAGGCTGAACAACCAGAATGCGTTTTCCCAAAGGTGCTTTTTTTTCAAGAGGCAACTGGACTTTCTGGTTTTTCTCTGAAGACATTTTGCTTCTCATCCAAGAAGCTTCTTCACTTCAGCACCTTTGGGACAACCATGACCTGGATGACTGAGAATCTCCATAGACAGAAACTGTTTAATTTTCAGAAAAAAACGGGAACAATAACCCAAACTCCCACCCACCCACCACAATGTACTTTATTCTGTATTGCACAGAATACTGGATGGCGCTGGAACGATGGGACACGATCCAGGTATACCAGGTGGAGCTCTGGAGAACCCAACAATATCTCTAAAAATGAGTTTTGTGTTGCTCTCTCTCCTCTATCTGGTCAGTATGAAAAGCCTTCATTCCTTAGTGGGGTTGGAGTTTGCATCTGTAATTCCAGAAAAGCAGGGGAGGGGAGGGGAGGAGAAGGGAGGGAAGACAAGAAAGGGAAGGGAAGCAGGGGTGGGTTCCAGTTTGTTTTGCTGCCGGTTCGCTCAGAATGCTTCACACATGTGCTTTGCGGGCATGCGCATGCGCAGTACTTTAAAAAAGTGTCTGCGTATGTACAGAAGCAAAAAACAAGATGGTGGCGCCTATAGCACCACCGAGAGAAGCAGTTCGGTGGCGTGGCAGGCCTGGGTCGCTGCCAGTTCTAGGGACCCAGGCTGCCAAGTTACTACCAGTTCTATGGAACCGGTGCGAAACGGTAGAAACCCACCTCTGAAGGGAAGAGAAGGGAAGGGATGGGATGGGAAGACAAGGAAGGGAAGGGGAGGGGAGGGAATATGGGAAAGGAAGGGAAGAGAAGGGAAGGGGAGATATACATACAGATCCTGGGAATAATGCTCAAATTGAAGGAGACTTTTTTGGGGTGGCTGATTTAAAGTACTTATTGGAGAACCTTAACAGGCAAAAGTTAGACATTTCTAGAGTCTCAGAAAACGAAAGCTCCTCATCCCAGCATTTGTCGCAGAGGCAACCTAGTCTAACTGCTTCTTTCTGCTGTTTCTCATTCACTGTCAAAGCTAGAGAGGTTTGGGAATGCCTGCTTTTATTTCAGACATTTACATTTACATTTACATGGCCACCCAGCCCAATCAAGGGGACTCTGAGTGGCATATAACAACAAAAATAAACATATAACCTAAAGGATAAATTGCATTTCATCTTAAAAAGTGAGCCAGATGTGCAAAACTGTAATCTGAATAGAATAAATTAATACAGTGTTTTTCAAGATTAGCCACTTTAAGAAGTGTGGCTTTCAGCTCCCAGAATCCCACAAGCGGAGAGCCAAATGCTTGAGGGAAGAGCCGGGTCTTAATTGCCTTTATGAAAGAGTCGAGTCTGTTGTAGCTCAGCAGGAAGATTGTTCTAGAACAGGGAGGCAGCCACCGAAAATGGGCCCTTCCTAGATCCCATCAGATGGCAATGCTTAGATGAGGGGAGCTGCAGCATGTGACTCCACCCCACCTGTAGCTGAGCTGGAAGGCGGAGTTAAATGTGTCATCTCTTTAGAGTCTTTGTGTCACCACAACAGACCTAAGTCCAGTCCTCTTGAGGTCTGTTGGCCCTTATCCAGTGCCAATTTAGCTTTGACCATTGGTTAGAACATAGAACATAGAATAATAGAGTTGGAAGCGACCAACTTCTAATCCAATCCCCTGCTTGAGCAGGAGACCCTATAACATGTCAGACAAATGATTAGCCAATCTCTTTTTGAAAGCCTCCAGTGATGGAGCCCCCACAACTTCTGAAGGCAAGCTGTTCCACTGGGTGATTGCTGTCACCATTAGGACATTTCTCCTTAGTTCTAGGTTGCTTCTCTCTTTGGTTCGTTTCCATCCATTGTTTCTTGTCTTGCCTTTTGGTACTTTGGAAAATAGTTTGACCCCCCCCCTCGTCTTGATAGGAGCCTCTCAAATATTGGAAGACTGCTATCATGTCCCTCTGGTCCTTCTTTTCATTGAACCAGACCTACCCAGTTCCTGCAACTGTTCTTCGTATGTTTTAGCCTCCAGCCCTTTATTCCTCTTTGTTGCTCTTCTCTGCACTCTTTCCAGAGTCTCAACATCTTTTTACATTGGGGTGACCAGAACTGGATGCAAGACTCATGACTGGATTCTTGTGTATAGGTGGTGTTAATAAACTCTTCTGTTCTTCAAACCCAAAGAATCTTCCTGATTTGCACCTGACACTCCCCATGGGAGAGCACATGGGCTAGGCAGTTGTTCTTGGAAAGTGATGCAAGTAGCCCAGTCTAACGGTGATAACGTCCCTTGTTCCTTCCTTTCAGAGCACTTGAAATGGGTCGATATAGACTGTAGCAGCAAACTTCCTTTTCTCTGCAAATGGACTCCCGCTTAAGCCAAGTCTGGAGATGGAGTTGGGGGGCTCCCCATTGATCGGAAACCTGAGCTGAGATCTTTTGATTCCACCTTCTCCATGTGTAAAACTTCTTTGCCAGAAAGACCAGCTGAATGTCAAGCAGTTGGTTCCTCTAGACTTGCTTCTCTTCCCCTCTTTCTGAAGAACTTGTCCCTCCCTTGATAATAAAGTCTATTGCTCTGCCCTTGTCTTGAGTTTGACGTTTCTCTCCCAGGGGGGTCCAGGGCCCCTCCCTGAAGAAATACCGGAGGGAAGAGGGTGTTGTGTCTGCAGTTGACTTTACGGTCACAAAACACACAATGCAACCTTATCGGCTCCTTTCCTGGGGTCCTTCTCTCCCACCTTTTCTCTCAGAGGGAAATATGAGATTAATGAGAGGAGAAATATGGATTTGTGGAAATAATGTCCCCCCTGGAGAGAAAAAGATCCACGCTGGGTGGGTAGCTGGAGAATCGCTGAACCAAACAAGACCAAAAACATTAACCAGCAAAAGCGGAAAGAAAGAAATGCATCCATGATGCCCATCTTCTGGGTCATTTGCACCTCCTGTAGGGTCTAGGGAGCAGGAGAAGTCGTGTCTCTTCCAGGGTGTTTGAGCTGCAAAGCAAGGATGCTACTTTCCAGAAAAGGTTCCCTCTTCCCACTGGTGACAGATCAGCTCCAAGGGCTCTTAGATCAGTGGCCAAGGTCCAAAGGAAATCCCCAACTGGCTTGCAATGACTGATGAAGTTGCTTGGATGAACAGCAAAATCTCTCAAACTAACAACCAAATTCATCCAATTGCAATGACTCAACTTTCAAGCCAGTTTCCTTATTTTATTGCTCAGGTTTATTGCTGATTTTGAGACTCAGAAGCCTGAAGGCAACATATTTGCCGTGCAAATAAAGATAAAGATCAAGGACAAATACAGTTACAGGTGTAGTTTATATACACAAAAACCATCACCTCTGGTCAGGTGCAAGTAAAGAGAACCACTCCATAAATAGGTTTAAGCAGATACTTTATTGCTGGGCACCTGTATTACAAGAATGTCGCCCGACTGTTTGCATTCTCTCGGGAAAAGGTAAATATAGAGCTTAGGGCTTGCCATGAAATGTTACCTGCCTTGAATTGACTCCAAGCTGGAATGGTTTTTTGGTCCCACCGGAGAGTCCCCCTTCCCTTTAGCCAGTGGTCCCACCACATCCCCCTGGGCTTCGATCTAGGATCGAGATGAAAAAAAAGGAAGGACCAGACAGCCACCAGGACTTCCCCACAAGGAGCAACATTATGGCCTGGCAGAAATTAATATGCAAACAAGGAAAAATATGATCACACACCTCCATTGAGGTCAGGGATGGGTTCTAATTTTTTTACTACCAGTTCTGTGGGTGTGGCTTATTTTGTGAGTGTGGCTTGATGGTCATGTGATGGTGGGCATGGCTTCGTAGTCATGTGACTGGGTGGGAGTGGCTTTGTGGTCATGTGACTGGGTGGGGGTGGCTTTCTGGGCATGTGGCTGGGTGGTCATGTGCCTGGGTGGGCGTGGCACACTTGACATCACTCACGCCAAGGGTTAGGGTCAGAGTGAAGATGCTTGGACTCTCCTTGCCTCAAAGGCCTCAACGAGATACAATTTCCCTGTCTATTTACTATTACTGAACATCCAAAATATACTATTTAATCCTATGTATGTATGTATGCCATATGTGTACATACATATTATATACAGGCACACAAAAAGATACATTATCTACTATATATACCAGTGATGGCTAACCTATGGCACGCATGCCACCTGTGGTGCGTGGACCTATGGCACGCATGCCATATCTGAGGGCACGCAAGGTGTTGCCCTATGTCAGCTCCAGCGCGCATGCGCATGCTGGCCAGCTGATTTTCGGCCTTCTTTTCGGCCGTTTTCGTTCTCCCAAGGCTTCAGGAAAGCCTCCTGAACCCTAGGGACAGTGAAAAACAGCCCAACGGGCCTACCGGAAGTCCGGAGGCTTCAGTGAGGCCTGTATGCATGCGTGGGGGGGAGTGTGGGGGGGTTGTGCACATGTGCATGTGGGGAGGGCATTGCATTATGGGTGTGGGCATGTGCACACATGCTATTGTGCGCGCACGTACCCTTTTGGCACCCGAGCCAAAAAAGGTTCGCCATCACTGATATATACTGTAGGTCAGAGGTGGGATCCTACCTCTGATTGCTGGTACGGTTAATCGCTGAGTTCGGCGCAGAGCCGAAGACGCTGCTCCCGTTCGCAGAACGGGAGCTTTCCCCGGGCGCTTTCCCCGCCCGCATGGATGCCGCCAATTGCGTTCTTTTGCCCTCTGCGCATGCCCAAAGCGTTCCGCATGCGCAGAGGGCAAAAGAATGCAATTGGCGGCATCCATGCGGGCGGGGAAAGCGCCCGGGGAAAGCTCCCGTTCTGCGAACGGGAGCAGTGTCTTCAGCTCTGCGCCGAACTCAGCGATTAACCGCACCGGCAATCAGAGGTAGGATCCCCCCTCTGCTGTAGGTGTATGTACACACACACACACACACACACACACACACAGAGAGAGAGAGAGAGAGAGAGAGAGAGAGAGAGAGAGAGGTCTTCTAAAACTATACACATTCAATCTCACTTACTGCATTTGGAAAAACACACCCAGAGTCCACTTTCTGCCACACATTTAACCATAACTTCTGTACATTTGAACATTGCACATGCCTTCAGATGTTCTTCCCTAGTTTGCACATGACTGTAGAGCCAGGAGATGTCACGGATTGAGTAAAATGTGAGTGGCATCCGTCGGGGAGGGGCTATTTATCCTTAGCATATCGTGATTGTATTTGGAGGTATGCCCATCACTCAAGTTCTATACCTTCTTCTGGTAGCTTTTTCCTCAATTTCAGTCCTCCTTCATCTAAAATGTCCTTTTATGTAATTATCCTACCTAATTTCATAAAATTTGGAGAGCTTAGCAGCCACTTACAATAAGCTTAGCTAAGCTAAGCTAATCAACAGTGGAGCGCTAAGAATGCCAGATAATCAATGGGCATGCTCTCAGTTTGGATCTCATTGTGGTGTTGGTGGTGATGGGGTGGTCCTGGCAAGGATCAGCAAAGGATGTTGGGAGTGTATGCATTCCCAGCAGGGTCGCCCAAGGGTGAACGTCAACCCAGCTTCCCATCTATACCAGCTTTGTCGGGGGGGGGGTGGAATGGTGCTGAGGCCCATCAAATTCTCAATCCTCCAATTAAAATGAGGTGGACATGCAAGAAAGCATCAAAGCATCGATGGGTGGCCTTTCTGAAGAAAAACACTCTCTGCCCCCCTTTCATGCCAAGCCTTGCCATGAAAAAGTCTTGAGTTCTCAGGAATCCAAAATGATCAAGGCCGGTCATGCAAGAAGGAATTTATTTGACCTTCTGGCCCACCAGAAAGAGCAAAATCAGACTCAAGCTACAGAAAGCCAGCAAAGGGGTGGAGGAGAGAGATTTCGGCAGGGCTTTGTTGCTTTTCCAGGGTTCACCGGGAGTTTCCCTCACCCTGGAGCAGGGAAGGAGCAACTGGCACTAGTATTTGCACTGGCAGAGGAAAGCACGCAAGAGGTCACAAGGATGATCGTTCCAGTACATGTAACCTGGGCAGAAAAAGAGAAAGTAGTGAGTAGTGACTCCCTCGGAGTCCCTGAAGAGTATTGCAGTGGCTCCCACCTCATTTGCAGGGGGCTGGGGGGGTGGGGCATGAAGACACCACAGGTGGAGAACTTTGTGTGCTGACATAGACTTACCTAGCCATCAGGTCAGGCCAAGGCAACCAGAACTTTCTGTCAAGCTGTGCTCTGCTACAAGAGGGCATCAAAGAGCTTTTCTTAGCCCATCTCTTTGGCATATAAAAACTAGGTGGAGTCTTGATCCCACTGCCTTTTTCTTTTTATTTCTTTTTTATTTTCTTTTTTGCAATATTCAAAGAGCACCCCTGGATGATGGATGAGGGCACCAGTATATTGGCTTGCAAAAATGTCCCTCAATTAGACATCAGAGCTTGCCCAGAAGAGCAATAGCAATAGCACTTAAGACTTATATACCGCTTTACAGCACTTTACTGCCTTCTCTAAGTGGTTTACAGAGTCAGCATGTTGCCCCCAACAATCTGGGTCCTCATTTTACTGACGTCAGAAGGATGGAAGGCTGAGTCAACCTTGAGCCGGTCAGGATCGAACTCCTGGCAGTGAGCAGTGAGTTAGCCTGCAATATTGCACTCTAACCGCTGGGCCATCGTGACTCCTGAGCATGAGCATGCTGTGATTGCACTTCTAGCATGTTGGCTGAAATGTGCCAAAGCTGGCTGGGATTGTCCTGAACCTTAGCATGGGACTCTGCTTGTAGCATGGATGCAATTGAGGCTGGTAGCCTCACCTGCACCTTCTCTACTTCACTGCAAAGCACAGGAGGAAATAATTATTTAAATGTTTATGTGGAATGTAAGATCAATATAGTTTTAGCTAGCTGAACAACCATAGGTCCTGCTCAAAAAATGCCCAGATATATGGGTGGTGTTCCCTTGAATGAAATGCAAGCTAAAAGCTTTACAACAGGCAGAAACATGGAGTCCGGAGGTCCCAGTTGGTCTGGATCTACCCTTGTTGGGCCTCCTGTTCTCCACCCTGACTGGACTTCAACTTTTCAATTCAAGGTGTTGATTATCATCTTTAATGATAATCAACACATGGCTCAGGGCCAGGTTACCTGCGGGACCGCATCCTACCACATACCTCCCTAAGACCGGTTAGGTCCCACAGAGAGGGCCTCCTCCGGGTCCCGTCGGCCAAACAATGCCGACTGGCGGGGCCACGGGGGAGGGCCTTCTCTGTGGGAGCCCCGTCCCTCTGGAACCAACTTCCACCAGAGATCCGGACCATCCCCACCCTGCTGGCCTTCCGTAAAGCCTTAAAAACATGGCTCTTCCGGCAGATGGGGTGAATAGGATAATCAGATTCCCCCTGAATGTTGTGTTTATAATGTTTTTCTTTTTAATTATATTTTAATTTAAATTATGATTACTGTTTTTATATGTACGCTTCTTATTCATGCTGTACGCCGCCCTGAGTCCCACGGGATTGGGCGGCCTATAAGAGCGTCTAAATAAATAAATAAATAAATAAATAAAGTCCTACATGGCTTAGGACCAGGTTATCTTCAGGACCGTATCCTACCTCACACATCCCACAGAGTCGGTCTCCTCCAGGTCCCATCAACCAAACAATGCCGGTTGGCGGGCCTTGGGGGAGAGCCTTCTCTGTGGGAGCTCCAGCTCTCTGGAACCAACTCCCCCCAGAGATCCGATCTATCCACACCTTGCTGGCCTTCCAGAAAGCCATTAAGACATGGCTCTTCCTGCAGGCGGGGTGATTGTGACTGTTGATTGTGTTGTTTTTATTCTTTTAATTGCTATTTAATTGTTGTTTCTATTGTATCATAGCTGTTCTTATACATGTTGTATGCCGTCCTGAGTCCCCAGGGAGTAGGGCGGCATATAAGAATTGGTAAATAAATAATTAAATAAATAATAAGTTTGGGTATTTGAAGAAATGGTGAGTTCCATTTTTGTTTATCCCATGGGCGTTTTGTGTTCCCTTGGCTGTATAAAGGGTCGGACTCGGGTTGTGAGAACATAGAAACCAAGTGGTAAAGAAAGGTCATCCGTTGCCCACTGGTGGGTGTTCCAAAATGGATGAAATAAACCCTCATTGTTGAAAGCGCATCTTCAACCCCTCCCCTCCACCTTGGCTTACCTGTGCTGGCTATGAGCTCAACACAATACTCATTCTTCTGCTGGTTGTTGGGCTCTCCTGCCCCCCAGGCTAGGTAGTCAGTGCAGGATCTGTCTGTCCACTCCCAGACACGTTTCTGTAATGGAAGGGAAGCCACGTTAACATAGGAAGAGGCTCTGGCTATAGAGGGCCCAGGGCAGGGAGAGAAAAGATGGCAGGTTTCAAGGGGCAGATCATATCAAACCCACTACCCCTCTCTCTTTCTCCATCTAGCTAGCTAATCAATCTTAGTTGATCTGGGACAACTAACCAGGGTTAAACTTGGCGAATGCCTCTGCTACTTCAGCTGGACAGTAGCTAGGCAATTCCTTGACAAATACAAAGGACCTACTTGCTGTGCATCATTCAGTCCAATCCAGACATTTCCCTTCTTTGTGATATAGTCAGAGACGTATTCAGCCAAGTCGGCTGATTCTGCCATGCTGTGGATGGAGGCGAGGTGGCAGCCTGGCTTTAATTTCCTGCAGAACATCTGGGAAGAGCAACAACAGAGAAAGACACTTATTCATCAGAGAAGGAACATAACAGAATAACAGAGTTGGAAGGGACCTTGGAGGTCTTCTAGTCCAACCCCCTGCTTAGAGCAGGAAACTATTCTGGACAAATGGCTGTCCAATCTCTTTTTCAAAGCCTCCAGTGATGGAGCACCCTCAACTTCTAGAGGCAAGCGTTCCACTGATTCATTGTTCTCATTTTCAGGAAATTTCTGCTTAGTTCTAGATTGCTTCGCTCCTTGCTTAGTTTCCACCCATTGCTTCTTTCCTGCCTTCTGGTGCTTTGGAGAATAGGTTGACCCCATCCTTCTTTGGGGCAGCCCTTCAAATATTGGAACACTAGTTCTTCTTTTCATTAAACTAGACATACCAATTCCTGCAACTGTTCTTTATGTGTTTTAGGCACCAGGACCCTAATCATCTTTGTTACTCTTTTACTCTTTTCTGTACTCTTTCCAGAGTCGTGTGTGTGTGTGTGTGTGTGTGTGTGTGTGTGTGTGTGTGTGTGTGTGTGTGTGCATGAGAGAAAACAGCAGGCATCTGATTGCATCATCCTAGCCACCCTCTTCAGTCCGTTGACCATCATGGATGCTTTTCCTGGAGTCTGCAGCTCCTGAACAGTTCCTTACTTAAAATTCATGATTCATTGTTTAAAATCTGAGATCTTCAGAATAAAGGAGGTCTGAAGATGCCAGTCAGAGTTGCCAGTGACACATCAGGAAATCTCTTGTCTACAAGACGGTCACTCAACCCTGAAGTTCGACATTGCCCAACAGATACTGGTCATAAAAGCCTAAACCGGTATATCATCTATAAAATACTTGCATTTCAGATTATACTAAAATCATTGCTACCTTTTCATGCACCCACCCTAGTGGTCTTCCACTTCATCCCAGCCAGAGTGGACTTGGGGACTATGCAAGGCTCCCCATAGACCTCTCCTGTTCCTGGGCTAGGGGATTCACAGCCAGACAACATTTCTAACCTCTGCATCGTTCCAGGTCTTGAGTTGATCGTTGAGCTGGTAGCAAAATCCATTCCTGGGGAGCCAACCATCAGGACAACAACAGCCTTTCACTCCTATGTGGGAAGAGAGAAAGTCCAATGAGAAGATGGCCAGGAGAAATGGAGGAGGACGAGGACGAGACAGCTGGGTCTGCAGAACATTCTTGACCTGTTGGGTTGCAAACATCTTTGATGGCAATAAATTGAAACTGATTTGGGCTACAGACGCAGTGGCTGCATTTGCAAATTTGCAAATTTCCAAATTTGGCTGTTGTTGATTAGTGGCTAAGTCATATCTGACTCTTCACAACCTGATGGACAATAGCATGTCATCCCCCCGTCATCCATTACCCCAGACTTTGCCCAAACTCATGTTCATTGCATTGATGGCATTATCTAACCATCCCCTCCTCTGCTGTCCCCTTCTCTTTTCGCTTTCCATCTTTCTCAACATCAGGGCCTTTTCCAAAGAATCCTCTCTCCTCATTTGATGGCCAAAGTATTTGAGATTCAGCTTCAGTATCTGACCTTTCAAAGAAATTTAGGGTGAACTTAGGTTAATTTTCTTGAAACTGCAAGTCTTGTGAGAATCTTTCTGCTTTAGTTGGTGTATCATTCAGTGAATTGTGTAAAAGTGCTAAGCCAGAAATTGGATTCCTTCAAGAACCAGGCTGTTGACTGGGGCAAGATATGGGAAATCACATGGTTCAGTTCTGGAAGATTTGCAACTGCTCAAGAGGCTTCAGGAAAGATTATTATATGGAACCACTCCAATGCAAGCAGTGGGAAGCACTAAACTTGTAATGATAAATGCATATATATTTTGCCAAGCTTTTAACTGTTAACTGTGTTCCTGATTGTGAATTTCAATTGTATTAAAGGGATTCAAATGCAAGAAATTTAGCCTCTACGAACAGGAGAGACCTTGCTTGGACTCACCACTTAGGCAGATGGCCACAACCAGCAAACCGAGACTCACGAAGGGAAATTGCCCCATGGTTTTCCTCCCTTTCCTGCAGAGAGGAAAAATAGCAATAGCACTTGGCCTTATGTACCGCTTCACAGTGCTTTACTGTCCTCTCTAAGCAGTTTTATGGAGTCAGCATATTGCCCCAAAACAAACTGGCTCCTCATTTTACCAACCATGGAAGGACGGAAGGTTGAGTCAACCTTGAGCCGGTGAGATTCGATCTGCCAAACTGCAGTCAGTCAGCAGAAGCAGCAATAATGCACTCTAACCACTGTGAAGGAGGGGGAGCTAAGCTCATTGAAAAGCTCACTCAAGAAAGGAGACCATCCAACCCAGGTTCAAGCTGAGAGTTCAATAGTTTGTCCACAGTTTTGCACTAGCCCAGCTGGATCCCCCTTCTCTCACCATGGTCTTGCAACATCCTTGGTAGGTCACACTGGATTCTGCATTGCTATGTAATCAGCAGGAGGCTCCCTTAGAAAAACTATTCTGTGGCTCTCTCTCTCTCCCAGAGATCACCCAATGGATCCCTGCTCCCTGCCCGATGGACCATCCCACAGAGCCCCTTCTGGAAACTGCAGCAACTTTAAAGAGGTCCCTTCAGATGGAGAGAGACAGGCAGGAGTGATCTGATGCAAGGACCTCACCTGCCATGTCCCCACAGGTGGGAGAGCAACACTCACCTGTCCCTTAGGATGTCTCAGTCCAACTCTGGGTCCTTGTCTGGGGTGTTGAAGCCCAAATAAACACCTCGAGGTGGAGACTGAAGCAGGATGATGTTGCTCTGTGCAGAAGGAGGACATGGGGAGGTTGCCTTCGGCCAGGTCTTTTATATCCCCAAACCACAAAACCCCCAAATGGGAACATCGGGGTGTCATGTGTTAGCTTCTTTTCCCGTTAATGGCTTAACCCCACACAGCAGTTAGAAACACAGACACACGTGTACATAGGTTGTTCAGAGGCTTTTATAATGGAGCTGTCATTTCAGCAAATTGGTATGTCCTACATGCTTTCTTTAGTAATATTTGAGCAATATTTGTGAGCCTGTGGTTTTGCTCCCTCCCGCATGCGTTGTGCCTAAAGCACAGTGAGAGTTACACAAAGCAAGCCATGCCTCTGGCCTTGTCTTTTTATGATGTTAACTCTCCTGCTTAGCCCAACTATCTCATCCGTGCATTCCCATGCAAAGCTATTTATATGTTTAGCAAAGCTGATTAATGCTTTTGGTTGCAGGCTTAGTTTTCCCTGATCACATTTGCCTCCTTGGATAGCAAGTCTGTGGCAGAAGCGAGTGGAGGAATTTATAGTCTAGGCCAGGGGTGGCCAAACCGTGGCGCATGTGCCAAACGTGGTGCATGCGCCAAACATGGCGCATTGGATGATTACAAATGGTGCATTGCATCCTTGCGCCTACTTATTTTTTTAAATAGGTGTCATAACTGAATCCATCTTAATATTTTCAACTCCAAAGTGATCTCAGTTCAATTCGTACAGCCTTCGGTAATGTTCAACTTCTCGGTGTCTGAAACTTAGAATGGAACTTGTGAGATGTTACTTTAGGCGGGTTTACAAACGTACAAATATTTTTATCGGTGTTGCCATTGTGCGTTCCTGCTCAAACGATCGCAAACACTGCGCACTAGCAACACATCATGTGTTTGAAGTCACGGGCGAATGAGCGGCGAGCGTTCGATATGGTCAGTCAGTTCTGAGTGCGCCATCGTGGCGTGGAGTTTGAAGCAGTGTTTTATTTATTATTTTATTTTATTTATTTTATTTAAACGCTCTTATAGGCCGCCCAATCCCGTGGGACTCAGGGCGGCGTACAACATGAATAAGAGGCGTACATTTAAAAACAGTCGTCATTAATTTAAGTTAAAAATATAATTAAAAAGAAGACATTATAAACACAACATTCAGGGGGAATCTGGTTGTCCTATTCACCCCATCTGCCGGAAGAGCCATGTTTTTAAGGCTTTACGGAAGGCCAGTAGGGTGGGGATAGTCCGGATCTCTGGTGGCAGTTGGTTCCAGAGGGACGGGGCTCCCACAGAGAAGGCCCTCCCCCGCGGTCCCGCCAACCGACATTGTTTGGCCGACGGGACCCGGAGGAGGCCCACTCTGTGGGACCTAACCGGTCTTAGGGAGGTATGTGGTAGGATGCGGTCCCGCAGGTAGCCTGGCCCTGAGCCATGTAGGGCTTTAAAGGTAGCGACCAACACCTTAAATTGCACCCGGAGGCTGACTGGTAGCCAATGCAGCTGGCGAAGGATAGGTGTTACGTGGGTGTATCTCGGTACACCCACTACTGCACGCGCAGTATTTTATTGAGTGTACTAGCGTGGTTTTTGTATTGAGAGTGATTGAAAGACAGATTCAAGATTAAATATATATTACGCTTGTCAAATTTTGAAATGGCGTAAATTAATTAATTGAATTGCGTGATTGAGTTATTCCTTTTCCTCCCTTAAGCAAAGCAGATCCTACCCCTATCCCTATTTTACAACCCCAAATGTGAAAGTAAGAAGGTAAAAAACGTGCTTGAGTTGTATGGCGCATCTGAACTCGTCTGTGAAAAAATTGGCACATGGTATGCTTAAGGTTGGCCACCACTGGTCTAGGCAAAGGCAAGGCAAGGGGGGGGGGTGTTTCTTTGGGGGGGGTGAAGGGAGAGACAAATTGCTTTATATCAGAAGGAATTTTATATCTGAAAACGAGGAAGTAGCTTTTTTGCATAAAACATCTAGTAATAGGCTAAAGACAGACAACTTGAATCCCTAGAGGTGAGTCAGATCCTATTTATTTAAAACATTCATATAGTCACAAAACTATATGTTGAATTCTGGGTGGCTCCCAATCAACAATTAAAACTACATCAATTATCAAACAATGCAATACATACATCTATAAAAATTAAAAACCTGGCACCAAAGTTAACTCCGTCCTTCCTTAAATCCTCTTGTCCATCTTATCCCATTCCAGCATTTTGTTGGGGGGGGACAGGGGAAACGGGTCTTTTTTGGGAGGCTATGAAGTTAGAGGACTGCAGAACTCCAAGAACAAAAGATTTATTTTCCAGATTTGTGAATGAATTTTTTTCAGATATAATGGACAAATTTGTGGTGATTTATTTGAATGACATCTTGATTTACTCTGAGGATTCAGAGGCTCAGATACAGCAGGGGGTGTTGCAAAGGCTACAATGAGCTGTTTGCCAGGCTGGAGAAGTTTGGTGTTGACACCTTTGACAATGGATCCATTTGGGCTGCAGGATTTCAGCTGATGGTCTCCAGATGGATCCTACCAAGGTGTGAGCAGTGGTATCTTGGTACACCCCGGCCATAACAGGAGAGATTTTCAGAGTTTCTTGGGCTTTGCTAATTTTTACAGGAAGTTCATTCCTAACTTTGCACACAAGGTTAAGCCTCTCACTCAGCCATCCAGAGCAGATTTGGGGGCTCTGCATAGGCTTCACCTCAGCTTGAGCTAGGATATTCTCAGGATCACAATACTTCTAACTTCTGAAGTCTCCCAGGTCCTTTTTTTTTCTGTGAAGACCTTGTAGCATAACACATCAATCTTCATCCAGTCATGGGGACAAGGGCCTTTGGCTCCTATGTGGGAAGAAAGCTCAATGAGAAGACAGCCAGGAGAGCAGCAGCAGAAGGAGGGGACAGCAGGGTCCGCAGAGCTTGCTTGCCTTGCTGTGTTGCAAACATTGGTGATGATAATAAATTGTAACTGACTTGGGTTACAGACCCATTGTTTCTCTCTCTGTCCCAGAGGTGGGTTCCTCCCAGTTCGGACTGGTTCTATGGAACTGGTAGTAACTTGGTGGCCTGGGTCGCTGGAACTGGCAGTGACCCAGGCCTGCCACACCCCTATAGGTGGCGCCATTTTGTTTTTTGCTTCTGCGCACGTGCAGAAGCTGTTTTTTGCTTCTGCACATGCGCAGAAACTGGGTTTTTAGCACTGTGCATGCGCGCATGCCCACGTGGCGTGTCAGGAAGCGAACCGGCAGCGAGGTAAGTCAGAACCCACCCCTGAACTGTCCCTGTTCCCAAGCTACATAGTGGCCAGTTATCTCTGTTTCAATTCTTTCAGTTGCCTAATTTTGCTTTACTACCATCCTTGGAATAATTACTTTCCCTTTTGGACTCCAAATTTAATCATTTGCAGCTTGTGTTTTCTCCACTTGTCTTTTTCCTCTTATGCTGCATCTTCCTGCAGCCAGATTGCATCTACAAGTTTCTTTTTTTTTTTTTGAAAAAATAGTTTTATTGAGTTGTTTTAAAATATACAAAAAGACAAAAAGACATAATACAAAAGCAAAAAGAAAAAAAAACCATACAAAGAACAACGTAAAAAAAAGGCGTATGCATATATATATGTATACTTATATAGGTATCTATACATAAATCAATCTTATTTGTTACTATATATTTTCATATTTAATAGTATTCTAAATATATGAATACAGAAAAAAAAGAGCTATACATTGACACACACACATACACACACACACACACACACACACACACACACACATACAAAAAATATATGTACATACATATAAATACAATAAGGAAAAATAGAAAAAAGAAAAAAAATTGTATAAATTTATTACAGCGTTTGCGTATCGTGTCATTTCAATATCTGGTTTGTTTTATCCCTAGCTTATCATCAGTCTTTCTCAATTTGATTATTATCACCCTTAAAGTAATTGATTTGTTTATTTTATTGTTTATTTTCCATCCACTTATACCAATTATCCCAAATTTTATAATATTCTGAGTCTTCTTTATCTTGTATTTTCATTGTTAATCTACACATTTCTGCGCAGTCTAAGATCTTAGTTATTAACATTGTATTAGTGGGTATTATATCGATTTTCCAGTGTTGTGCGTATAATATTCTGGCTGCTGTGATTATGTGAAGTATGAGATAGTGAGTCGGTTTATCTATTTTTGTTTTCGTTATTCCTAATAAGAAAGTTTCCGGTTTAAGGTCTATCTTTTGTTTTGTTATCTCCTCAATCCACTTCTGTATTTTTTTCCAGTATTTTTTGATTTCTGAACATGTCCACCACATGTGATAGTAAGTTCCGTACTCCTGTTTACACTTCCAACATTTCGGTGACAGATGTGGAAACATTTTTGCCAATCTTGCCAGGGGTAGGTGCCATCTGTAGAACATTTTGTACATATTTTCTTTGTAGGATGCGGCCATTGTCATTTTATAATTTTGGTTCCATATTTGATCCCATAGATCCAATTCAATATTGTAGCCGAAATTTTGTGCCCATGTTATCATTACCTCTTTTACTATTTCTTCTTCCAATTTTACCTTAATAATACAATTATACAATTTTGATATTATTTTATCCTCCGGGCCTAATAGGATTTTATCTAATTCTTGATTTTTTTCCTGAAAACCAAATTGTAACATATCTTTTTTTATATTTTTTCTGAATTTGTAAATATGGCCACCAATCAATCTTTTTTCCTTGTAGTGCCAAATCATCTCTTGTTTTTAAGTTATTATGTTCATCGAGTAGTTCGTTATAAGTAATTTTCTTATCCAGGTCTAACAAATTGGGGTAGATTAGGGCTTCCATTGGGGATATCCATTTGGGCATTTGGATGTAGTGTTTGTGTTTAATTTCCAGCCAATCTTCCAGTAGTGTTCCTCTGATGTGGTGTCTTTGGAAATATTTGTGTATTTGATGTTTTCCCTCCCAGATAAAATTGTGCCAGCCAATTTGTAGGTCGTGCCCTTCAATTGTCAGAATTCTTTTATTTGTAAGTGTCACCCATTCTTTTATCCAAGTTATTGTTGCTGCTTGATGGTATGATTTCCAGTCTGGTAGTCCAAAGCCACCTCTTATTCTCTTATCATGTAATAGTTTTTTTTTAATTCTTGCTTTTTTTCCTGACCAGATAAATTTCAATATTATTTTGTCTAAATCTGTATAAAATTTATTTCCTAATTTTGTTGGTGCAGTTTGGAATAGATATAGCAATTTAGGTAGGATATTCATTTTAATTGTGGCTATTTTTCCAATTAAAGAGATTTGTAGTTTGGACCATAATTCCAAATCTTTTTGAATTTTATGTAGTAATTTAATGTAGTTATCTTCCTTTATTGTTGTACAGTTGGCCGTTATCCAAATTCCTAAATATTTTATTTTTTTGGTTGTTTGAATCCCTAGTAGTTCCTCTAATTTCTTATCTTGTTTCTGTGAACAATTTTTAGTTATTATTTTTGTTTTGTCTTTGTTGATTTTTAAGCCAGCCACCTTTCCGAATCTTTCTACTTCCTTCATAATTTCGGGTCCGGAGCTTTGGGGATTTTCCAGAATGAAAACCATATCATCTGCGAATGCTTGTATCTTGTATTCTTCCTTCCTAATTTTCAATCCTTCTATATTAGAATTTTTCCTAATTTGATTTAGGAGGGTTTCTAAAGCAAATATGAACATAAAGGGGATAGAGGGCAACCCTGTCTTACGCCTTTTTTAATTTCTATTGAGTCAGTCATATCGCCGTTAATTAGGATCCTTGCAATTTGTGTGGAGTATATGGTTTCTATTGTTTGGATAAATTTATCGCCGAATTTCATATATTTTAGTTGTGTAATAAAAAATTTCCAGTCCAAATTGTCAAAGGCTTTCTGTGCATCAATAAATATTAGAGCCAATTGTTGATTAGAGTAAGTTTCATAGTATTCTAACACGTTCATTATTATTCTTGTATTGTTCCGAATTTGTCTTTTTGGGAGAAAGCCATTTTGATCCGAATGTATCATTTGGTTTAGAATTATTTTTAATCTTTCTGCCAATATAGTTGAAAAAATTTTGTAGTCCGAATTTAATAATGAGATTGGCCTATAATTTTTTATCATTGTCCTGTCTGTATCTTCTTTTGGAATAAGGGTTATGTATTATGAGTCCCACGGGATTGGGCGGCCTATAAGAGCGTCTAAATAAATAAATAAATAAATAAATAAATGTTTCTTCCCATGATTTTGGTATTTTGGCTTGGTTTAGTGCTTCGTTGTATAGTTCTAACATTTCATTTTCTAGGGTATTTTGAAATTTTTTATATATCTCCGCTGGAAGCCCATCCGGTCCGGGTGTTTTGTTGTTTTTTTGTTTTTTAATGGCCGTTCTTAATTCCTCAATTGTGATTTCTTTATTTAATACTACCCTTTTTTCCTCCGGCAAGATTGGTAGGTCTGTTGTGTCCAGGTATCCATGAATGTTTTCTTGTTGGATTTCTGTCCTTCCGTATAGAGCTGCGTAGAAGTCTTGAATTATCTTCTTTTTTTCTTCAGTTTCATTGTGGAGCTTTCCCTCATTGTCCTTAAGTTGTTGAATTGTTCTTTTTGCTCTTTCTTTCCTAAGTTTATGGGCTAACCATCTTCCAGGTTTGTTTGCATGTTCGAAATAATTTTGCCTCATTCTTTTAATATTTTGGCTTATCTCCTCCTGGGTTTCCAAATTGATTTTGTGTTTTATTAGGTCTCTTGCTTCTTTGTATTTATGATTGGATGGGTCTTTTTGTAGTAGAGTTTCTTGTTCTTTAAGTTTGGAGTTTAAATCCTCTAGTTTAACTTTTTTTTCCTTATTTTTCTTTATCATATATGCTATAGTTAAGCCTCTAAAATAAGCTTTCATCGTGTCCCATGTATTTTGGGTTGAGGTTTGTTCTTTGATATTTTCTTTAAAAAAGAATTTTAATTCTTTTTCATTTTTTTGACAATATTCTTTTTCAGGTAAAATATTTGAATTAAGAGACCATCGACATGCTTTTTTCCTCCGTCCTTTCAATCTTAATACCACTGGATGATGGTCAGCCCATTTGTTGGGTAGAATATCAATATAATCAATATCTATTATCATTTCAACATTTGTCCAAATCATATCTATACGTGACCAAGATTGATGGGGGTTCGAGTAAAACGTGTACTGCTTTTTGGTTGGATTCAATTTCCTCCATACGTCTTTTAGATCTAATTCGCTAATCATATTGAAAAAGGTGTTTGGTAGTTGTCTTCTAATTTTTTTCCTGTTTATACCATTGTAGTCCATTTTATTATCTACTATCGCATTGAAGTCTCCTATAATGCAAATGTTTTCCCATTCTATATCCACTACTACTTTATGTAATTTTGAATAGAATTTTTTTTGTTGTTTATTTGGTGCATATATCGCGACAATCAGAATACGTTTTTTCCCTATTTCTATTTCCACTATTAAAATCCTGCCTTCCTCATCCGCATATATTAATTTTGAGTTTAAGTGGCTTTTTATATATATTGCAATTCCTCTTTTTTTTGTCTGCGGTAGAGCACAATATAGTTTCCCTAGTTTTGGGTAGTTTAATAGTTTTTCAGCTTCTTTCTTTATATGGACCTCTTGCATACATATTATATCTTTGTTTTGTTTCTTAAGATCAAGCAGTACACGTTTCCTCTTTGTGGGTGAATTTAATCCATTGATATTTACTGATAATAAGTTAAGTTCTTGTTCTTTTTCCCTGTTACTTAGTAATTCCCTTCGAAAGCATCTCTGTTTGCGCTCTTGTCCTTGCTCTTGCTCCTTCATGTTTCATTGTCCCATTACTACCTCTTCTTTCTCGTTCCTCTGGTTGGTTGCTAGCTCCTAACTCCTCCAGGCTTCTAGTTGTTCTCATTTCTGGATTGCTTTGACTATCCTCTCCTTCTACTAATTGATCGTAAAATTCTTGTGCCTTCTCCACATTGTCAATCTTAAATTTCCTATCCCTCCACGTAATTAGCATTCCCTCCGGAATAAGCCATCTGAACATTATCTTATGCTTAAAGAGTTGTGCTGATAAGAAGTTATAGATTCTCCTTTTGTCTCTTATTCTTCGCGGTATTTGTTTAAGAATTAAGATTTCTTTTCCCATGTATGTTAGGGTATCATCTCTCACTGCATTAAGGATACCATCTCTCATTGCTCTTCTTAAAAATCTAACGTGCACTTCTCTTGGATGTTTGTGTTTTCTGGCATAGCTAGTGTTGATTCTGTAAATTTCATCTATTTCGCTCATTACATCTTCTCTGCTTCTGTCTAATATTTTCCCTAATATGTTAACCATTATTTCCAATAGGTTTTCGTCTTTAGTTTCTGTAATGTTTTGGAATCTTAAATAGAACATGGAGTTTGTTTTTTCAGTACTTGCAGCACTTGTACCGCTTTCCTGTGGCTTTTGACCTACTGAGGTTGGTGTTGCAGTCAAAGTTTTTTTACCCCCTTTTGTCAGAGTTGTCGTCATGGTAGACATTTGGGTTCTCTTAAATATATTCAGTAACTATTTTTCTATAGAGTCTATAGGGGTTAATAGTAATATATGATACAAAAGCAATCGATAATCGTTATAGTCACAGTCACAATTTGCAGTAGTATTTGTATCCAACAGTTATTTAGGTCTTAGATTTAATATTCTTTATCAATACTCTTTATCAATTTATCAATAGTTTTTTTTAAAGAGATAAGTAACTATATATATCCGTATAAATCTATGTAAGAATATAATCAAATATTTAAATATAAATATACAGTTATAATGTAATTATGATATAGTATTTAGTTGTAAATATTATATATATATATATATATATATATATATATATATATATATATATATATATATATATATATATATATATATATATATATATGTATATATATATATGTATATATATATATGTATATATATATATGTATATATATATATATATATATATATATATATATATATATATATATATATATATATATATATATATATATATATATATATATATCTTTACAGATGTGACACAATCAGCTAATTAATCCTTAATTAAAGTTCTATATAATAATGTATATTAGAATATCTTTACTTATTAAGAGGAAACAAAGGAGAAAAGATGGGAGGGAAAAAAGAGAAGATCTGTAGTGCAAAAAGCAAAAGGAGAAAAGAGAGAAAAACTGAAGTTCTTAATTTTGAAGTCCAACCTTTTCATAAAGTTAAGTCCAGCCTTCTTGCTACTTGTCCTTCTCCGTTCTAATATCACTGAATTTCCAAAATGGAGTCTCTTTATTTATTTATTTACTATTCGAGATCCTCTTGCCACTTTTCTCCGTCTTTCGCCCTCTAATTGTCTCCCGACTTTCAATCGATCTCAGTCTCTGTCTCGATCACTTTCCTTTCCTTTCCTTTCCTTTCCAAACTCTCCCTCGCATCCAAGAAAAAAAAAAGTCACACTTGTCTTCGCTACTCGATCCTTCCAACACTTCCTCTGTTCCGTCTCGTCACTTACTTTACTTTCTCTCCGTTCCCGTCATAAATTTGCAGCTATATAGTCCTCTCCGGATCTCTTTTAGGATTTTTTTCCCCTTTTTGGTTTACTTCTCACGATAAAGAAGCTTTCTTGATTTTCAAAATAAAGTTTTCACGATACGTCTCGCTGTTCTATTTCCGCCTTCCTCCTTGTCAGGCTGACAGCCACGTCTTTGGGTCGGCCATTGAATGGCCGATCACTTTCTTGCTCGATCTGAGGGTACCTCTCGCTCTGTACGAAGATCGCCTTTCTTCCCCAGACGCTCCAAGGTCGCCCCTCTCTATCGGTGCTCTTTCCCAGAGCCGACCTTGCCTCAAACGGCCACAAAAGCAAGAAATACCGGGCGCACCAGACGGAGCTCCGTCGGCTTGCTCGCACCGGCGTGACGTCAGCGCCGGAAGTCTGCATCTACAAGTTTCATGCAGAATAGCAAATGCAATCATTGCTTTTGAGTCTGCTGAGCTGCTCCATCGCCAATTCATTTCCTGAACGTGCTTGAACCGTGGTAATTGCCAAAGTTTTTGTGGTTTGGATGCATGAATTAATGGCCTTGCTTAATCTCTGCCCCATTGCTTGTCAGGAACACCCTGTTTGTCCATGCTGAACCTAATCTGGGTCTCTTCCTGAAGACACCTCTTGAATCTGCATAAATGTTTCCTGATTTTATCCCAATGCAAGGCTGCAGTGCCAATTTGCTCCTCCTCCTGCTGCAACCGGAGGCTGAAGGCTGCCAGTTTCTGTGGTGGAATCTCCTGCCTTGCGCTCTGATTAAAATTGGGCCCCTCTTTCACACCCTCCATGGCTTTGTTGCCCGTATTGTAAAAGACACACAATCCCTACGCTCCACCCTGGAAGGCAGGAGGGATTCAGCTGGTTTTTTAAGAGGACCTTTGGAAATTGGCACACCTGGATTCAGCAGACCTTGCAAGTGGTAAGATGCAAAAATGTACTGAGACCTCAAGCAGCATCAGAATATCCTTTGCACAGGTCATTAAATAACAGAAGAACAGAGTTGGAAGGGACCTTAGAGGTCTTCTAGTCCAACCCCCTGCTCAAGCAGGAGACCCTATAATATTGCAGATAAATGGTTGTCCAGTCTCTTCTTAAAAACCTCCAGTGTTGGAACACCCACAGCTCAACTTGTTCCACTGATGAATTGTTCTCACTGTCAGGAAATTTCTCCTTAGTTCTAGGTTGGATCTCTCATAGATTAGTTTAATCCACTGCTTCTTGGCTGAGTTGAGACAATAGTCCTGGGTTCAACAGACCTTGTGTGTCGTAAGATGGAAAAATCTACCATGACCCTCATGGAGCATCAGGATAGCCTTTGCACAGGTCAGTAATTAACTTGCTTTTGAGCCTGCACATTGCTGAGTTGAGACAGCAGCCCACCAAGGTGCTGGTGATGTGATTGGTCAATTCGTTGACCCAGGTATCACTGCAGGCAATTTTCAGCAATGGGGGAACATCACAAAAGATGTGAGGAACATTGTTGTTTCCACAAAACTCCAACCTGGAGGCCAGAGCAACGTGGATGCCTGAGTCCAGGAAGCCCCAGAGCCAAACGGCCACAGATAGCTGGACGCACAACTTGCTCCTCATCAGGTGGTCATAGTGCAACGGCTGGCAGATGGGATAGTCTAGAGTCTCTTGCTTGAGCAGGGGGTTGGTCTAGAAGACCTCAAAGGTCCCTTCCAGCTCTATTCTGATTGATTGAAGGGTAAGGCCCATTCGGCTGTGGTCACATTTTCTCCATTTCAGGGTTCCTTCCCCCTCCCAATCTCAGTAAGTTCTTTAAATTCTCTCAATAAATGTGGGGCTCAGCCCAGCCCAGATTATGCCGTTGGACATGTTGTGATCTCCATGGGAGATGAATGCTTGACTTATTCTCAGCTTCAACACAGAAGACGCCTACCCTTCTTGACCTTCCAAATCCTAAAAGTCTTGGTAGGACACTTCCTCTGTTCCCTTCCAAGTTGACATTGAGGATGCTGGATGGACCACAAAGCGACTCACCTGTGCTGGTTAACCCACCCTCAGAAGACCTCAGCTGTGGCAGAAGAAGAGTCACCTTCTCCCCAAGTTCTCCCACAGTTGGATTTGGACACAAAGGGATGAGAGGTGGCTCAGCCAAAACTTTACCCACAGAGCAGGAAGGGAGATGTTTAGAAGCTCATTCTCACAACAAAAGCAACACTCCTGGTTCCTGCATTATCTGTGACAGGTGGTAACTCATGGGGGGAAATGTGCCTTGGTGTGCAGGCCTTGAGAATATTCCTGCAGGGAGTAGAGCTGAGAGGACACTCAGCAGTGACCCTCTAGAGGGAAACTCACATCTGGGACCTGTTAGCTGGCTCAGGGTTCATTAAGTTGTACCAGGACTGGCGGACACAGCAGCAGAAAGAGAGCAAATCTGACTAGCTTCATCCTACCTTGAAATGTAGCTACCCTATTTTTCGGAGTATAAGATGCACCTTTTTCCTCCCTAAAAGAGACTGAAAATTTGGGTGCGTCTTATACTCAGAATGTAGCTTTTCCGAAGCTTTTTTCCCCAGCCCTAAGGAGGTGCTAATGATCTTCCCGGCTTCCTACTCCTCTTTGCAGGCTTGTTTTCATTCCTACTCCTCTGAAAAAGGTTTTTTCAGCCCTAACGAGGTGCTAACGATCTTACAGGCTTGCAGCATTTTTTTATTCCTATTCCCTTGAAGTAGTTTTTTACCAGCCTGAAGTATTTGTAGGCTTGTTTTCATTCCTACTCCCTATGAAAAAGGTTTTTTCAGCCCTAACCAGGGGATAAAATAATGTGCTGAAGCTGAGCAGACTAAGGATGCTAGCCAGATGAATACCTGGTAGGTAGATTTTTTTCCCCTATTTTCCTCCCCCAAAACTAAGGTGCGTCTTATACTCCGAAAAATACGGTAGTCAGGAAGAGAAATCAGAATTGGGCTCTCACTGTAGTTTGTAGCTGGTGTTCCAGAAATGAATCCAACCACATGTTATAAGATGAAATGTTTAAATCCTCCCTCCCTCCCTCCCTCCCTCCCCAGCAAAACTAGCAAGGGCCATCACCTTCTTGCTAAGGCCCACAGTTCAGTGCCTGAGTGTATAATGTATAATTTTGATTAGTGTTATATATTATATTAACCAAGCAGCATAAAAGACAACATCTGACACCATTAAAAAAAGAAAAAGAAAAAGAAACCAGGGAAAGATGTTGCTGGACATGAAATTCTCACAACTTTTAACTGCTCAGGGAGCCCAGCATAACCCTCCGTTCTTGGACCCAAAGATGAGCCCCTGTGTTCACCCACTGGAGTCAGACTTGAGAGGTTCAACATACGAGGACAAAATGATCCAACCCCTTGCTTCTCTCTTGTCTCTGTTCCCAAAACACAACGATCTGTTTTACGTGGGTAACTTCTGAGCTGGTCATCCAAGAGACCACTGTTGGTCATCCCAGGATTCCGTGGCCATTTCCCCATCCCCCTCAGCACCCAGGAAATCCTCAACCCTGAATGACACAAAGAACTTCACGTAGTAACGATGACTTCTGTCCTTTCAGGTCTTGCTGGGCTCTCTCTTTGTGCTGCTCCTGAGAGCGGTAGGGTGTTCCTGGGAAGGATGAGCAAAGGATGCTGGGAGTATATGTATCCCACCTACCCAACTAAATCGGTTTCGGGACAGAAAAGTGGTGCTGAGATCCAGCAGATTCCCAACACTCCAATTGAAGGGAAATGAAATTGGAAGAAAGCATCGTAGCATCAATGGATGTTCTTGTGCTTCAAACCTCAACAATCTTCTGGCTTTACACAATACGCGAGACTTATCATGCTGGACAGATTTTATTTGAGCTTCTGGCCCACCAGAAGGAGCAAAATCAGATCCAGGCTACAGAAAGCAGCCATGAAACGAAGGACCATAGAGCAGAGATTACGGTAGGGCTTGATTGCTTCTCCAGACTTCATCAGGTGCTTCTCTCACTCTGGAGCAGAAGGAATTTGCACTAGAACCTGCACTGGCAGATAAAAGGACCTCTTTTGTTGCAATTCTGATCGTTCCACTGGAGATAATCTGTGCAGCAAAAGAGAAAGGCTGTGGAATGGAAGGATTTACAGTATATTGCTTGCAGTCAGCTGCTCCTCAGCCCTCTGAAGGCTGGTCATAAGCTCTCTGAGATGTCTAGGGCGATTCTCAGCCATGCAGATCATGGTTGACTCAAAGGCAGTTTTTCAAAAGGCAGCTGGACTATGGGTTTTTTTTTCCCTTGAGGAAGAAGTTCAGAACTGATGAAGCTTCTTCGATGAGAAGCAAAACGTCTTCAAGGAAAAAACAAAGTCCAGTTGCCTTTTTGAAAAAACACCTTTGAGACAGCCATGACCTGGTTGACTGAGAATCTCCCTAGACACAGCTACAGAACTTCAACTGCTAAAGCAGGCTTGGGGTTCAGCATGATGTCACAACCCAGACAACTATCTAGCCATCAGTTGTGTTTATTTTGTTTGGGGGTTTTAGGCTGTTCTTGTGGTTGGTTTTTAAATGGACAGGACAGGTCTCAACTTTCCTCTTTTATACTCTCTGTGAGTGGCTGAGATTCAGTGGTGGGATTCAGCCAGTTCAGGCCGGTTCAGGCGAACCGGTAGTTAAATTGCTGGCTGGCCCCGCCCCACCCCTTCCAGGAGTCCCCACGCGCCCCATTTTGGCTCCCAGGTAAGTGGAGGGAGGCCTCCTAGGCCCAAAATGGGATGCGGGGGGTGTAGCGCCACCACCCCCATGGCCCATTTTTGCTCCCAGGAGGCTTCAAGGAGGCCTCCTAAGCCCAAAATGTGGCACAGGGAGGTGCGGGGGGGCTGTTTTTGTTCCCAGGAGGCTTCAGGGAGGACTCCTAGGGCCAAGACTGTTTTTGGTTTGGCTGCAAGTTTGTTTTGCTTTTGGTTATCTATTTGGTCGCAAGCCAATTCCTGTGCTAAGCTTGCAGCTGGGGCTTAGCCGAAAGCCTGAACTAGAACTGTTGGGGGAACAGACAGAATAAAGCTCTCTACACCAACCCTGGCGTGTGGGTGAGTGGGGGCAGCACACAAATACTGGGAGAAGATTGGTTGATTTGAAGTCAGAACTATGACTTGATGCCAGATGTTTTCGGTTTTTATGTTCTTAATTTGTTGATTTTATAATTTCACTATGGTTTTTATGTTGCTTAACTTTTGATGAGGCGTTGGTTATTAGATGGGCATCTATATAAATATTTTAAATCAATAAATAAGGTAAATAAATAAATGATGTCAGTTGCCAGTATTCCAAAATGGATCAAATGGACGTCAACTGCCTGCCAAACACCTTACTTGTTTTTTCATAAAGTTCAACACAATATTCCATCTTTTTGAAGTTATCAGGCTGGTTTTTCATCCAGGCTACATGGTCAGTTCTGGATCTGTCTGTCCACACCCAGGTGCCATTCTGTAATGAAAGGGGAGCCAGAGAAGAGCAACAAAGATGATTAGGGGACTGGACACTAAAACATATACATAATGGCAGAGGTGGGCTGCTGCCGGTTGTAACAACCAGTTCGCCCAGAACCGAAAATGTGAGCTTGCGCCCACGGCATCGAAAAACCAGTGATTATATAGGACATGATAGCACCAGGGCAGGTGGGCATGGCCAGCCACTGGTCAGAACTACTGGTTCACCTGAACCGGTCTGAACCAGCAGCAGCCCACCACTGCATAATGGTTGCTGGAACTGGGTATGTCTAGTTTAATGAAAAGAAGGACTAGGGGTGACATTGGTAGCAGTGTTCCAATATCTCAGGGGTTGCCACAAAGAAGAGGGAGTCAAACTATTTTCCAAGGTACCTGAGGGTAGAACAAGAAGCAATGGGTAAAAACTAAGCCAGGAGAGAAGCAACTTAGAACTAAGGAGAAAATTCCTGGAGACAAAAGAACAGTTGCAGGAACTGGGTATGTCTAGCTTAATGAAAAGAAGGACTAGGGGAGATATGATAGCAGTGTTCCAATATCTCAGGGGTTGCCACAAAGAAGAGGGAGTCAAACTATTTTCCAAGGCACCTGAGGGTAGAACAAGAAGCAATGGGTGGAAACTAAACAAGGAGAGAAGCAACTTAGAACTAAGGAGAAATTTCCTGACAGTTAGAACAATTAATCAGTGGAACAGCTTGCCTCCAGAAGTTGTGAATGCTCCAACACTGGAAGTTTTTAAGAAGATGTTGGATAACCATTTGTCTGAAGTAATGTAGGGTTTCCTGCCTAAGTAGGGGGTTGGACTAGAAGACCTCCAAGGTCCCTTCCAACTCTGTTATTCTATTCTATTCCATGTCAGCCAATTGAGGAGGGGTCTCTGGTTCTGCAGGACATTTGGGAAAAAAGGAAAACTTTTCAGGTTTCAATGGCCAGACCAAATGGATCATCTCTCTCTCTCCATCTCTCCCTCAATTTCCAGTTGATCTGGAACATCCAAGCAGGATTAACCTTGATAAAGGCTTGGATAGGTGACCATCAGGAAATCCACAAGAGAAAACATCCCAGAAGAAAACCATCTGGAGGTGTCCGTGATGTCACACACTCAGCTTGAGAGCCTGTTGTGGCCTGTTGGCTGCTGGCCCCTCCAGCAGCCAAATCAGAGGAGGAGGAGGAGGAGGAGGAGATGTGGGAGTCAGGGCCAGTTTCAAGGCAACCTGAGAGCTCCGAGGGGGAAGAGGGAATGGAGCTGGCAGAAAGAGACACAGAGGCAGAGCCTGGGTTGTCTGTCAGTCTCAGATGGAGAGTCAACAGCCCCCAGGTCTGGAGATGGCTGATGAGGAAGAACAGCTGGGTCCAGTGCCTGACGTGCGGATGCTCAGAAGGCAGAGGAGAGGAGAGCAGTGGAAATCTATGGGCCGGTCCTTGGGACGGAAGAGCCACTGCTGCTAGTGAAGCCCCACCCTAGCTCTGGGGATAAAAGGCAGGGGGCGGAGAGGAATAGATGGGGCAGACAACTATTCATCTCCCTGCTGATTTGTTAGCCTGCATTGAGAGAGAGACTTTTTTGCCAGGGCTGCTGGCGCTCATAATAAAGGAATCTTTTGAGTTCACTTCAGAGGGTTTGTGGTGTTTGGGGAGCTGGGTCAGAACAGAGCCACTTTGCTCATGCTCAACATAATGACAGCCTTGGATTGACCATGGAGAGATAAATAGGGTCAAAGTCAATGAGTCTGTCAGGGTTCCGACCGATGCCCTAATAAAATCAGGAGCCTCAAGCCATTTTGCAAGAAAAACCCACTTGTTTATTAGGAGCGCCATGTCGGCACAAACTACAGTAAGCGAAGCCAACTCTGACTTCACCCAGTTCCTGCCTTGCCTATGACCCTGTTGCCCCCTCCCCCCAAAGTGTGTCACCTGTCATACTCCCAACAAAGCAATTTCGCGGGTCATAGAAGTCACTCCCTCCGTCTGTTGCGGGTTTCCGTGGAGATGGCCTTGACTTCAGGCAGCTAGGATATGTTTTGTTTTGACTGAGGTGTGAATTTCTCGGTGCAGCTGCGAGGCGCAATATCCCATCCCCCTGCATATGGCAACTCGGGAGCAGGTCAGGAAAGCTTCGTGAGTTGACAGAGTCCTTGGGTGGGAGACCACCATCAGTTTACTCTTGGAAACTGAAGAGCATCTTGGGAAATTGTATGAGTGGGTGGGATGAGTAGGTGGGAGGTGGAACCTATTTTTCTATTGTTGACAGAAATCAATATTTCTATTCACAAAGTCACCAGGAGCTGATCTCAACTCCCCTTCTTTGTATATGATCCAGCATTTTTCAGGAATTGAACATCCAACAGAGCAGAAGATGAAAACCTGCCAGTAACAGAAATGACCAATTTCTGCATAAAATAAAATAAAAAGGAAGGAAGGAAACAGCAACCGTCCCAGGCCAGGCCATGCAGTCCCTGAGTTAATGGCCCACCAGAGTGTTAACAAGGTCTAGAGGCCATGCAGTGGACCATAAAGAGGAAAGCAGACTGAAGGAGGAACTGAATGTGAGGGAAGGCTACTCATTTCACCCATAGGTGACTTTATATAAAAAATAAAATGCCTGTCGTGCCCCCATCGGAGCCTGAATCTGCAGGGGAAGATGAGCTGGAACTGGAGATGACAGAGATTATGGGGGTGGTTTCGTTGGCTTTGGAGGAGAATGGGGAGGAGCAGGCCCAGTCAGGCCAGGGCCTTTCAGGATTAGCATGGCTTGTAGGCAGGGAGGAAGGGGGGCAGGATGACCAAGAGAGGCTAAGCAGTGATCATGAGAGACATTGCTCAGGTGATGAGCAAGGAACACCACCTCCTGATCCTCAAGCACGGAGAGTGGAGAGAAGGCGAGAACAGTGCAGACTAACCTGGCTACTTGGGAAGAGAGCACCCCGCCCCTCTTCACAAGGCCCACCTGGGGACTGAGCCTTAAGGAGACACTGTGGGGAGGGGCATTTGTTGGGAACAAATGCTGAATTCATGGAGTGTTGAGTGCCGATGTTTGCACTTCCCTGAATCCTTGCATTCTTTCTGGATTTCTGGATACTTGCCTTGCTCCTTTGATTCCTGGACTCCTTTGACTTACCCTGCTGGATTTCTTGCTTTGCAGCTGTTCTGCTCACCCCATTGGGCTGGACAATTTGCAGACAGAGGCTGCTTGAGGTGTGTGTGTGTGTGTGTGTGTGTGTGTGTGTGTGTGTGTGTGTGTGTGTGTGTGATCACTTTGCTCTGGGACTTGCAAGAAATGTGGGAGCGTTTGGGGACATTTGGAGCAATAAAGAGGCGGTTTGAACTGCCAGCTGCCTGTGTTACCTCTGTGCCATGCCCAGGGTCATCACAATGACTTAAGATACCCCTTATCAACTACAATTAAAAGATGGGGCAGGAGGGAGGGAGTAGGATGAGCGAGGGGGTAGGGGAGATCTGATATTAATCTATAAGTCACCTCCAACATGAAGCACCTCCCTTGCAGCCCCACGCCAGCTGGCAGAGCCACGTCTTCAAGCTCTGGTGGAAGGTCGGGAGGGTTGGAAGTGACTCACTCTTGGAGGGCAAGATGTTCCAAATGGCAGAAGTGTCCGCAGAGAAGGCCAGCTGGAATATTGTGGCTAATGGGGCCCACAGCATGCCTCCTCTACCGGCACGGGTGGGGCGGGCAAATCCCATTGGGATGAGACACTTCCTCAAGTAACCTGGGCCCATGCCATGAAGGGACAGGGGCAGAATCCGTCCCTTCGGGGCTTTAAAGACAGGAATCAGTCAGTGATGAAATCCAAATATTTTACTACCGGTGCTGTTGGCGTGGCTTGATGGGCATGGCTTGGTGGGTGTGGTAGGGGAAGGATATTGCAAAATCTCCATTCCAACCCAACTCTGGGGCCAGCCAGAGGTGGTATTTGCTGGTTCTCCAAACTACTAAAAATTTCCGCTACCGGTTCTCCAGAACCTGTCAGAACCTGCTGGATTTCACCCCTGGAATCAGTTCTTTAACTAGCCAGGAAAGGCTGGTGAGGAGCAGGAGAGCGAGCACTGGAGTAGGAAACATTGGTCAGTGATTTTGTCCAAGAGCTTTTAGCAGAGATCCCTCCCTCCCATTGAGGAGCCTTCGAATAGCCCCATAAAGACAGTAAAAATGAATCAATGAATATTAGTAATGGAAAGGGACCTACATGCTGTGGCTGGTTCAATCCGATCCAGACACTGCCTCTTTTTGTGAGATAGTCGGAGACGTACTCGGCCAAGTGATGTGACTCTTCATCACTACGGATGGAGGCGAGGTGGCAACCTGGCTTGTATTTCCTGCAGAACATCTGGAAGAGAGCGACAACAGAGAAAGTCACTTGTTCGGCAGAAAATAAACGTGTGTGTGTGTGTGTGTGTGTGTGTGTGTGTGTGTGTGTGTGAGAGAGAGAGAGAGAGAGAGAGAGAGAGAGAGAGAGAGAGAGAGAGAGAGAGAGAGAGAGAGAGAGAGAGAGAGAGAGAATGAAGAGAGCAGGGATCTGACTGCATGTTCCTAGCCACCAAATTGACTTTCTCAATCTCTGTAGGTGACTTTGGTGGTGTCTGCGCCGAAGTGGCGCAATGGTTAAATGCAGCACTGCAGGCTACTGCTAGTTCAGCAGTTCAGCTGTTCAAATCTCACCAGGCTCAAGGTTGACTCAGCCTTCCATCCTTCTGAGGTGGGTAAAATGAGGACCCAGATTGTTGGGGGCAAGAGGCTGAACTCTGTAAACCGCTTAGAGAGGGCTGTAAAGCACTATGAAGCGGTATATAAGTCTTAAGTGCTATTGCTATTGCTATTGGTAGTTGGGTGGCATATAAATCCATATAAATAAATAAATAAATACATACATACATACATACATACATACATACATACATACATACATACATACATAAATATTGCTATTGCTATCAGTTCCCGACTTAAATTTAGGATCCATTGTTTAAAATCTATCCATCACTATAGAGTCAAGTTGATTTGAAGATGCCACATACGTTGCCAGTGAGATATCAGGAAATCTGTTGTCTACAAGATGATCCTTCAAGTAAAGCTCAACATTGCCCAACAGACACCGGCCATGGAAGCCTATGCCAGTATACAGTCCATAGAGTATTTGCATTTCAGACTATCCTAAAATCATGGCCGTTGCTAACTTTTCATGCAGATTAGTGGTTCTCCCCTTCAGCCCAGCCAGAGGGGACTTGGGGGGGGCTGTGCGTGGCTCTGCCTAGACTTCTCCTCTGCCTGGGCTAGAAGATTCACAGGCACACAAGCACTTCTAACCTCGGCATCCTTCCAGTTCTTGTGGTCATCGAACAGCTTGTAGCAAAACTCTTTGTTGACGAGCCAATCGAAGGGACAGCAGCTTTTGGCTTCTGTGTGGGAAGAGAGGAAGCCCAATGAGAAGAGCAGGAGAAGGAAAAGCAGAAGGAGACAGCTGAACATCCTTAGCCTGCTGAGTTACAAACATCTTTGATGGCAATGAATAGAAACTGGCTTGGGTTACAAACACAACAGCTGCATTTGGTTTAGCCTTGGCTAATTTCCCTGAAAGTACACGGCTTCTGTTAATCTGTCCTTTTGGGTTGGTTTGTCATTCAGTGAACCATGCCAAGCCAGAAAACGGATTCCTTCCAGTAACCAGGCTACCACCTATGTAGACTGCTACAACATGTTTGATGTGGGGCTGCCCTTGAAACTCTCCTGAAATTTAAATCCTCAATACAGGGATCATGTGGGTCTGTCCTGAAGGATCTCCATTGTCCTACTGGATTCCCCCAAACTGCTGAACCCCAAGTGGCTTAAGAGCTGATTATTTGTGGGGCTTCACCCCCTGCCACCCACTGTCCAGGAGAGGCCCATCTGAAGATGCCCCCGCCAGGTGCTGAACTCTTAAGGATGTGGGAAAGGGTCAAAGGTCTTGTGTGGGTCCCTAGCAAGAGATTTATTTATTTATTTATTTATTTTGTTATTCTTATATGCCGCCCAACTCCCGAAGGACTCAGGGCGGCGTACAACATAAGAGATACAAGAATAAACAAAATTCCAAAAAATTTAAAAACAGTACAAAATTTTAAAAAAAACAATATAAAAGCAACAACAACATGGGTGGGGAGGCACTCTTAATGATGAACACATGCATTTTTGCCAAGGTTTTCACTTTTAATTAAACTTGCATTTCAGTTGTATTAATTTTGCTTTGTTTCTGTATTGTTGCAAACAGTCCTGTGTCTTGGAGCAGAAATTGCACAATAAGCCAAACAAGGGATAAAGCAACTTCAGCAAGAGGATTCTAGGGGGTCAGATCGGAAGGGGGTTCAGAGGCAAGCAAGTTGTCCTCTCAGGACCCCAGAGACCCTGCTGGAACTCACCACTTAAGGAGAGGGCCACAGCCATCAAGCCGAGGCTCACAAAGATGAATCGCCCCATGGTCTTCCTTCCTTCTCTGCAAAGAGGGGAGAAGGGAGAACGAGACAAACTGGGGAAAGCCACCTCAGGAAGGAGACCCCACGTCCACTCCAGGACCAAGCAGGCACTCCCAGCTTTTGTTTCACAGTTTTGCCTTTGCCATGCTGGGCCCTGTTTCTCCTTCCTGGGTCACAGAACAGCTTCGATGTGTCACAGCAGATCCTGTATTGCTGTGTGATTTCTGGGGGCCTTCCCTGAGAAAGGCTGTCCTATAGATCTCTTTCTCTCCCACCCACAGATCCCCAATAGATCCTTGCCTTAAGGACCTTCCCACAAACCTCTGCTGGAACCAGGACTTCGCCTGCAGCTCCTTGCAAGGGGTCCCTTCAGATGGAGAAAGAGGCACAGAGCCTCCTCCTGCAGGGGCCTCACCTGTCATGTGCCCACAGGTGGGAGAGCTGCACTCACCTGTCCCTTTGCCTCCACAGGTAGTAAGTCTGCTCCGTGGCAACTCCAGGCTTTTCCTCCTGCAGAGGGAACGGAGGCATTTATAGGCAAGGCAGGGGGTGGGTTTCTGTTGGTGGGGAGGGGGCAGAGGGAGAGAGACATTGCTTTGCTTCAGGATTTCTGCTCCTGATTAACAACCTTGAAGTAGCTTTTTTGCACCACTAAATTTGGAACATGATAAGGGCACAGAACGTATACTCCTGGGGGTTAATCAGATTGATTGATTGATTGATTGATAACAGTGTTCCTCAATTCTTCCAGCTTGGTGGACCAGAACAGGGGGAGGCACCTGCAGGGGTGGGGAGAGAGGGGATGGTTTCATGCACACACACCACCTTCAGAAATGCAGCTTTGCACGCCTGCACGTGCACACTCACCCACCACTTCCGTGACTGGCTCCGAATGCGTTGCGGCCCCACACCGGGCTGTGGGCCGAGAGTTGGGGACCCCTGATTTAGAAGATGTACATTCTGCCCATAAAGAAGCCAAAGATGCCAAAGATGTTGCTGCACCTGAAATTCTCACTGTTTTCTTTGGCCAGGCAGACTTTGTGGCACCACCGTCCACTCTGAAGCCAAGGATGACCCTTAGATGCTGGTACCACCTTCCGGTCCCTGCACTCACCCCGACTGCCTGCTCATCAGAGCTCGGAGGCCCCAGATTTCATCTCTTTCTGCTGAATGTTAAGTGATTCTGCCATAAAACTCCCTCATCCATCATGACCTATTGAAAGAACGGCTTGCTTCCTTGCTCCTTCTCCTCCTCTTCTTCCTCCTTGCTTTCCTTCCAAGGGGAAGAAGGCAACTTTTGGCTTGTGGCCCAGTGTGTCAATCCTTTGTGGTGCTCTCTCTCGATCGATTGTTAACCCTGAACCTGCCAAGAACCAGATAAACTGCTGCTCTGGGAGTTTTGGGGATCCCTCTTAAGATCCCCGAGATCCTGTAGACATGGGACCTGGGTTGTCTCTACCCACTCCGTGAAGTTTATTTGAGGCCCAGCAAACATTGTCCCATAGCAACTAATGAGAGGCCCTAATGACTGGCTGGGTAGGCGTGGCTGGGTGGGAGTGAGTGACATCGAGTTGGCCACGCCCACCCAGGTTTTGTGGCTCCCGGTTTTTTCTTTTTTGTGGGAAATGGGTCCAAATGGCTCTTTGAGTGTTTAAGGTTGCAGACCCCTGGCCTAGACAATAAATTCCTCCACTCGCTTCTGCAGCAGACTTGCTATCCAAGGAGGCAAATGTGATCAGGGGAAACTAAACCTGCAACCAAAAACATTAATCAGCTTTGCTAAACATATAAATGAAATATCTTTGCATGGGAATGCATGGATGAGATAGTTTGTCTAAGCAGAGGAGTAGCCTCATAAACATACAAGGCCAGAGGCATGGCTTGCTTTGTGTAATTCCCTCTGTGCTTTAGGCACCACACATGCGGGTGGGAGCAAAACCACAGGCTCACAAATATTGCTCAAATATTACTAAAGAAAGCATGTAGGACATACCAACTGGCTGAAATGATGAGCTACATTATGAAAGCCTCTGAAAAACCTATGTACACGTGTCTGTGTTTCTAACTGCTGTGGGGGTGTTAAGCCATTAACGGGAAAAGAAGGTAACACATGACACCCGATGTTCCCATTTGGGGGTTTTGTGGTTTGGGGGTATAAAAGGCCTGGTTGAGGGCAACCTCCCCATGTCCTCCTTCTGCACAGAGCAACATCATCCTGCTTCACTCTCCACCTCGAGGTGTTTATTTGGGCTTCAACACTCCAGACAAGGACCCAGGGTTGGACTGAGACATCCTAAGGGACAGGTGAGTGCTGCTCTGCCACCTGGGGGGATATGGCAGGTGAGGTCCTTGCATCAGATCACTCCTGGGAGTCTCTATCCATTTGAAGGGACTTCTTCCAGGTGGCTGCAGGCAATATCCAGGTTCCAGCAAGAGATCTGTGGAAGGTTCCCTCAAGCAGGGAGGGACAGATCTATTGGGGATCTCTGTGTGAGAGAAAGACAGACATATAGGAGACCCTTTCTAAGGGAAGCCCCCGGCCATTATATAGCGCTGTAGAATCCACTGTGACCTACCAAGGCTGTTGCATGACCAAGGAAGAGGAAATGGGGCCCAGTTGAGCTAGTGCAAAATTGTGAGACAAACTGTGGGACCCCCAGCTTCCTCCTGGGTTGGATGTTGGGTCCCCCTTCCTGATGGGGTCTTACCATGTGCCTAATCCCCTTCCCATTTCTTCCCTCTTTGTTCTTCTCTGCAGCGAAGGAAGGAAGACCATGGGGCGATTCATCTTTGTGAGTCTTGGCTTGCTGGTCATGGCCCTTTCCCTGAGTGGTGAGTTCCAGCAGGGTCTCTGGGCTCCAGAGAGACCAAAGCTCTTGCATCTCAAACCCCTTCCTGATTTGGCCCCTTAGAATCCTCTCCCTGAAGTTGCTTTTATTTCTGTTTGGCTTATTGTGCAATTTAGATCTCACTCTATCTCTCTGCTCCAAGATTCAGGGCTGATTGCAAGGATACAAAGCTAAATTAATACCATAGTTGAAAGCTTGGCAAAAGATCCATGCTTTTATCATGAAACATTGAGTGCCTCCCACTCCTTGCAGGGGGCAGCCCCACAAATAATCACCCCCAAAGCCCCCTGAGTAGTTATGGGTCGTCCAAGAGGCAACCGCAGATTCTCCAGAACTGACTCACAGAATCCCTGTACTTTGTCCCATTCCACAGCCTGGTTCTTGAAAGAATCCATTTTCTGACTTAGCAGAGTTCACCGAATGATAAACTAACCAAAATGGACAGGTTCACATGAGACATGAAGCTTCAAGGAACTAAACCAAGGCTAAACCTACCCAGTTGTTGAACATTCTGCAAATACAGCCGTTCTGTTTGAAATTGTCAGTTTCAATTTATTGTCATCAAAGATGTTTGCAACCCAACAGGTCAAGAATGTTCTGCAGACCCAGCTGTCTCCTCCTCCTCCTCCTCCTCCTCCTCCTCCTCCTCCTCCTCCTCCTCCTCCTCCTCCTCCTCCTCCTCCTTTTCTCCTGACCATCTTCTGACTGGGCTTTCTCTCTTCCCACATAGGAGTGAAAGGCTGTTGTTGTCCCGATGGTTGGCTCCCCAGGAATGGGTTTTGCTACGAGATCAATGATCAGCTCAAGACCTGGAACGATGCAGAGGTTAGAAGTGTTGTCTGGCTGTGAATCCCCTAGCCCAGGAACAGGAGAGGTCTATGGGGAGCCTTGCATAGTCCCCAAGTCCACTCTGGCTGGGATGAAGTGGAGGGCCTCTAAGCTGGCTGCATGAAAAGGTAGCAAAGGTCATGTTTTTAGGATAGTCTGAAACCCAGATATTTTCTGGACTATATACTGGTTTAGCCTTTCATGACCCATACCTGTTGAGCAGTGTTGAGCTTCAAGGGTGAGTGACCATCTTGTAGACAAGAGATTTCCTGATGTTTCATTGGCAACATGGATGGCATCTTCAGATCTCCTTGCCTCTTGAGTGATGGCGATCACAGATTATAAACAAATGAATCATGAATTTAAGCAAGGAACTATTCAAGAGCTGCAGACTCCAACACAGACATCCATGGTGTTCAACAGAGTGAAGATGGTGGCTAGAACCATCTGGTGGCAATCAGATCCTTGCTCTTTTCTTAAATGGACACACACACACATACACACATTTTTCTTCTCTGCTGAACAAATGAGTTTTTCTGTTGTCGCTCTCTCCCAGATGTTCTGCAGGAAATTAAAGCCAGGCTGCCACCTCGCCTCCATCCATAGCATGGCAGATTCAGCTGACTTGGCCCAATACGTCACAGACTATCTGAAAAGTAGTGGAAATGTCTGGATTGGACTGAATGATCCAGAGAAAGTAGGTCCCTTTTCTTCTGATAATATTTTTCAATTCATTTGTTATTGTTCCTAAGGGGATTTTTGAAGGATCTTCCAATGGGAGGTAAGGATCTCTCTGCTGAAAGCTCTTGCCTTGGACAAAAGAAATCCCAAGACTGTTTCTCCCGCCCCCCCCCCAACCCTTCCTGCCCAGTTGAAGAACTGACTGCTGCCCTTAAAGTCCCAAAGGGACTTTGGAATTTTATCCCAAATTCATGTCGGGATGAAGGCTTTCTCGTGCACTTCAGTCTGCCTTCCTCTTTTTAGAGCACCGAATGGCCTTTGGTCCTTCTTGAAACTCTGATGGGCCAGGAGCTCAGGGAGTGCATGGCCCGGCCTGGGAGGGCTGTTCTCCCCCCCCCCTTTTTTTATGAAAAAAATGGTTCATTTCTGTTACCGGCAGGCTTTCATCTTCTGCTCTGTTGCATTTTCAATTCCTGAAAAATGCTTGATGATGTTCAAAGAAGAGAAGCTTCCCTGGAATTGAGCTCAGCTCCTGGTGACTTAAGAATTAGAAATGTTAATTTATGGCAATAACACAGAAGTAGGTTCCCTCCTACAAATTCCCAGGGTGCTTTTCGGTCTCCCCTATAGCTCCAGGGTTCTGCTGGTGGTCTCCCACCCAAGGACTCATTGCCTTTGACCCTATTGATCTTCCTGAGATCGATCGGTGTCGACTGTCTGGACACCGTAGTTTTCTTCTGGGTTATCTTTTCTCTGGATCTCCTGATTGTCACCTATCCAGACATCCAAATTTAACCCTCGTTAGATGTTTCAGATCAGCTGAGATTGAATATAGATAGATGATAGAGAGAGAGAGAGAGAGAGAGAGAGAGAGAGAGAGAGAGAGAGAGAGAGAGAGAGAGAGAGAGAGAGATGAGAGAGAGAGAGAGAGAGAGAGAGAGAGAGAGAGAGAGAGAGATGAGAGAGAGAGAGAGAGAGAAAGAAGAGCGAGGGAGGGAGGGAGGGAGAGAAAGAGAGAGGGGGGGAGGGAGAGGGAGAGGGGGAGGGAGAGGGGGGAGAGAGAGAGAGAGAGAGAGAGAGAGAGAGAGAGAGAGAGAGAGAGAGAGAGAGAGAGAGAGAGAGAGAGAGAGAGAGAGAGAGAGAGAGAGAGAGAGATGGCTAACGTGGATTCCTTGTCATTCCAGAAACGCATCTGGCAATGGTCAGACAGATCCTGCACCAACTACTTGTCCTGGAATTCAGGAGAGCCCAACAATCAAGAGAACAAAGAGTACTGTGTTGAGCTCCTGGCCAAGACAGGTAAGGCAAGCTGGAGGGGAGGGTGTTGAAGATGCGCTTTCAACAATGACAACATATTTCATCCATCCTGGGACACCCACCAGTGGGCAACTGATGACCTTTGTTGACCTCCTTAGATTCTGAGCTCTCACAGCCCAACCCTCTATGCAGTCAAGGGAAGACAAAACGTCCATGGGATAAACAAAAATGGAACTCACCATTTCTTTAAAAACCCAAACTTAATTATTACAGCACCATAATTAAACGAACCATCTCCATCTTAACCAACTTATTGAAGGTCATTATTGTAACAGACAGGAACCTTCACTCCATCTTACCTTCCTCTTTTCCTGGGCAGGAAGTCTTTTTCTCAACTAAGAACTTTCTTCTTCCTTTTGAAGAAGACCCTCAAAAAGACCCTTGCTAAAGGAAACCCCTGGACAGCCCAGTGGCCAATCCTCTTTGCCTTAAAAACTGGGGAACAAAGCATAAGAGTTCACTCCCAACACACTTGCCTTTGTGAGGATCTGTTGGGCGTGTGGGGCAAACAGATTGGAAGGTTGGTCCAAACTGAAAATGAAACTTTCTGTTTTGCTATCCAGGATATCTCAAATGGAATGATACACCATGCGAATCCTCACATCCTTTCATCTGCCAGTGCAGATTCTAGTGCAAATCGCTCCTTTTCTTGCTCCAGAGTGAGTGAAGCACCTGATGAAGTCTGGAGAAGCAATGAAGCTCTGCCAAAAATCTCGGCTCTGCACCCCTTCCCTTCTCTTAATGGATGTTTTCTGTAGCTTGGATCTATGTTTTCTGTAGCTTGGATCTGACCTTGCTCACTCTGATGGGCCAGGAGGTCAAATAAATTCTGCCTTAGCATGACTGGCCTTGTTTATTTTGGAGACCCAGGAGACGGTTGAGATCCAAAGCTTTAAGACCCTCTGAATCTTCTGCGTGGCGAGCCTTGGCATTAAGGGGGGGGAGGGTATCTCTTAAGAATCTGTAGAGATTCTCAGTCATCCAGGTCAGGGTTATCCCAAAGGTACTTTTTCAGGAGGTAACTGGACTTCCTGGCTTTTCCTTTGAAGACATTTTGCTTCTAATCCAAGAAGCTTCTTTAGCTCTGACTGGATGGTGGCAGAGGTTCGGTTCCTCCCGGTTCGGGACCGGTTCGCCCGAACTGGTAGCAACCCGCTGGTGATGTCATGATGATGTCACAGAACTGGTTCTGTTGGTGCTGGTCTGTGGATACTGCCATCTTTTGGGGGGGGATTTTTTTTTATTTGGGGGGGTTGGAATTTTTTCCCTGATCATTTTTCTTCTGCACATGCGCAGAAGCCAAGTTTCCGACACCTGCGCATGCATCGCCATCTTGTTTTTGGCTTTTTTTTATTTTTTTTATTTTTCGGCACTGCGCATGTGCGCATGCACAAAGTGTGCATGTGCCCACAAGGCACAGGAGGAAGTGAACCGGCAGCGAGATAAGTTAGAACCCATCCCTGGATGGTGGGGAATGGGAGGATTTATATTCCTTGCAGACAGCTGGTCATTTGCATCCTTTTAGAGGGTCGTTGAGGCCACTTGGAGGTTTATCTGTGTCGTCAGGGTCACCTGAGTGGTGCTTCTGTTTCCTGTTGTCTGGATTTTTCCTCTGGAAATCCATTCCTACACCACACCATTCCAAGGTATTCATCCCAAATTGTATAGCTAAAAGTCTGTAGTGATTCTCAATATCTCTTAAGATGGACCATCGATTGATGTTTTGATGCTTTCTTGCACGTCCACCTCATTTTCATTGGAGGGTTGAGAATCTGTTGGGCCTCAGCAGCATTTTACTGTCACCAAAGTACCAGAGGTGGGTTCCTGCCAGTTGGGACCGGTTCTATAGAACCCGGTAGCGGAAATTTCTCCCTGCTCACCGAACCGGCAGCGATGGCTGGCTGGACATCCCCCCGAACCGGCTCTCTCGGAGGTTGCCATAGTCGCCGCCATCTTGGTTTTTGCTTCTGCGCACATGCAGAGCTGTTTTCTGCTTCTGCGCATGCGCACAGGCTGCATGTTTTAGCACTGCACATGCGCGTGCGTGCCCACGCGGTGCGTGAGGAAGTGAACTGGCAGTGAGGTAAACCAGAACCCACCCCTGCACCAATGATGACTGGCACATGATCCCCACTCTTCTGGAAAAGGCATAGGGGTGGGATGGTGGAGTGGGTCCCTGAAGGCCTGGGCTGTGCTGAACTACTCTGTAAGGGTTGCAAAGATCTGAACCTCCTCCGGATGGCGTCAAAGAGCCTGTGATGCCTCTATCCCTCAGCGCCCCCTCTGGCAGTCCAAGGCCTTAGTGGGAAACCCCTCAGCTCTCCCTCTGCCGGCAGCCTGTGTTGCTTCCATATCTGGGGAGAAGAGCCCCACTTCTGAGGGATTCTTTTTACCTGGCCTTTGAAGGGGTTGGGGACCTTCACTCTCTCGTCTGGGTTGTTTTCTTGTAGATATGACCCAACTAGGAAACATCAACAGTGCTAGAAGGAAGGGGAGTTTCCAGGGAGGAGGAGGAGGAGGAGGAGGAGGAGGAGGAGGAGGAGGAGGAGGAGGAGGAGGAGGAGGAGGAGGAGGAGGAGGAGGAGGAGGTTGACAATGACGACTGTGGGGTCCTTGGCTTTGTCTTCCTTGCAGACATTTCATGACCCAACCAGAATGGTGCAGTGGCCTAGAGGTGGAGCTCTCGCCTCACAATCAGGAGGCTGTGAGTTCAATCCTAGGTAGCGGCTGTTATTTCTCTCTCTGGGTTACAATGAGTAAATATCAGCTGCAAACTCTGCAATGGCAACAGGAAGGGCATCTGACCAGTAAACACTGAGCTCCATTCAGTTGCCCCAATTCCACCCCACAAGGGATTATGGGGTCATTAAAAGGCAAAAAAAAAATCATGACCCAACTAGGTAATATCATGATGGTTAGAAGGGAGAGGGATTTGGAGAGGGCGGCGGTGGAGGAGGAGGTGGTGGTGGTTCTACTTCCCCTCCCCACAACTCAACAAAAAAGGGGAAACAAGAGAAATGGAAAAAAAAATGTATGTATATTTTTTCTGCTCCTTTCTATGCTCTTTTTTCTAATTTCTCCTTGGGGTACTCTGTGGTCATCAGCCCAACCCCAACCCAAATAGCAGGCAATCCAAAAAAGACTTTGTGGGGAAATTTATATTTACCAACAAAGAAATAAAGGGAGACTATTATAGATCTATTTCAACTATTTAGCTCTCATCAGCTAACCATACCCTTCTGGGATTCGAACCTGGGCTACTTATATATTAGGTAAATGTATTAACCTCTAAGCCACAGGCTCTCCTCGTGATTTTTTCAGTGAAACCAGTCTATCAGGGCAACCTTGTCTACCCAAATATGAGATGGAGCATTCTGCTTCCAATTCCATGAAGAATAACATAGTTGTGGAAAAGCACAATAGCACCATAGCAATTTGCAAACAAATGGGCCATGCAAGTATTCATGCCCACAGAGGAACCAAATTACACCCTGCACCAAATGTAAACTACCTAGCTGGATTACTGGATGAAAAAGCAAAGAAAATGTCTACAAGAAAAGAAGCAAACTCAGAAAGCACCCGAGGAGCTACAACCCTGAGCTACAAATATTCTTCTTTATTGGTACTGATTGTTTGGCTTTCTTACCAAACAGATTTTTTGAATTGATTTTTATGTGAGTGGACTGCCACCTCAATGGAGGTGTTGTGATCAATATATTTCCTTGTTTGCATATTAATTTCTGCCAGGCCATAATGTTGCTCCTTGTGGGGAAGTCCTGGTGGCTGTCTGGTCCTTCCTTTTTTTTCATCTCGATCCTAGATCGAAGCCCAGGGGGATGTGGTGGGACCACTGGCTAAAGGGAAGGGGGACTCTCCGGTGTGACCAAAAAACCATTCCAGCTTGGAGTCAATTCAGGCAGGTAACATTTCATGGCAAGCCCTAAGCTCTATATTTACCTTTTCCCGGGGGGAATGCAAACAGTCGGGCGACATTCTTGTAATACAGGTGCCCAGCAATAAAGTATCTGCTTAAACCTATTTATGGAGTGGTTCAACCTATTTATGGAGTGGTTCTCTTTACTTGCACCTGACCAGAGGTGATGGTTTTTGTGTCCTATAAACTACACCTGTATTTGTATTTGTCCTTGATCTTTATCTTTATTGCACAGCAAATATGTTGCTTGCAGGCTTCTGAGTCTCAAAATCAGCAATAAACCTGAGCAATAAAATAAGGAAACTGGCCGTGTTTGCACCACCAACTCAGCTACACAGACACACACACACAAAGAAGCTTCACTCAAAAGAAAAATGAACAAAAAGTGTGAATGAAGACACTGGCTGAGAAATGGAAGTTTCTGATTACAGTCTATATCGACCCATTTCAATTGCTCTGAAAGGAAGGAACATGGGACGTTATCACCGTTAGACTGGGCTACTTGCACCACTTTCCAAGAACAACTGCCTAGCCCTGTGCTCTCTCCCATGGGGAGTGTCAGGTGCGAATAATCAGGAAGATTCATTGGGTTTGAAGCACAGAAGAGTTTATTAACACCACCTATACACAGGAATCCAGTTATAATAATAATAGCAGAGTTGGAAGGGACCTTGGAGGCAGGGGTGGGTTCCAAATTTTTTTTACCTACCACTCTGTGGGGCGTGACTTAATTTTGTGGGTGTGGCTTAATTTTGTGGGTGTGGCTTAATTTTGTGAGCGTGGCTTGATGGTCATGTGACCGGGTGGGAATGGTTTGGTGGTCATGTGACTGGGTGGGAGTGGCTTGGTGATCATGTGACTGGGTGGTCATGTGACTGGGTGGGCATGGCCAAACTTGGCGTCACTCACGTCAAGGGTTAGGGTTAGGGTTAGGGGTGCCTGGCCTCTCCTCGACTCAAAGGCCTCAACGAGATACAATTTCACTGTCTATTTATTACTACTGAACATCCAAAATATACTATTTAATCCTATCTATGTATGTATGCCATATGTGTACATACATATTATATACAGGCACACAAAAAAGATACATTATATACTGTATGTGTATGTGTACACACACACACACACACACACACCTCTTCTAAAACTGTACACATTCAACCCTCTCTTACTGCATTTGGAAAAACACACCTAGAGTCCACTTTCTGCTCCACACATTTAACCATAATATCTGTACATTAGAACATTACACATGCCTTCAGATGTACTTCCCTAGTTTGCACATGACTGTTAGAGCAGGAGATGTCATGATTGAGTAAGATGTGGTGAAACTCACTTAACAACGCTCTTCCTTAGCAACCAATATTTTGGGCCCAATTGGTGGTCATAAGTCAAGGACTATCTCTGCCTTCCTCTGCGTGGCAGCCTTGTCCTAGTAAACTCCTTCTCCTTTCTGGCAATTTTCCTCTCTGTTAGAGGCACCAAAATAATCCAGATAATGTAAGGTTTCCTGCTGCAGCAGGGGGTTGGACTAGATGACCTCCGAGATGTCTTCCAGCCCTAAATTGCTGTGCTGTTTCAAAGTGTCTTCTGAAGCCACATCTAGTGCCAGGGTTTGTGGTGCTTCCTTCCTCTTCTCTCCTCTCTCTTTCTCTCCCTCTTCTCTCTCTCTCTCTCTTTCCTTTCTTCTCCTTTTATTTCTTTCTTTCTTATCACTTTTCTTTCTTATCTCTCTCACTTTCTTTCTTTCTTTTCTTTCTTTCTTTCCCTTTCTTTCTTCTCTCTCTCTCTCTCCCTCTCTCTCCCGTCTTTTTTCTTTCATCTCCAGTCATAGTCATTAAAAATCATAGGGAGCCTAACTTGGTTAAACCCTTGCTTCCCACACCATTTCATAAGATAAATTATTACCAGCTAGAAAACACTTTGCTTAACCAGAGGGAAACACCTGCTGCTTTAATTTCAGGGGGGTGGGGAATAAGCTACTGGGAAAAGTGAAATAACCGGATCCTACAAGGTCTGATTCTACACCAGGAA